>JAUPFT010000001.1:59292603-59892603 GCA_036936625.1 Parnassius smintheus behrii | reverse complement strand
CAAGATATTTCGGTCGACGTACCGCCGTTAGACTATTATTATAGGGTTGTCCGCTTTAACAACGATCCCCTAACAATCACTTACAAGTAATTGCGAGACAAACATGCTTTATTTAGAGATTGACGGATGTATGCAGCTCTGATTGCTTTCAATTATTGTGTCTGTAATTTTGATCATCATTGCTTATTACTTGTTAGGTAAATTTATCAAAACGTGCGTTGTGTCTTATTAAGATAGAGTTAGGGCTTACTTTTGACTTTTATTCAGTCATGTACCTTTTTTAGTATTTATTATTAAAGGATAGGAATCAAACTTAAAATATTCCATAAATACTTTGGCATAGATATGAACAAAAAGAAAATTAAGAGTGTATGTCACCCTTGAGGCAGGTAAAATAAATAGGTTGTAACTTCACTTTGCAAAACGCTTTGACCCATTAAAGGAAATCACTGTGATCGCGTAAGTGATTTAGTTAGTATAGTATACGTTCGCCCTCTGTGCGCGGAAAAATGTCATAAATCCTTTACGTTGTTTCCACAAAAAAAGTTTGCAGATTTAAAATTAGCACAAGAGCATCTTCCTTGGTCATAGGACCAGAACTTCTGAAACTTTTTAACGTGGTAGAGCCATGCTGCAGTTATATTAGTAGTATAGTTGTAGTACGAATGGGTCGGCTCGACCGGGGAAGGACCACGCTCTCACAGAATAACAGCGTTAAATAATAGCTTAATGCTACTGTTTTTCAAATGGTGAGTGTAGAAAACCAGAGACCCTTTTTACTGGAAACGAGGCATTCCACCTGTCCTCACGGATGACAACGCATCTGCAATTTGATTCGTAATCGAGGATGGATGTGGATGTCTATGGGCCGCAGCAACCACTTACCATCAGGTGGACTGTGTGCTCGTTTGTCATCCTATCCTATAAAAAACAAAGTTTGGGTAAGTATTTCTATTTGAAATGAAGGTTGGGGAACGGACGTATTTAAATCGTGCACTAATTATCAGTATCAACGACGAGTGCATATTAAGAAAAGATTTATTTTTCAAGATACTTATTCCTGGAAAAAGGTACGTTGTAGATGTCAGTTGAGGATCACTTAAATTTACTGATCGAGGAGGATTTAGCGAAGAATCGACCCCTGGTAAGATTAACTGTTATAAGTTTATAACATTATGCTAGAACCGTAATCAGAAAATCCAATAATGATAAGAGGCTTATTTTTTATTTTTCTTATTTTTTCTTAAATTTTTATGGTTTTTAAGAAAAAATAAAAGGCCTAGCTGACATTGAGAAATGGTTGCGTGTCGTCGGTGAAGACCAGGGACGACATCGAGGTGGAAAATACCATAGCGATGCCGATACATTGTCAGGAAGACATTGCTGTAATAATACAAATGTTTTATAAGTGTAATTAGAGGGGAATATATGCAAAATACTTACATTCACTTGTCATTCATTGTCTATGTTCTATTATGACGTCCATGTGAACAGTTAAAGAACCTCTTTACACTGAATTATTTTTTAATTGCAACACAGTAATGTACGTTGTACAATGACAGATAATAAAAGCTTTAACGAGTGAACGCGGGTAAATCGGCGCTCGGCCGCGGCGCGTGTCGCACGGGTGCATGCACGAGAGGCGTCACGCAGCGCTCGAGAGCATATGCAGCCTCGTATTCAGCGATAATTATCAATAGAAGATTTTGGGCTGTACAAGTTTATTGATTGGATCAGAATATAAACAAACAGATTCTTTTGATCAAATTAACAATCCATGCTGATAAAATTCGGGCATTAAAAATAATGAACTATTCGCCATACGAACATTTAAACGCAGTTTAAAAACACATTTTCGTTGGATATGAAGGGGTAAAAATTCTTGGTTTTACCGCATTAGGATAAAGTTATCGCAGTAATCGAAAGACTCTTAAAAAATTAAAACAATATTATGCTTTTAAAATTAAATATTAACAATTGGGTTACAACATAATTTTTTGACCAGGAAAAATAATAAGTATTTATTAACAATAGTAAAAGTGACAAAGTGGTCAAAAAGTTTAAAGCACCTTGTTATTTTGTCTGCGGGAGACGACCTCTTAGAAAAACTAAAGTGTATTCGGCCAGTCATAAAGTTTTGTAACTTTAACAAGCATCGAGCCAAACAGATTTTTAATAGTTTTTATTATACAAAAAACTTTTACAGTATGATTATAATATTTTGTTGCTTTTAATCTAAGTTTACACTACAAAATTTTGTACTTAGTAGAGCCACGCTTCAGCTATTTTGTGGCTGCGTCACGAATGGGTCAGCTCGACCGGGGAAAATAGCAGCTTAATGCTGCTGTGTTTCTTATGATGAGCACATTTGGGTTCTTCCTTAGGGTTGATGACGCATCTGAATTTTATTCTTAATCAATGACACATGTGTGGGCTACAACATCCACTCACTATCAGGTGTACTGTGTGCTCGTTTGTCACCCTTGTTCTTTATTTCTTTTATTTAAAAATAATTCACCCTACAACCCATTACAATTCCACTGCTACATATAGAGACCTTTACTATTGTTTGCCTTAAAGTTTTATTTCGCCAAGTGTCGAATATCACTAAATTTTATGATACTTTTTACAGTCTATGGTGAAATCAGTCAGAGTAATTAAAACACAGGATTTTTCATTACAAATTACGGGCCGAAAATTATTTTTGACTGACTGATAGATGGCCGTCGCGTCGGCTTACTTACCCTACCGCACGCTATTCAACAGCTGCGAGCTTCGAACTACAAAACGGTGCTTCTTAAATTATTTTATCCAGAGCCTGGCTACAATCACAGATGATGTAACTGGTGATGAAGCCATCGACGGTAAATCGCACTATCTTAGCGTAACAAAAGTCTATTCACTCCCGTATTGAAGACGCCCAGATTGTATTTGGACAGAAAGCAGACGCCGGCAAATTATTGCACTCCTTTGCGTACAGATTTACTAAAACGGTTTGGTTTGAATGTGTGGAATATCGACAGCATAGGGGTGAAGACCTGCCGAACGGCTGGTCGTCCGATGATGGGAAGAGGAGGATTCCTGCACACACTTTCCGAAATGCATTCTATAGAATAGCGAGAGGCTTGTGGCGATAAGCGACTCCTATCATACATATGGTGATACTTAAGACAGCTATTTCAAGACGTAATAATATTTATCGACTGTCATCGAACATATGGGATTTAGGAGATAATTAGGCTTATCAAACCTTAAAAATTAGAAGCAAGAGTTGCGAGTGAATAAAACTGTTACAACCTGTATACACTTAACTGAAGCGCTTAAGTCTTCTCGTATTTAAATTCGTATTATGAAAGGGCTATGGAGCAGTTAGTTGTATACTACAAGTACACGTGGTAGAGTCACGCTTCAGTTATATTATGGTTATAGTACGGATGGGTCGACTAACTAAGGTTTGGACTACGCTCTCACAGAAAAACAGCGTAAATCTTTTTACTGGAAACAAAGCGTTCCATCACGTGAGCGTATTATGGTCATCCGGTTAATATGGTCACTTCTTTATATCTCAAAAACTACAGCCTTGTTTGCTTAGACGGCTTTGTGATACGATATCTCTTCACCGGTTAATCAAATAATAAACAGTCAAAAGGGCGCTGCTTTATCGACGCCATTTTGACAGTTGACATTATATTAAGTATTTTTGTCGATTTTAGTATGGTGTAGTGTAGTCAGTTTTTTAGCTAGATTTTTTGAAGTCTTCCTAATTATTTCCAAAGCTATTTTTTTCTTAATTTATTAGTTATAATATAAAATTATGTGTTTTTGTCTCTGTCCACCTCCCAGTTTTAGTTTTATAGGGCAGCAAGTCTTAAGGTGACCATATTATTCTCACGTACCTTAGTTATTTGGGGTGATAACGCACCTGCATTTGATTTTAATGGAGGATAAATGTAGATATCAGAGCATTGACTCATGTTTTTTTTTAAATGATAGAAAATATTTTTTTATTACACGAAGAATTTTTTACATCTATATATTTATTTAAAAATACTAAAACATAAAAACATCGCTTGATGCTAAGACTTCACACTTAACCGCAAGCACAAAAGCGACCTCACATAAAGACGTCAGTTTCAAAAAAAGAAACGCCCATAGAGTTTCCGCTCTAATTAATGCCTCGGGGCGTTCCGCACTCGAGCAATTGAATACCACGTCTATGAATGGTGTTTTAGCGCGGGAAAATCTTGTCTGTTTGTGTCTTTTAATTTGCATGAAAATGGCGAGGAGTATGCATTCACCATTCAGCCTACCGGGACGCTTTTCATGGTTTTCTAACGCTAAATATTTGTGCGGCTATGTAATGGAGGAGCCGGATTTGAGTCGATTACTTGTTGGTGGGAGATTTGAAGAGCAGTACTCGAGTGTTTCTCTCGTTATAATTTTTGCATAAATATGTTTTAGGGTCCGACAAGTAAGTGATCTTAATGTTTCCGCACGAACTTTTTCTACCTAGACGATTTAAATAAGCAACAAACTTTAATACAGGCAGCAAAATTTATATATGTATTAGAAATAATAAAAGGTTTATTCTCTTCAAGAATTGTTGTTATTTACCGGTTTCTGAAGGAAGAATTCAATGAAAAAAAAGTATTATCAGTAGAACTAACAGCACAACATGAGTTTTATTTTACTTTTTATAAGCCAGTGCTTGACCACAACCCCACCAGGTGGTAAGTGGTGACGCAGCCTTTGATGTTAAATTGCACGTCTTAGCGTAACAAAATCCACTCTTGCCTTGAAGACACCCAGATTGTATTCCGACGTAAAGATAGACGCCGGAAAATTGTTCCACTCCGTTGCTGTACGCATTGAAAAAGTCGAACTAAACCGTTTGGTTCTAATGCGTGAATAATGGTCTAATGGGTGAAGACCCGCCGACCGCCTGGTCGACCGATGGTGGAAAGGAGAGGGAGGAATTAAAGCATGCAATTCCTGCGCACGCTCTCCAAAATGCATCCTATAGAATACCGAAAAGCTGGCTACTCTGCGCCTGTGCTCGCGGCTTACAAGGTTGGTTTTAACCAAATCAAGGTCACCAATAAGCCTCTTAGCACGTCTCTTTTTTCATAGAAGAGGAGACAAACAAGCATGCGGCTGATAGTAAGTGACTATCGTCGCCCATGAACAACCAGAACACCACGGGAATCGGAGGTGCGTTGCCGGCCTTTTAGAAAGGGGTAAGCTCTTTTCTTGAAGGACCCTAAGTCATATCGGTCCGGAAAAGTCGCCGGTGGTAAACAATTCCACAGAAAAGTTATACAAGAAAGAAAACTTCAAGTAAAACGTACAGTAGTGGACTGCAAAGCATCCAGATGGTGAGGATTGTATCGGTAATCTTGACGCGATGTGCGTTCGTGAAATTTGGCGGCTGGAACTAATTCGAACAATTCCTCAGAACACTCCCCATGGTATATACGATAGAAAACGCAAAGGGATGTAACATCCCTACGCAGCGCCAGTGAATCGAGCCGATCAGAAAGAACTCGGTCGTCAACGATTCGAATGCAAATGCGGTCAAGTGGAAAGAACTCGCACTGGGGTGCCTCGGCCCAGAGATGAGAACAGTATTCCATGTGAGGCCGAACTTGCGCTTTGTAAAATTGCAAGCGATGTGCTGGCATGAAGTACTGTCTCGTTCTGCTCAGCACGTCAAGCCTTTTAGAGGCCAATTTGGCCTTAAGTGACCACAAAATTACACACTATTCGATATGTCGACGCCGAGGATTCTGATGCTAGCTGAGGCAGCACGGAGTCTGTAACCATTTTGACGTGGTCGAGGAGTCGGTCTGTTTCGGTGTTACCGCTATGGGACCTATAGAGGCACCGGTAGACGCGGGGATGCTCGTCGCTGTCTACGCGAAGCCTTAGGATGGACAGGTCCGTAACTTCAAAACCGCCGAGGCATCGAAAACAGATGTCCTCTCTGACGTATACGCAAACTCTAGCCTGGGGCACAAAGGAATGTTTTATTTTTATTTTTATTTATTTACACTTTATTGTACTAAAGGTACAAACGGCGGACTTAATGCCATATGGCATTTTCTACCAGCCAACCGGAAAGTTAGTGGGAGATGTGTGTACTGCAGTGGGCTAAGATGAAACATAAAATTGATAAATTTCACATCCCCCCCCCCCTCCACACACACACACACACACATATACTCATAGCTCAAACTTAATTATATATACATATATATACACATACATACACATACACATACATATATACATGTACATACCTACACACATATACACACGTATATACATACATATACAATAGATATAATAGATTAAATGCTATGGATTATTTATATATTTATGTGTCAGATGAACCCAAATAATGTTCCTTTACCTTTGTTTTAAAAATCCACTTGTTGGGGGATTTTCTTAATGCTAGGGGAAGCGCATTCCAGAGTCTTACAGCTGTAACAACGAAAAAGTTTGAGAGGAAACCAGAGGAATGTTCTAAATATGTTATAATTTGTAATGTGTCTCTGCATTGAGTCCAACGCTGCCAGGTGGCATTTTGCAGCATCAGCCTATATGTGACAGTAGTACTCCATGTACGACCGGACTTGCGCTTTATATAAGTTAAGAAGCAGCCCCAGCGTAAAGTACCGCCGCACCCTTGCAAGAACACCAAAGTTCCTCCAAGGAACTTGACCGCCGGTCAAAAAATAAAAAATACAGAAATCTTTATTTTCGCTCCAGTAATACTTAAAATTAAATCCATTGTTGGAACACTCTTTTAAGTTAGGAAATTCGCTCTTCCCGTCTTTTATTTTACACATAGATTTTTGACTTATAATAAAACTTATATTAACGACTGACGACTCCGTGGCGCAGTGGCTTAGCAATGAGTGGCTGCGCTGTGGGTCGCGGTTTCGAATCCCGCACGGAACAAGTATTTGTATTGTCTACAATTAGTTGTTCCGGGTCTGGATGTTTGTCCTTGTGCAATTTATGTTTTTATACTGCCCCCACGATACAGGAAAAAAATCCTAGGGTAGAAAAAAAAGATATTAAAAGTCAAAGTATTTTTATAATAAAATATCTGTAATCTAGAATATAAAGTATTTGTAATCTATAATATAAAGTATCTGTTAAAATACCTCTATAAAATATCTGTAGGCATAGACTTATTCTGTAGGTATATTCCGTTTTTTCCGTGTTCATCTTAAGACCTATCCATTGGGAGACACCATTGAGGTCATTGAACATAGTGGTTAGGTCCTCCAGCTATTCTGCCATAAGGACTATATCGTCGCAAAATTAAAGGAGAGTGATGTACTCGCCATTGACGTTAATACCGTGTCCTTTCCAGTCCAGTAGCTTGAAAACGTCTTCCGACGCTGCGGTGAAGAGTTTCGTGGATATTTCGTCGCCCTGTCTTACACTTCTCTGCAGTTGGAGTACGAAACCATCTGCAGATGGATCTGCAGATGGTTTCGTACTCTTGTTCTGTACTCGGGTACTTTGTCAACTACCAATAAATCAATTTCGAACGAATTACCCGTTTCCCTCTCTGTTCCCTCAAGATATTATTTATCATTAATTCATTAATCAAAGCCTAACGAAAGTCCACCGCTTAAAGTAGGGGGGAATATTTGCCATAGTTTCCTCAGCAAGTGGTTTGGAAACCACAATTTTTTATTATTTTAAGTTGTTATTAGGAAGATACTATAGCCTACGTGGTGGATTTGGCGTTTGGCCTTCAACCACCAAACTGCTGGTTCAAATGTATTAAATAATGTTATGCGCTGCGGCTATTAATTTAAATAGAATAGTGGACTGTATATGAGCGCGGTGCGAGCGGTGAATGGAATTTAATTTATTCGTGATACTGCAAATCCCCTAAATTCGGGATGTAGGAAGGACGTGAAGGAATGCATGTGCACCCACCTGGACTTCCGCTGATCTGCCTCGTGTCTCGATGGCTGCCGGCTGTCTTCACACTTATCAACTTCACAGATAATCACGAAATATAGCGTTATTGCAAATGTCTATACTTTTTACTATATGCTTGTATAATTCAATATCCAAATTACACAAGGGCGGGAGCGATGATGCGAGATATAAGCGGTGCGGTTGATTGCGTGTCTTCTCAACTTGTTTGAGCCCGTTAACACACGAATGCACATGCTGGGCATAAAGCGGTAGATAGGAAACCGGAAATGGGCTTTGCAGTAATCTTATTGGATAATAATTAACGAATCCCTTATAAGCGTTAAGCGATAGTGCAAAGTGGCGCGAACACCTCCCCGGCCTTGAGGTATCCTCAACTAGCAAGTAAAGTATAAAAATATAGATATATATATAGATAAATACTTATATAGTAGCGAAATGAAGCGACGTTATGACCTAAGAATTAAACTAAATATATAAACGATAATGTAAAATTAACTATATTAATCACTGTGTTGGTAAAAGACACAGTTTGATAAGAGGGCGTTTTAAAGTGGAATTCTTAAGTTTAACTTGCGCAACGCGTATCACACCGTCCTTACCGGGAAACAATTCGGTGACAACGCCTAGAGGCCACTGAAGCGGTGGAGTATTATCCACGTCTATTAGAACAATCGTCCCTACAGAAATGGCAGTAGAGTTCTTATTCCACTTTACTCTACTCTGTAATGTATGTAAGTATTCGAATCTGAAGCGTTTCCAAAAGGACTGAACTAAAGAATCTATTAAAGAAAAGCGTGATAACAGATTAATACGTTCCTTGCTTAAATCTGCAGCTGGTAAGCATTCAAGTGGTTTTAAATTTAGAAAATGTGCGGGTGTAAGTGCCGTAGGTTCCGATGGATCACTGCTTAATACATAAAGCGGGCGAGAATTTAAGATACACTCGATCTGACAAAGAGTAGTAAGCATTTCTTCATACGTGAGGATTTGCTTACCTATTACGCGAAACAAATGGGTTTTTACAACCTTAATATTGGACTCCCACAAACCCCCGAAATGTGGAGCGCTTGGAGGGTTGAGTTTCCAAACAATGCGATTATCAGTGAGCACCTGACTGAATGCCTTATAATATTCTTCTGATTTTAAAAATCCATGTAATTCATGTAAATATGAACGCGAGGCAACAAAATTAGTACCATTATCGCTGTATATAAATCGACACGGACCTCTACGAGAGATAAATCTCTTAAAAGCGTCTAAAAAACCCGCCGAACTTAGATCAGACGCAAATTCTAAATGCACTGCCTTAGTAACGAGGCATATAAATAAACATAAATAAGCCTTCTGGCTTCGTATACCACGTTTACGCGTCAATGTGATATAAAGTGGGCCCGAAAAATCCACACCTGTGTGTGTAAACGCATTACACTGCTCTAGGCGGCAAGCAGGCAAGGCAGACATCATGGGGTAAATAGGTTTGGGTTTATGTCGAAAACAAATGTTACACCTATGAATGCGGTATCTCACTACACGGCGAGCTGATAATATCCAATATTTCTCCCGTAATGCAGCAAGTAAATACTGAGGACCAGCGTGGAAATGTTTATAGTGATAATAATCAATTATAAGATCAACAATATGCCCCTTTTTTGGTAGCAATATTGGATGCTTTTGGGAATCCGATAAAGACGAATAATCTAACCGACCACCTACTCGAAGTACATCGTCCGTGATAAATGGCGAAAACCTTCGTAATGTTGATGAACATAGTTGTCCTTTTTTAATATTTTTTATATCTTCGGCGAAAGCGATGCCTTGCACAATTTTAATAACTGTGATTTCAGAAATCTCTATGTCGGATGCGGTTATAATTTTATTTATGCGCGGTAATTTGTGTAAAAACCTTAAAACGTAAACAACGGATCGTAAATACTTATTCCAATTAGAAAATTTTAAGCTTAACGAGATAAATGGGTTTTCTTCCATGTCACTGACTCCAAGCGACACAGTCTTTTCTTCTGGTAAACTGATATGAGTTGATGCGAACCTTTGTACAGGCCATTCTTTACACGGCAAGGAAACCCACGAAGACCCATGTAACCAAAGGTCACAATTTGATCTGCAGGATTTTCCGAGCCGGCGATGTGGTAAAAGTTATCCGGTAATAAATAGGACTGTATTTGCGAAATACGGTTAGCAACAAAGGTGTTGAACTTATGCGGTGAAGAACACGCCCAACAGAGCGCGACTTCCGAATCTGAAAACGCATAAATGTTGTCGATCGGATGCCTCAATGACAACGAATCGTAAACGGTGCGCACTAACTTAGCGAGCAAAACCAAGGCACACAACTCAAGCCTGGCTAAAGTTATAACCTTTAATGGGGACACCCGAGATTTAGAACATAGGAGCGTTATAATTGGAGGATTATTTCCGTTAACAACATGTGAATAGATGACACACCCGTAAGCTTTTTCACTAGCGTCGGCGAAGGCTAGTAGCGACACATGGGATTTTTCATTTACGCCGATATGACGTGGAATCTGTAAATGTGAGATTAAAGGTAACTCTGATATATATCGCTGCCATGTATTGACAATATTAGTGGGTGGAGTCTCATCCCAGTTAAGTTTAAGAACCCACAAGGCTTTAATTAATAATTTGGCGTAAAGTATTACTGGACCGACAAGTCCTAAAACATCGTACAAGCGAGCGGTTGCGGAGAGGATAGCGCGTTTGGTACAAGTGACCGGTGGCGGCGAAACAAGAAAGGAAAACTTATCGGTAGCGGGATACCAACGAAGGCCTAAAATTTTTAAAATGTCATTATCATCAAATGATACCGAGTCTTGTTGACGATGTGATGCTGGTATATGTTGTAAAAGCTCCTTGCAGTTACTTGTCCACTTAACCAAATCGAATCCACCTCGGCGAAACATTTGGATAAGTTGAGTGGCGGTGTTGACTGCGTTGTTGACGCAAGGCGCGGAGGAAACGAGGTCATCCATATAAATATCCCTTTCCACTACAGAAGCAGCAAGGGGATAGGACTCCCTTTCGTCAGCGGCTAACTGGCGTAAAGTGCGAAGTGCGAGGAAAGGGGAAGAGCGTAATCCGAATGTGACGCGATTAAATTCATATGTTCGTATAGTTTCTTCTATAGAAAACCGATATAAAATGCGTTGAAAAGCGCGATGGGATTTTTGGACTTCGATACACAAGTACATTTGCCTAACATCTGCAAAGAAAGCGATGCGATAAACTCTAACGTTTAATAAAATATTAAAAATGTCTGTTTGTAAATTTTGCCAGGTGTGCAAAATGTCATTCAAAGAAATATCCGACTTAGCACTAGCGTCTAAAACGATGCGCAACTTCGTTGTACTTTTATCATTCCGTACGACAGGGTGATGCAGCAAATAAAAAGAAGGCTGTATACAATCATTATCAGAAACAGCGGATAAAATACCCTTATTAATGTATTCCCATATAACAACATTGTATTGATCGCGAAGATCGGGATATTTGTTAAAGCGTTTTTCCAAAAGTAAGAGGCGTTTTTTTGCATTCATTAAAGAGTAACCCAATATGTCGGGCCTTTTCTTAAATGGCAGGGCGACCACATACCGTCCGTCGTTTTGGCAGTAAGTAGTAGAAGTATAAATGTCTTCACATTCCTGCTCATCACGGCTCAAATATATTTTTTGCGGAAGTTCTTCAATTCTCCAAAATTTTTCCATTATATCATTAAGACAATTTTGATTTAAATTTGTATCGTAAGAACAGGAAACAAATGAACGCGGGGAATGATGTGATATAGCGACTTCATCATCACCCATAATAATATATCCGAGTGATGTTTCTATGGCACTAGGCCATTGCGAATGAATTAAGTTTTCAGGCGACAAAAGTTTTATGTGGGTATTAACCCCCAATAAAATATCTATAGACCCAGGTTGATAAAACTGATCATCTGCTAAGCGTATTTTATCTAAATAGCGAATTTTTGAAACATCTACTATCGAATCTGGCAACTGACCCGTGATGATCGGAACAACTAATGGTTCAATATGATAAAATTTGTTATCATTAAAACGAGACGTGAACTGCAGTGAAGTGACTCCTAAAATCCTTTGGGACACACCACCGATCCCGTGTACTTCGGTAAAACGATTTTTATTCGAAACGGAAAGAAATAAGCGTTTACAACAATCCTTCGTAATATAGTCGCTTTGGGATCCGGGGTCAACTAAACACCGAATAAAATGTTCATTGTCGTATTTATCTACGATCTTTATTTTTGCAGTCCCCAATAAAGTAGTATAGTGTGGGAGAGTACTATAATCGCGAGAAATATTACATGAAGAGGTAAGTGTTTTTTCATCTTCCACCGTATTCGAATTGTGAGCGACAGAAGAATTAACCTTATTATCGTTAACTGCGCGGTAGTATCGAATGCGAGTTGCATGCATTAGCGTTAGGCGTCTGCACAACCTCTGAGTGTAACGTATTGCTGCTACGAAAAGCAGTCTTAGAACCATTCTGATGCGGGTCAGAATGAATTAAAGAATGGTGGCGCCGCGCGCAGTATATACACTTACGCTTCGATTTACAAAAAGAAGTCGAGTGTTTATTACTTAAACAATTAATACAACAATTGTTTTGTTTAATAATATCGTAACGTTGTTGTGTATTTAATTTTAAAAAGCGTGGACAAACATACAAGTGTTCATGATTATTTGATTTACAAAAGATACATGAATGCGAAGGATCTGTATTAATAAATGTTTTACTAAATTTATTTGAAAGTGATTTGTTTCGATTATTATTGGATGTAGATAAAGTATGCGAATTATTAAATGTATGGCATATAGCCCTATTCTGTTCGTATAAAAATTGTACTAAAGAGGCGTAGTTTGGTATGCTAATTGTGCGACAAGACATTTCAAATGACTTAACAGTGTCATGATCTAATTTTCTAAGTGCAATATTTAAAAACAAAAAGTCAGCTAAGTCCTCAATTTTTAATCGCTTTAGAGCATTAATTGAAGCATCAAATTTTTCCATAAATTTATGATAACCTCCTGTTGTGTTTGCGTTCACCTGTGTTAAATCCAATAGTTGGTTATTATACGTAGATGCGAGTGTGCGTTCGTCATTATATCTTCCTAAAAGCGCATTCCAAATAATGGAATAATTTTCTGCGGTAGGGGCTAACCCGGCACAAACTGATAACGCCCTGTCACTCAATTTGTTAACCAAATAATAAACACGTTCGGCATCAGTTAATTGTAAATTGTCGTGAATTAATGTCTTAAATTGTTGATAAAACATGGACCACTGGCGTATGTCTCCGTTAAATGACATTAATTCAATTGGCGGAAGTGAAGTTTTTAATTTAGTAGGAAATCTATTTTCTAACGTAACAGTGGAAGGCGATGTGGATATTTTCGTAATTTGGCACTTAATACGACTATATAAATCTTCAAATGAGTTCCAATCCTCGTAATTAACGTCTGCATTAGGGTTTAATTTTAAATGTTTAGTATTATAGTTATCTAGAACTTCTTGAAACTCACTACGTAATTGTTCTATATTCGAAGCGATGCTAAGAAATAAATTCTGCTCGTCCAAGGAATTAAATGCGCCCTTTGAGGTCTCGTAAATTTTTTGTAATCGTTCGTAAATATAATTACGTTTAGCGATAATAATTTTTAAACTAACTTCTTCATCTGAAACTAGTTTACATTCTTTGCTTCTCGTCGTCATTTTCAACAAACAAATGCGGACTAAAATTATTGCGATAAGTGACGGTAGAATTAGTTAACTGGGGAACGAAGCAATCTCGGGTTACTAGAAAGATGGCGGTTAATCAACAAGAAAATATCATTAATGGAATAATGAAGCGGTGTGGTATGCGTTACAAAGGTATTATAATACGTGTAATAAGCGATGCGGGACAAATAAATATTGTAGTTAGTATAATTAGAACTACAATTTATTATGATTTAATAATATATACGTATATAATTTTTTGTAATATATAAAAAAATATGAATTTACTTCTCCGGGCCTAAAGGCTAATTTAATCCCGGCCGAAGTGACCAAAAAATATATGGTGGATTTGGCGTTTGGCCTTCAACCACCAAACAGCTGGTTCAAATGTATTAAATAATGTTATGCGCTGCGGCTATTAATTTAAATAGAATAGTGGACTGTATATGAGCGCGGTGCGAGCGGTGAATGGAATTTAATTTATTCGTGATACTGCAAATCCCCTAAATTCGGGATGTAGGAAGGACGTGAAGGAATGCATGTGCACCCACCTGGACTTCCGCTGATCTGCCTCGTGTCTCGATGGCTGCCGGCTGTCTTCACACTTATCAACTTCACAGATAATCACGAAATATAGCGTTATTGCAAATGTCTATACTTTTTACTATATGCTTGTATAATTCAATATCCAAATTACACAAGGGCGGGAGCGATGATGCGAGATATAAGCGGTGCGGTTGATTGCGTGTCTTCTCAACTTGTGTGAGCCCGTTAACACACAAATGCACATGCTGGGCATAAAGCGGTAGATAGGAAACCGGAAATGGGCTTTGCAGTAATCTTATTGGATAATAATCAACGAATCCCTTATAAGCGTTAAGCGATAGTGCAAAGTGGCGCGAACACTACGTCTTGTTTTATTTCCCTATGTCGTATTTTATGATACTTACAGGATAATATGGGTTCTTAGAAGTTGTAAATAATAATATATATTATTTGGTAGGAGGTAGTGGTTTCTTTTACGCCGCCTCTACACGGCATTATCAAGATCCTGTCTTAACTTCAAGATTTCGAAATATTTTCATGTAAACAGATAAAGCTTTGTTGAATACAGTCACTGGTTTTCCACTAAGCAAGTAGTAAATCTGTATAAATTAAAATCAATTATCACCTGTATGAAAGATCATCACTTGAGAATGACTGGACCGATTTGGATGAACACCCACTCATACTCGCAATTGCACACGGTAAGTTGCACTGTTGTCGAGATCTAGAAAACAGTCGTGCGAAGACGGGGTGGATCAGTAGTCGACAAACAAAATTGGTACTATATAGTCAAGATTTACTGATTTAGTATTCATACCTGCCTAACCATTAGTTTTTAAAGTTTGTGGAACGAATATTTGCAATGTAATATAATAATCATCACGTAATTTAGAAAAAAAAATACGTTCATATTATATGAAAGTTTGTGGAACGAATATTTGCAATGTAATATAATAATCATCACTTAATTTAGAAAAAAAAATATGAACCATTAAAAAATGGAGACGCCAGTAACTTAAGGTATCTTCGATAAAGATTTAGTGGACTGTAATTTTGGTGCATACGGCAAAGGGGGAAATAAATAGGTGGGATAGCACGCACTGACCTGATGAGGGCTGCCGCGCCTTCCTCCTGGAGTGTCTGCTATACCGCGAGCTCGTCACGTGGTTCGGCGCACACGCACTCTCGGAACAGTCTCGTGAAGTCCCACACTCTCCACCTTTGCCCTTACGGGGGCGTCTCACACTTTTATGAGTTACAAAGACACAATGTCTGATGCGGTGAATATTAAACATAAACAGGAGAACTCAATGTTCGTCCTGCGCGGTTTGCGGTTAATGTACATAAGACGCGACGGGTGGCCGTGCGTTGCGGATGGCGTAATATCACTTATAATATGAACGTATTTTTTTTTCTAAATTAAGTGATGATTATTATATTACATTGCAAATATTCGTTCCACAAACTTTAAAAACTAATGGTTAGGGAGGTATGAATACTAAATCAGTAAATCTTGACTATATAGTACCAATTTTGTTTGTCGACTACTGATCCACCCCGTCTTCGCACGACTGTTTTTAAAGTTTGTGGAACGAATATTTGCAATGTAATATAATAATCATCACTTAATTTAGAAAAAAAATACGTTCATATAATAATATGCCTAGTCCTATTTTCTTTATATTTTTAGACGTACTATAATAAAGTATTTAAAATAAATAACTAAACAAAAACGAGTATATCGATATAGATTGTTGCTAACTCTGCGAACGAAATCACTATAGATTAAAGACGTCACGTCACAATTACAATGCATTGTAATTGTGTGATGTAATTTTTCTGGTAAATCAGAAGATACGAGTGTACTTACTATCATATTTGGCATAGTATAAAGAGACCAAACATGACCACTTTTTTAATTTCCACGCCTGAATTACACGCAACATCTTTCAAATGATTAATCTTTTTTTGCCTTATCTGAAAATTAAATTAGAAAAAGCGAGACAAGTATATTGACTCAATTTATGTAGTTGTAGGTTTTCTTTACGCATATGTTTATATGTAATTACTCTAAGGTTTAACGAAAGAATTCCTTTTGCCGTAATGTTGATAGCACGAAAATCACAAAAGCAAAGAAAAGCACAAAAAGTAATTTTTTTGAGTTTTTTTATTGTCAAATCAGCGAAGACGTAACTTCAAATTAAAATCGTGATTCTTTTAAACACAATGTGTATTTTTATACAGCATTATATTTCATTTATTTCATATATTTTACACTTTCAATTTATATAATTTATATTTGTGCCGGTACTTTATCTTTACATTATGTTAATAAAAAATATAAAAATATTACACTCCATTACACGTCGATTTGTTAACATTACCAGAGTTTGGGCCCAAAACATTAGTTGTGATAATATCCGATAGCCTAATTCCTTCATTCCAATAACTTACGAAATTATTTGAATATTTTCTATTATTGAAATAATACTCGTTTTTACGGAATTTATCGCGTATATTTAACTTTTTAATACCCGACGTTTCGAGAGCTTTACAGCACCCATGGTCACGGGAAGGACTGAGATGTTTAACGTCCAGATGTCATAGTTAACCGCGGTTACCATAGATTAAAATTTAACTTTTGTTCCGATCTACACAGTATGAACTTATAGTATCATGAAGCCTTGCAGTTGTATGCTTGGGTTGGGATTTAATTTTATTTATTATAGGATCCCAAGCAGATGGTAGCACCCAGCCATCTTCTCTATTGAAATTAGGGTGTTTTTTGATTTCAATAGCCTCGCGAATCATCCTTGGAAGGAATCGGTGTTCTTTAGCGAGGATTTGTGGTCTATCAAATCTGATGTAGTGACGGGGGCGATCCTGTACATGTTCACAGACTGCAGACTTCCCGGAGCGTCGATTCTTCACATCAGCTATATGTTCTTTGACGCGGGTTTTAATTGATCTTTTAGTTTGTCCTATGTAGGAGAGACCACATTCACAATCAAGCTTGTACACTCCTGCATCTTGCAGAGGGACGTTACACTTGACTGATGGTAAAAACTGACCAATCTTCTTCGGTGGCTTGAAGTGTATAGAAAAAAGACCCATACAGATAGATATTTAAACGGTGATTCTCACCACCATCCTTCACAGTTAGCTACCGTGGGTAAATCTTTGTTTCAGAGAGCACGAGGGATCTGTGAAAGTAAACACCTGGCTGCCGAGCTCCAACACGTCAAGCAAGTTTTGCATGACAACAAGCTTCGGGTCCCGCGCCTACGTCACAGAGAACAAGTGAAGCCGGCCACAGTCGAGCGTGTACCTGCTGTACTGCCATATGTTAGAGGAGTCACTGACAAGATTGGCTACATCTTGAAGCGCGCTTCCATCAAAACATACTTCAAGCCGCCGAAGAAGATTGGTCAATTTTTACCATCAGTCAAGTGTAACGTCCCTCTGCAAGATGCAGGAGTGTACAAGCTTGATTGTGAATGTGGTCTCTCCTACATAGGACAAACTAAAAGATCAATTAAAACCCGCGTCAAAGAACATATAGCTGATGTGAAGAATCGACGCTCCGGGAAGTCTGCAGTCTGTGAACATGTACAGGATCGCCCCCGTCACTACATCAGATTTGATAGACCACAAATCCTCGCTAAAGAACACCGATTCCTTCCAAGGATGATTCGCGAGGCTATTGAAATCAAAAAACACCCTAATTTCAATAGAGAAGATGGCTGGGTGCTACCATCTGCTTGGGATCCTATAATAAATAAAATTAAATCCCAACCCAAGCATACAACTGCAAGGCTTCATGATACTATAAGTTCATACTGTGTAGATCGGAACAAAAGTTAAATTTTAATATATGGTAACCGCGGTTAACTATGACATCTGGACGTTAAACATCTCAGTCCTTCCCGTGACCATGGGTGCTGTAAAGCTCTCGAAACGTCGGGTATTTAAAAAGTTAAATATACGCGATAAATTCCGTAAAAACGAGTATTATTTGAATGTGTAGTGTTCGCGTAAATATAAGAAATCATTATATTTTCTATTACTTTATTATATACATTCAAAATCCATACTATTATATTCCTTTCTTTCCAGAGAGCTGTGTTCTAATTTCACACATCCATTCCAAGAAAACCTCAATTCTTTTAGTGCATGTCAGTGGCTCCCTTTTATAAATTTTAGCACTTGATAGTTATATCTTACATAAAAGCGTCTCGATCACATTACTATAAAAAGCATAACCAGTATATTTAACTATTTTTTCTTACTTTTAGACCGGGAGCTGGTGACAGGTGACGTTCCACGATTTTGTCGTGCATGTCTTTTTATGACTTGATAACTAACCCTAAAATATCAAAGATTGTCGGGGCTTTAGCCCCTCCCCCCCCCGCGCGTCCTCTTCATAAGGAAAGCGCTTTTCTTTGTGTAGCGAATTTTCGTGTTTTTCCGTGATAGTATACTGCATGCCCTTGTAATATACGGAAGTTCAAGCAAATTGAAGCTCTAATAATTGATGGCATGCACCCCCCCAGGCGGCCCAAGATGATCAAAGGGTTCTGAAAACATGAAAAAAATTAAAGGGCAATTCCATGTTTTCAAATTGCATGCCGATGTAAAGAATGGAAGTTTTTGTAATAAAAACACTCTGGAAAAACCACCAACGGTGGAAAATTTCCGGAAAACTCTGTAAAAATTGAACTCCGATTTTCCGTGATTCCAAACTGCATGCCATGGTCATACGAGGGATGCATGCCAATTTTTCCAGAGTGTTTTTATTACAAAAACTTCCATTCTTTATATCGGCATGCAATTTGAAAACACGGAATTGCCCTTTAATTCCTTTTTAGGTTTTCAGAACCCTTTGATCATCTCGAGCCGCTGCGGGGTGCATGCCATCAATTATTAGAGCTTCAATTTGGTTGAACTTCCGTATATAACAAGGGCATGCAGTATACTATCACGGAAAAGTACGAAAATTCGGTACACAAAGAAAAGCGCTTTTCCTTATGAAGAGGACGCGCGGGGGGGCTAAAGCCCCTACAATCTTTGATATTTTAGGGTTAGTTATCAAGCCTTAAAAAAGCATGCTCGACAAAATCGTGGAACGTCACCTGTCACCAGCTCCCAGTCTATTTGTATTTTTAATTCTTAAAATTGAACCAACATTCTTAAAGAACCAAAAAAATTAACATAACCACTAATTTGCATTGGTTGATCTAGCTGATTACAAACAGTTAAGATAATATTTTCATGTTCACAAAAGTATCGTACTACTTTAAAGTTTTGTATAACAAAATATAAGTTATTTTATCAAACCTTTTTTTTTAATCAATAGAAATACCTAATTTTAACCTAATACTAATTAATATAGTCAAGCTGAAATGTTTTTTTTTTGTTTGCATAGTAATCTCTGGAACTACCAGTCCGATTTGAATAATTATTTTTGTATATTATAGTCAAACTCATAAATAATAGTATAGGCTATCCCTCTCAGCTAGCCTCAAATATTATTGCATTTGTTAAGGAAGTCGGAAGGAAAAGCGCTTTCGAAATCGTTTGTTCGAAAAGTATCATCAGTGTCATTTTAACTACAAAACGTGATAAATTTATTGATGATAAATCATGGTACTTAAATTTAATACGTAAAAATGCGAATCTACTATATTATTTCGTTCATTTTTACTGAACACGGTAATAAAAATAAATCAGTAACCGAATGAAAGTGAATATAAAATTGTCTTTTGTCTTAATAAAAATGATACGTAAGTACCTAAAATGTGACTTAATTTATAATCATTGCATTATAATTATTTTTTCAGATAAGTACAGTAATAAAAATAGTAAAACAAAACCAATTGAATCGTGAATTATTTGATAAATACTTAATTATAAGTTAAATAGACAACATTGAATACAAAATTAAAAAATAATATAATAGTAAAAACAACATTAAATAAATCATTTAAAGGTTTAAATTAAATTAAAAATCAAATAGATACAACGTCATCTCTTAATTTCTTCTTTGCTCTTTTCGGCTAAATTTTCATATTCTTCTGAGCTAAGCTCGCTAGAGTACAAATGATATTTCTTTCTACATTCTACTTCTCATAATTATCACTATTAAATATTTTAATCTCCATATTAAATTTGAAATGTTCACAATATTTCTTTCTTTTAAACTTTATTAGTAAATATGTATTATATATATTTTCTGTAAATTTCGTTCAAAAATAGTAATACTATGGCCTTTTCTTATAGGTATACCTACTTATTTTTTTTCATCACGTCCAGTATTGCGTCCATTCCGTTATTATATTATTTTTTTAAATGTCAATCCTCTCAATAAATTTTGCATAATTTAATTTTGTCTTCTTACAATATTTATATTTTTCTTTTCTTAAAAGATCTTTCTTGAAAGGTTGTGAGTTCAAATCTGTCATTCGACTGCTGTACTTCTATTAAATATTTTTTATTTTATTTTACAAATTAACAAACATATATATAAATAAAATTTACCATATTAAATAAAATTATATTAATATACCAATCCATTTATACAAATCCACAATTTCATAACTTTAGGCCATCTAGCGTTTATTTTACGTTACGCACCTTGAGTCAATCAATTTTTGTTCGATAATATGACTTTACCTAATGGAATAAAGTTCTAACTATAAAGTAACTTTACTCGAAAGAAAATTTTCCTTTGATTTTTACACTCATAAAATATAAAAATAAGGATTGTAATTGTGACCGGCCAAGCTATATCATTGAAGCTACAACCGATGGGAAGGAATGGCTCTCGGATGGTAGCCTCGTACCGGTAAGCAAAGTGTAGCCCTTTACTAGATGGAGTTACATTAGGATTGTGTTTTATCGAATTCATTAGTGGAGGCCTCTGATGGTTAATGATGATGATGGTGATGATGATAATGTAAAGAATCATTCCCCATTAGCACAGAAGATATCTTTAAATCCATAGTAAGCTTTGATCATAGCTTGTGCAATAAAATTTCATTGTTTTTATTTAGGCATAGTTCATGAGGAAGTAGAACGGGAAAGCAGATGTCAGTCGTCCACTAGCCACAACATAGAGAACTCTGATATCGACGATGATATCTCTGTCGGTGATAATCGAAGTGAGGCGTCCACACCTCGAAAGAGGCGTTTTGGTTTCGAAGACGACTCCGACTTTTACCAGAAAAAAAATGATTCTGAAGACAATGAAAGGTCGTCACCAACGGAATATAATTTAAATCGATTACAAAATTCTAGTTATAACTCACCTTTCAAAGAAGAAGAAAATGAATACGACCGTACTGAAGAGTCTATGAAGTTGTACGACAATGGACTCTTTCATTTGTACAGAACAGAAAGAGATGGGAGTAAGGATGAGGCAAAAGAGTCTTTTGGAATGGCTGGGAGTCTTTCCGAGGGTATTTACGGCAGATCTATGGATCTATCCAAGAGTTCGTTCCAGTCGCAGTTGCTGGCTGGGTTTGCATCTGTGATGGCTGGAAGTTCACAAAGGGAATCACAGGAGGCCGCAGGTAAGTTAAATGTAGGCTATACGTGGTAGAGCCATGCTGCAGTTATATTAGTAGTATAGTGTAGCACGAATGGGTCGGCTCGACCAGGGAAGGACCACGCTCTCACAGAATACCAGCGTGAAATAGTAGCTTAATGCTGCTGTATTTCGCATGGTGAGTGTAGAGAACCAGAGACCCTTTTTACTGGAAACGAGGTATTCCATCTTAGTCCTCGCGGGTGACAACGCATCTGCATTTTGATTCGTAATCGAGGATAGATGTAGATGTCTATGGGCCACAGTAACCACTTACCATCAGGTGGACTGTGTGCTCGTTTGTCACTCTATCCTATAAAAAAAAGGCTAATTATGTTGGTACTATATATAATTTTTTAATATATTGATTGAGTTGGGAAATCTTTTTAATTTCTAAGCCCTCCGCTTGTTGCCAGCTTCGGAATCCTCGGTATCAACATATCGACCCATAGACACCAACATTTATTTTCATTTAAGGATCAAAATACAGTTGCGTTATCATCCTTGCGGTCTATTAATTAATGTCTCATTACCAGTAAAAAGGCTTCAAGTTTCCAAATTTAACGTATAAACACAGCAAAATTTGCTGTTATAGTTGGTATTCTTTAATAGTGTCGTCCATCTCCGGTGGAACTAATTCATCTCGACTGAAGTTATATTGGCTCTAATCATGTAGCAAATTTTATAACAATGTCCTCCAGACCGAAATTCGGTCAAGGCGGCCAGTCTTAGCGGAGACTAGTCGTCTGCGCAGCAGAGGATTATAGTGCCTAAGTGTATGCGTATGCACAGATTCACTGTCTAGTGATTTCTTATATTTACGCGAACACTACACATTGAAATAATACTTAAATACCCGACGTTTCGAGCGCTTTACAGCACCCATGGTCACGGGGAGGATTGAGATGTTCAACGTCCAGATGTCATAGTAAACCGCGGTTACCATAGATTAAAATTTAACTTTTTTTCCAATCTACATGTGCTGTAAAGCGCTCGAAATGTCGGGTATTTAAAAAGTTAAATATACGCGATAAAATCCGTAAAAACTAGTATTATTTCAATTCACTGTCTAGTCCCTCATTCTCATAGTCCGATGGGACAGTAATCCGACACGACCGCAGATAGACCAGCTGCAGGGTCTACGGATTTACGTGCTATTTTCCAAGATACGAGGGTGAAACCTTGCCAACTTACTAACTCCGGGCTGCTGCTGAGTGTTTCTTGACAGAGAAACCTAATAATTGATATTGTCCTTACCCGTGATATGAACCCAGGATTTTGCCCTTACCCGAGAACCTAACGATCAGCAACCACTTTTCCAACCACTAGACCAACGAGGCAATAGAAAAATCTTATATCATTTTTGTTTATATTATGCAGACCGACAGCAACCTAAAGCTGCTACGCCAACAGCGGGTCGCAAGCCGCGTAGACGTCGCACAGCGTTCACACACGCGCAACTCGCTTACTTAGAGAGGAAGTTCCGCTGCCAGAAGTATCTTAGCGTGGCAGATCGTGGAGACGTAGCTGACGCGCTAAGTCTCAGCGAGACGCAGGTGAAGACATGGTATCAAAACCGACGGTAGGTGTCCAATTTACTGCTTATAATGGTTTAAGATGTTTAATTAGCTAAGGTCCGCGTGAAAAATAAAATGGCGTATAGTTCCCGTTTTATTAACAGAGGCGCAGTGGCTTAGCAATAAGTTGTAGTGCTGCGGTCCGTGGGTTCGAACCTCGCACGTGACATGTTTTTGTATGGCCTACAAGTAATTGTTCCAGGTCTTGATGTTTGTCCTTGTGCATTTTGCGAATGTAATCTGCCTCCACGATACAGGAGAAAATCCTAGTAAGGGTGTCACGTTTTTCAAAAGAATATAAAAGTTGAGGGTAGTGGTGGCTTGAACTGACTGGAGCTGGGAGTGAGAGTCTTGGTCTTAAAGCTAGGTAATAGATACAATTAAATTTGTCACATCGAACTAATTCATTTTGACATAATTTTCTCATATTTTTATAGATTTACCGCGTTTAATTTTACTTACTATATTTCGGGTGCTTTGCAGCATCCATGGTCACAAGGGGATCGTCGGGAATTAAAAATAAGTAAAATTATGCGCCATAAAATTCGTAAAAATATTTTTTTAATTTTTGTTTGAATTAAATATCTATTACGATTTTTTCCTGACTGATTTTCGACCATGGTTACATCTTCATCAGCCAATAAAAGCACTAAAAGCCACTAGTAGTTCGTATATTGTATAGTTCGAATAGTACCCACTATGTGTATAGTGGACATGGGCCGTCACGTTGAAGGAAGGATTTGCCTAGACAGGCGAATCGACGATCTTAGTACCAAACGTCTCGTATTAATGACGCTGATGCTCGTAGCCAGTCTGAGTTTTTTCACTATTGTAAAAGAAATGATTATACCATCATCTAGATGAAGCTTAAAGATTTTCCTGACCTTTTACGGGAAGAATTTGGGTGTACCATAGCGACCACTTTCGAATTGAAATTTCCTAAGAGGTGATAACACAAATGTAGATGTCGTTAGGTCGCAGAATCTGCTTACAACCAGGTGGACTATGTGCTCGCTTCTCAGCCTTATTCTATACAAAAGAGAAGGTTCGGAAGCTGTCAGTTACGCAGGCGAAAATAGAGTACCTTATGTGTACTCGTCTTAACAAGGTCGTGCCCAATGGAACGCTTATGGGATTAGATGGCGCCATCCCAGGAGTTTTGTAAGATGATGGGTCAGCCTTTTAGGAGTGGCTGGCTCATCAAATGAGTCAACTATTTATGGTCGGCCAATAGCGTCTGTCCTACCGCCGGATTAGAATAATAGTGTATTGGGAACACTTGTGTCAAAACAAAAGTAAATAGGCTTTTGTCATGCTATTACAGTGCGATTTACCATCTAGAGCCTTATCACCAGATCGTAATCAAACACTAGATTTTAATAGATAAAAAACGAAGCATTCCAACTTAATCTTCAGAGGTGACAACGCATTTGCATTTTGATTCTTAATTGGGGATAAATGTACATTTCTATGGGTCATAGCATCCACTTATCATCCGGTGAACTGTGCCCTCTTTTGTACCCTTATTCTATAAAAAAAGTTTAGCGATTTATCTGATGTGAAGATCAGCTAGGTCAGTTGCTTAGCATTTGGCTGCGGTGCTGTGTGGCTACGAATTCGAATCATGAATCTAAGTGTTTGTATACCCTACAAACAATTATTCTAGTCTTTCTAGACTGGTTAAATGTTTGACGCCTTTTGAAAGCTGGCACGGTATGTTCACGAGATTTTTTACCGTGGAATATCTTTAAAGAAAGGTGACCTCGGCTTATATTTTTTGACGAGTCTATAAGCTAGTATAATATGTTCATTATTATACTAGCTTATAGACATATATCAGTATTGTACAGCTTGGCCGCAGCGCTATTTTTCTGTCAGTTTGACTGACTCTAATGCACAATGTTTCGATCGTGTAATCGTTTTATATATATATATATATATATATATATATATATATATATATATATATATATATATATATAAATATATTTACGTTGCAATACAGCAACATCCAGAGTCAAAGAAATTTTCGTAAGGCATATAAAGAGCTGTTCCAGGCGGGATGCGAATCTGCTATTTGCGTTAAGTCACTGAGCTACAGAGCTGTCCGAATTTGAAAATTAAAAAATAAAATAATTACCGTATAGTGGCGGCGTAGGAATATCCACTACCACATATCATACCACGGGTGTCATAAAGGCGAAAGAGGGAGAAAAACCAGATGGACAACAGCGTCATCCTAATGACAGCTAAAAAAAGAATTTAAAAAATCTGTGGCTACCAATCCCGTCCGCAAAGCGTCGCAGATATGGGCAAATAATTGCTATATTTGCTCTACTATGAGACTAATCTAAATAACCTAAATCTAAATAAAATATGTATTTGACTCTACCATATATTTTTTTGCTTTTCAATTTAGAACAAAATGGAAGAGACAGAACCAACTGCGACTCGAGCAGCTACGCGCTCAGGCGGCGAGTGGCGAAAGGGAGTTATCCGCGCACGCACTACCGCTGGCCTGCGCTCTGCTACCTCCTTACCCGGCGTACATGCACTGCCATTTGTAAAGTTATTTACACACACCACAACCTAACATTTAATGTACTCCTGGTACCGCCGTTGACCTGCTGTTCAGTGTTCACCTATTACTACACACACGCACTGCCATTGTTTGTTTATTCAGGATAGCGTTGGGGAGGAGTCTGAAGTCAAAGGATGTATAAGATAAACACAACGACTCAACATTTTATTATATTAAATGTAATTGTCACTGTCATCAATTTTTTCGCTTCCTTGTGGTTAATTATAATTAAATAAATTGAACACTATATTCTTCTTGCTTACTAGTATAAAAATAAGAGTGTGATGGAATTAAATAACTTCTGGTAAAGTATTTCATATATTAGCATATCACAATTGATTAGCTTATCTAACCAACGAATACCCCCGTGTTTGCATTTCATAATCTTATAAAGAAACCTAGTCAGTACAATAACCTATTACATACAATAGTATTTAATAACATCGGAAGTCATGTGAATGTTCGGATAAAAATTATTTAACAGGAAATAGAGGCATAACCAATGAAATATATTATAAAACGCTTACAAATACATGTGCTCCTGGTCAATCTGCACCGCTGCTGACCCGATCACCTGCTTGCTACTTACTTACCATGCACTTGGTATTTTACTCGATCGTCGTGGGAACCTATTAAGATTTTGTAGATTAGTTGATAGGAAGAGAAAAAGTTAGATAATGACCCCTTCCAGTGGTGGGGGATGCGTCTACTGATTTTCAAAAATATTAAAAAATAATTTCATGGAAATACTTATTTGGACACGTTTATCTGACAACATATTAACAGAAACAGAATATTCAAAATAGATTATAAATAATACTTATTGAAAGTCACTTTTTAGGGTTCCCTAGTCAACTAGGAACCCTTATAGTTTCGACATGTCTGTCTGTCCGTCT
The DNA here is from genome assembly GCA_036936625.1 of Parnassius smintheus behrii. Classification (NCBI taxonomy): domain Eukaryota; kingdom Metazoa; phylum Arthropoda; class Insecta; order Lepidoptera; family Papilionidae; genus Parnassius; species Parnassius smintheus. The sequence continues at coordinate 59,865,675 of JAUPFT010000001.1, read as the reverse complement.
GTCCGTCCTCGCTTAATCTCTGTGACCGTTAGCACTAGAAAGCTGAAATTTGGTACCAATATGTGTATCAATCACGCCGACAAAGTGGTAAAATAAAAATTGGAAAAAAATGTTTTATTAGGGTAGCCCCCCTGTATGTAAAGTGGGAGGTGTTTTTTTTTTAATTTCAACCCTAACGTGTGATATATTGTTGGAAAGGTATTTAAAAATGAATAGGGGTTTACAAAATCATTTTTATATATGATAATGTCAATAATTTCAGAAATAATCGCTCCAAAAGTAAAAAACAATGTGTCCCCCCCTCTAACTTTTGAACCATAAGTTTAGAAAATATGAAAAAAATCTGGAAAGTAGAACTTTATAAGGACTTTCTAGGAAAATTATTTTGAACTTGGATGGAAACAACAGTTTTTGTACAAACTCATAAGTGGGAACACTTACTGTGACGGACGGGAAACTACGGAACCCTACACTGAGCGTGGCCCGACACGCTCTTGGCCGCTTTATTTTAATATACCACTGGTTCGGAAAAAACCGCTGTCCTGGGAAGATCCAGCAAGAAACCCAGACTTAAAAAAACAGCTTACAATCTTGAATATTACAATTAACAACAGATTACATATTAGAAATAGCTTGGTAGCGACCACCCTTCCCAGGGGTTATTATCATCCATAAATTCCTTAATATTACAATAACCGTTTTTATACAAACTAAGTTTGATTAAAACTACTTTTACGAATTTTATTGCGTTTGATTTTATTTGATTTTTAATTCCCGACTTTTCGGGTGCTTTCCAGCATCCTTGGTCACGGGGGATTGAGGTGACTGACGTCCCGATGTAAATGTTAACCCGGAGTACCTTCAGCTTTTTAATTATTGTTTATGGTCCGATCTATGCAGAATGAACTTACTCTGTCTTGAAGTCTTGCAGTAGTATGCTTGGGTTTAGTTTTAATTTTATTAATTACAGGGTCCCAAGCAGGTTGTAGTACCCAGCCTCTTTCTCTATTGAAATTAGGATGTTTTTAATTTCAATAGCCTCACGTATCATTCTTGGTAGGAATCGATGTTCTTCCTCGAAGATTTGTGGTCTATCAAATCTGATATAATGGTTGGGGCCGCCTAAGATCACAAACTACTGACTTCCCGGAACGTTGATGCTTCACGTCAGCTATGTGTTCTTTTACGCGGGTTCTAATTGATCTTTTTGTTTGCCCTATATATGAGAGACCACATTCTTTTGCATCCTGTAGAGGAATATGACACTTGACAGATGGTAAGAACTGACTAATCTTCTTCGGCAGCTTGTAGAATGTTCTAATAGAAGCTTGCTTCAAAATGTAGCCAACCTTGTCCGTGATACCTCTGACATATGGTAGTACAGCGGCACACGCTCGACTGTGGCCGGCTTCACTCTAGGCTGCACTTTAGCGGGTGTCTCTGATATTCAAGGCATATTTATTTTATTTGCTGACTTGCGTGGTGGGGGTGCCCATCCGGAAGGGTTGAGAATAAAAAAAATTCAAAATAATTCTAGTGCGTCAGATATACAAAGGTTAAGTGAATTCTAAAAATGCTCCTGACGATTCGGAAGTGACGCAAGCTCGTAGTGAATTTTTGAAATGCTCGAACGATGGTCGAGTTATGGTAATAAAATTATCTGACGGTGATTTTGGGGAATATTAATAATCTGCCTGCTAGAAAAAATGATGTATATTTTATGAAATTTCTTCCTCAATTACCAAAAAATGTGGCGAATAAAAGTATGAAAAATTATCTAAATATTTAAAATTGTAATTTAATTTGGAAATAATATAAAAATGAAACACTACTGTTGCAAATAATTTGTTTAATCTTCGTCTTCATCCAAATAATTATCATTCTCCAAATCTAATTCAATTTTGGATATTCAATATTATCTGCAGTTTCAGCATCTGTAAGAAGTAATCGTTATGAAAGTTAACAATATTTTATTTATTTTATGGAAATGTTATGAAATTCTTAAAAAAATACCTAAATCTGGAGTTTTACCGAGAATAGCTGGTGTAATAACAACATGTTTATATGCATCAGTAATTGATTGCTAGTGAACCAAGTGATTTCAAATTTCCTATCGCCATTTGTCCATCCGTAATCACTGTTCAAAATCTATTGGTGACATGTTACAAATAGTTTTATTGTGTGCATTCCTCTACAAGCACAAAATATATTTCGTTCGCGTAAGTGTTGCCGTAGTTTGATTGTCAAGATAAACTATTTTTTTATTGGACAAACCGGATTTGAACCCAGAATCCCATGATCAGTAGTTGCACTACTACAACCACTAGACCAACGAGATAGTAAGTCGTGTATATACTATATAGTAATAGCATGAACGCCTTGTTTTGTGGTCAGCTGCGATGGCGGACAGCAGTGTGTGGATGGCGTGAGATAGGGAAAAAGTGAAAGGGAGAGAGAGGCGCGGAGTGGGGTATACATGCTTTACTGCAGCTGTCCAGTCTCATCTTCATAGACGACTTTGAACTCTGAGTATTTCGGCTTGTGGAAAACGGCAGATCAATTTTTTGGTTATTTTTGCATTATTTCCTTCAAAATAAATAAATAATAAATTCAGCCATACTCGAGAAGGTCAAGACAACTTTTTTTTGCCAATTTGTAACCCTATTACTCCCTTACGTTACGCTCGAATCGTAGATTTTCTAAATGCACTCTTTTTAGCTCGTAATTAATCCACTTTACCTTAATCTGACGCGATTTAGTATTTCTGACGGTTGATTTTTTTTACTAATCTAATAGGCCATCCTAGACGCACGGTCCTATATAAAGGGCTTATATATTGTAGAGATACTCAGCAGAATTCTGGGTCCTTCCTTACGTCAATCTACCACGCTTGAGTAAATCCAAAATTCCCTTCTCGGGACCTACACGGTCCTAAGGACGTAAAGTCATTTATACACACAAAAACCCAATTTCATGTACTTCTAATCAATTCGTACCGCCGCTGACCTACTGACTTAACTAAATACTCGGCGTACATCCACTACCGTGAGTGAAATTTCGGATATTGTTATGGAGGATTCTAGATATTGAAGGACGTAAAATGAATTAGAATCACCACTACTCAACATTTCATGTCTTCCTGATCGATTTGACAGCGGTAAAGGTAGAGTTAATATTTTTTTTTATAGTATGGGGTGACAAACGAGCACACAGTCCACCTGATGGTAAGTGGTTGCTGCGGCCCATAGACATCTACATCTATCCTTGATCAAGAATCAAAATTCAGATGCGTTGTCACCCGTGAGGACTAAGATGGAATGCCTCGTTTCCCGTAAAAAGGGTCTCTGGTTCTCTACACTCACCATACGAAACACAGCAGCATTAAGGTACTATTTTACGCTGGTATTCTGTGAGAGCGTGGTCCTTCCCCGGTCGAGCCGACCTATTCGTGCTACAACTATACTACTAATATAACTGCAGCATGGCTCTACCACATCAGAATCATATAGGTCGACGAGAAGAATATTATATATACATACATATATTATACACACATATATATATATATATATATATATATATATATATATATATATATATATATATATATATATATATATAACGTCTATATGTAATACTGCCATTTGATGGCTTCCCTTAGATGGCATTATTTGATTGATATTTGATTGGCGCTCTCTCCAGAAAAACTCTGTACACCATTTCGTTTGGTTCTGCTGAATGTTGTGTACAATTTCTTCAAAACAAAAATTCCGTGATGATTACCTAAAAAATAAAGTTAAAACTAAAACCACACGCATGTCTTAGATGATCTTATTTGACCTTTATGATCTTTGGGTAGCTATAACAATGTTTGTATAAAGTAAATGAAGAAATATTTAACGCTAATGATAATGATGATGTCTTTTCACGAAGTCGGTCACTATAAATATCATATTATAATAATTTAATAATAATGTTAGGTATAATATTGGAGATTTTTTTATGAATAAGACCGATAACGATACGATACTAGCTAATTGTTTAAGCATTAACTGTGCAATACCTAGATTTTAAGATTTAGTTTTAAACGATAAAATTGTAAGTCTGTACAAGAAAAATTGTTTTAGATATAAACATATGTAGATTGTCAGTTATATATATATAGGCTTTCAAGAATGTATAGTATTTTCTTTTTTTGGAAATTTAAAATGTTATTAATTATTTATTAAAATTAAGTAATATCACCAGATTTGAAGTTACAGATACCAGATTAAATACTTCCAGAGTTCAAAATGCTTTTTATTTCTGTCAATTCTCAAAATGTATACATTTCAATTCGTATAAAATTATGCAAATGACTTGGCGCCATTTCGAATCACCGCTGCCAACCGCTGTCAATTTGCATCTCTTAGCGACTTGTTAACATTTGCGACAACCCTCCAGCCATTGAAGCGCTGTTTCGGAACATGTACATAATATAAAGTCATGATAAACGTTTCTGTGCTTTCCAGCGCTGTATTACTTTATTGTTCAGAATACAAATATGGCAGGGTTTCGAAGTCGCATTATCTGTCAATTTATTCAAACGACATGCTAATTTTGGGACTTTTCACTTCGCAAATTTGTTATTATTTATCATCGTCTTTATTTCAGATTTGAGCAAACGAGGGTTTATTAAAGGGGTCGTGCTGTGAGGTAATTGGGCTGTTTTGATCTTGCAAGGGGTGTGCGAGCCGAGCCTAATTGAAGTATTTTCCAACGTTTGAAGGGTAGTTATGTTGGTAGCCATGGATGAATGGATTAGTTAGCGCGGCGTAGATAACGATCTGTCAATGATGCCCTGTGATGTGTGGTTTCGTGCATTTACTTTAATTGAACTAAGCTCATGATGCTTTCTGGATTGAAATAACATTAATTCGTCACTTGTTAAATCGGACTTCAGTTATTATCGTTAATAGTTACTACTTAATACCATTTAACAATTAGAATATTTTTTTTAAATAATGAGATAGAAGAAGTCCTTCATAAGTCGTTAAAATGACAAAATATTGCAGCCCATCGATACAAAAAAGAACCCACGAGTTATAAGTAACAATACTTGATTTGATCTTATTAAAATTACAAGCTTTATATTTGCTTTATTTAAATTTCTTTATTTTGATATTGTCATAAACGTACTGTAAACCTTGGCTCACATTTTATCTTCGAAAAACAACAACTGCTTATAGTTTCTTAGAGTCGAGATCTAGCAGAATCTTCATTAACAGGAAGCATGGTTTCCCTGCAAAAGAACGGTAATATTTTAATTCGGGAAAGCTTATGACTCTGAAATATTTTATCTTTAAGGTATGGTCGCCTGTGGAGTACTGCTGCCTAATAAGGGTGCTGCTATGCTGTTAAATAAATAACTAGCAGTTTTGGACTAGTAGAAAGAAGTATCAAGAAGTCTACTGGTAACCTTTTTGTTTTCGAAGTTTGTTTATCTTTGAGTATAAGAGCGAGCGTAGGTCGACCAGTCTCTCTCAGTTCTACAAAATATTTTGAGTAGTATTCCCAGTAATAATGCCATGATTTTTGGCTCCGACTAAAATGCTAGGAATCAAAAATGGTGTTCCAGTATTAATGGTGATAGACTTTTTAGGCTATGGTGGATGAATAGATGGATCTATGTAGATATTCTTAGAAAGTAAAACGTTATCCGTATTCAAACCTGGGAATTAGGTCAAATATCTGGACTCGAAGAAATCTATGAAACAGTAATACTACTCGTATTTATATCACTTATTAACTTTTATAGGCATGTGAAGACAATTTCGAATTTGTAAAATAAATAAAATTACGATGCTACAACTAATTACACAATTTACTTTACAGAGTAAGAGTTTATTAACATGATAAAGCATAATATGGAATATTAGAACAGTACTCAATCAAAATTTGTTTGGGTTACGCTCTATAGACCGTAAGCCGTAACACGTGAACTAATCAAACTTAGTTATGTTTTTTTTGTTGTGATTGAAAAATAAAGTGCCAACAGAAATAGGAAATGAATATTTATATATTAGTCTATATTTTAATTCAAATATCAAATTATTTTCATCATATTTCTGCTGTTGTGTCCGAAGAAAAACAGAATGATAAAAATGTAAACAAAAAAGACGCAGAAGATTTTAAATCTCGCAGATCAAATAGAAGATTCAACGAAGAGTTAAACGACGAGGAATGGCACGTTGAACATTTAGTAAATGCAGAAACAAGCTTAAGAAAAAACAAATGTAAAGAGGAGTCTTTTAATGAAAGAGTTGATAAATATAAGAAAGAATTAAGAGACGATGCTGCCTTTGTAGAATTTGTATCGTCAGATGCGTTGGTTGTTAATGAAGAAGATATGATTAATGATCCATGTCTTACAAATAATGTGACTGGACATAAGATAGGTAGCGAAAACCATAATAGTGAAAAAGCTACCTCACAGAATGAAAATTTCACTCAATTTTTTAATGTCTCCGACGATGAAGTCTCCAAAAGAATTAACACTGCAACAACCGATAATTTAAAAAGAGTTTTATTATCTGACGATATAGATAGAGAGGATAAATCGAGTAAAAACAGACGTAGTGAGTACCTGTTAAGCTCTGTTGAATATTACGATGAAGTCTCAGAATTTGATGAGTCGATGTGTCCTAATGATGTGGAAGTGGTTACACTACAATTAAATAACATAAATGATTACGATATTGAGTGTGAGGTAATTTTAGAGTGGAGAAGCTTAGAATAGCCTGTAAAATTTTTATAAAAAAATATTAAATGAAAAATAAATTATTTAAATATAGAATTGTTTTTTGTCTGTTGCCGTTTCTTTTGTTCTTGTAATAAGGGACTGTATAAAATGTTAATAGCTGGAACTTAATAAAAAAATTCGTCCTTATTTTTTTATAGAAGAGAGAGCAAACGAGCATGCTGCTCACCTGATGGTAAGTGACTACCGCCGTTCATGAATAACCGCAACACCAGTGGAATGGCGGGTGCGTTGCCGATCTTTTAGAAAGGAGTAAGCTTTTTCCTTGAACGTCCCTAAGTAGTATCGGTCCGGAAAAATAAACAAACAACAATAATAGTGTCCTGTAATAGCTTGCTGACTATACAGAAATGGTAAAGACAATAATAGCTCAAATCTATCTAGTCTTAACGTCCTAATACAACCCTAGTTCCCCTAACAGTCCTAGTTCTAGCAATAAACTGACTATATACATATGTTATTAGATGTGGGATATACAAAACAGGCAAAAGAAAAAATCAGAATATGTCAAGCTGCTATGGAACGATCCATACTAGGACTCCGAATGAGAGATAAAGTTATAAATCAACACATATTTTGTTCTCTCTTATCTTGGTGTGGTGATACCACACCAAGATAAGAGAGAAAACAAAATAAATTGATTTCTTAATCCACTCGATGAAATTGAAGTGGAAATGGGCAGGACATCTAGCTAGAATAAAAGATGCTCAGTGGACGCTTCGAGTCGTGGTATGGAAAGGGCCCAAGGGTATAAGAAAACAAGGGAGTCCACCTAGAAGATGGATCAACGACAACAAAGACATAGCAGGAGATGATTGGCAAACAAAGGCGAAAGATAGAAAAGAATGGTCAAAAATGGAGGAGGCCTTTACACAGGGTAAACACATTCTCATTGAATTAACTGAAACTTTAATATTTTCTTTATTTTAATATAGTGAAAAATACATTTTTAAATTATATTAAACATTAAAAATTACAAGTCCGAATTAATTATGTAACGAAATATGAATTAATAATGTAAATGATTCCTTAATATGTTATGATTAATTTATTATTGTTGCATGTAAACATATAATATCTATCGTAAAACAGCACGTAAAATGAGAAATAAAAGGTTTATTTATTTATTTATGAATTTGATGCGGAATGCCTGTATCATGAGAACTATTGTAGTAGATGGAAAATGGGAAGGAAATGAGTACAGATATTTGATTGGATGAAATAAAAAAATGTTAGACTTTATGATGCAGCTTAGTGGTTGAGTTATAACTAAGTTGGGAACTTCTGCAGCATGAACCAAGCGCAGCAGGGTGAACGCCTATTACTCGATATTATAATATTGTTTACTGAGCGAAGCTCTGCTTCTTAATCTGACGGACAGACCGATCCAAGTTTATAGCCCTGATTGCATTTAGAATATCAGTCAGTCGGTGCAATTTATGAATAAGTACCTAAACAACATGCACCAAGTTGGGTAATACCTATATTAATAAGTTCCAAGTTTGGTACTTGATTAAAATTTAATAATAGAAATTTATGTATTAGAAACAATAACTATTAGATTTATTTTTGAGGTGTTTCAGATAGTTAACACATAAGTTATTGGAAAATGAAAAAAAAAATACTTATTTCAATAACCACTTATATTATTTTTGAAAGATTACACCACTTTATTCAACATTTTTAGCGCATCAAGTGAAGGATGCTTGGAAAGCGGGTAGGCAACCCAATTTTTATATTTTTTGTCGTTATTAGGAAGTCGCTGGTGCCCATCGAGTGATTTGTTTCTCTCTGTCGCCTCTTACGACATCCCACGTGATGATGTGGGGTATTGGATATTCTTACACCGCAACTGCACAGTGGATGTTCGTCACGTGCTCATTTAACTCTCTGGCACACAAATTCGTACGTAATGTTTTTAGGGTTCCGTAGTCAACTAGGAACCCTTATAGTTTTGCCATGTCTGTCTGTCCGTCTGTCCGTCCTCGCTTAATCTCTGGGACCGTTAGCACCAGAAAGCTGAAATTTGGTACCAATATGTGTATCAATCACGCCGACAAAGTGGTAAAATAAAAATTGGGTATTTTTTATTAGGGTAGCCCCCCTATATGTAAAGCGGGAAGTGATTTTTTTTTTAATTTCAACCCTAACGTGTGATATATTGTTAGAAAGGTATTTAAAAATAAATAGGGGTTTACTGAAATCATTTTTGATAATGTCAATAATTTCGGAAATAATCGCTCCCAAAGTAAAAAACAATGTGTCCCCCCCCCTCTAACTTTTGAACTATAAGTTTAGAAAATATGAAAAAAATCTGAAAAGTAGAACTTTATAAGGACTTTCTAGGAAAATCATTTTGAACTTGGATGGAAACAACACTACCCACTGCCGGGAGCAGTTGCAGGAGCGCGGAGCGCTGCTGGAGCGTGAACATAATGGATACCCACCTTTAAACTCATAAGTGGGAACACTTATTGTGACGGACGGGAAACTACGGAACCCTACACTGAGCGTGGCCCGACACGCTCTTGGCCGGTTTTTTCATTTTACTTTATTTTATAATAGAAGAGGGGGCAAACGAGCATATGGCTCACCTGATGTTAAGTGAATACCGCCGCCCATGATCAACCGCAACACCAGGGGAATTGCAGGTGCGTTGCAGGCCCTTTAGAAAGGAGTAAGCTCTTGTCTTGAAGGTCTTCAGGTCGTATCGGTTCGGAAAAATCGCCGGTGGTAAACTATTCCACAGAGAGATTGCACGCGGAAGAAAACTTCTTTTGAAACGTACAGTGGTGGACCGCCAAGCATCCAGATGGTGTGGATGGTATCAAGACGTTTGCGCGTAGTACGTTCACGAAATTTGGCGGCTGGGATTAATCCGAACAATTCCTCAGAGCACTCTCCATGCTATATACGAAAGAAAATGCAAAGAGATGCAACATCTCTTCGCAGTGCCAGTGAATCGAGCCGATCGAAAAGCACTCGGTCGTTGACGATTCGAGCCGCTCTGCGCTGGATGCGGTCAAGTGGAAGGAGCTGGTACTGGGGAGCCCCAGCCCAGAGATGGGAACAGTATTCCATGTGCGGCCGAACCTGCGCCTTGTAAAGTTGCAGGCGGTGTGCCGGCATGAAATACTGTCCCGCTTTGCTGAGCACGCCAAGCTTTTTAGAGGCCAATTTGGCCTTCCCTTCCAAGTGACCACGAAACTGCACGTCACTCGATATGTCGACGTCGAGGATTCCGATACTGGCTGAGGCAACAAGGGGAGTGCCTTGAAATTGAGGAGATACGACAAAGGGGTTCTTTTTAGCGGTTAATGCGCAAACTTGTGTCTTCTGGGGGTTAAACTGGACTAGATTTAGTCGCCCCCAATCCGAGACTCTGTTCAGCAAAGACTCGACTTCAGACACAAGTTTGTCCCGGTACTCGGAGACGTTTTCCCGAGAAATATTGGCACGGCCGGTGTAAAGAGTATCACCAGTGCTGTCATCTGCATAGCAATGAATGTTACGGGTTGGCAATATATCATTGATATGCAGAAGAAACAGCGTTGGCGATAGCATGCAGCCTTGTGAAACACCAGCATTAATAGGCTTGCAATCGGAGCTTGCACCATCTACAACGACCTTGATGCTCCGATCTGCAAGAAAGCTGGTGATCCAATCGCACAATTTCTCGGGAAGCCCATAGGAAGGGAGCTTCGAAAGAAGCGCTTTATGCCAAACCCAATCGAAGGCCCTCGCAATGTCCAAAATAACGGCCAATGCCTCCACCTTGGACTCTACTGCCTCCACCCATCTGTGAGTTAGGTAGGCCAGAAGATCACCAGCTGACCGACCACGGCGAAAACCGTATTGGTGGTCACTAATCAGCTGGTGATCCTCAAGGTACCTCAATGGTATCTTGAGGATCACCAGCAATGGTGCAAAGAATTTATAATAACGATGTATAAGGCAACACAAAATGCAACTCAATCTACGTCACCGCAGAATGCTGTAATCTAATTTTCAACATACTATTTTAGATTTAGAAATTTAGACAGCAATTTCAACCCAATTCTAACCGTCTATTACCCGATATGACGGCTCAAGCTACAGAATCCTATAATATTGTTTACTGAGCGATGCTACACCTGATTAGACAGACTACGAATGCACAGCACTTACAATTATTGGTTGCGAATGGTATAAAAATAAAGGCAAAACCTTCGCGCATTGTGGGAGATATTTTTACATGATACGTGTAACAGTGACATGTGATATTTTGTTGTGACATCTCCCTAACATAAAAGATAAAGATAAAAAATAAAAGATGAAGACGTTGTTAGTGAACATTTTCTTTTCTTCGAGGCTTTGTTTAAATTGCTGTTCATCATTGCTCATTAATCTGATATCTCGAAGTCGTTGCTGATTTCCAATTTTTTTAAGTAGTTATCGTGTCGTCGATAGACACAATCTGAAACAAAACTCTGCTAATAAAACCAAGTTCAAGTTTATAAAATTAAATGATTTATTACACTTACCAAATATTCTTACTGAAAGATGTGCGGTAACTGAATACTTTTATACGCATAATAACATGAAATATGAGCTTGATTTGACTCGTGCAAGTGTCACATGGATAACCTTAATTAGAATTTTTTTTGATACTAAATACTTTTCTATCATTTCTTCTGTTTAGGGTCACCGATATCTCATCGTAATTATTTGTCTATGGGTCGACATAAAAAATGTTTATGCGCATAATATTCTCATACTTTAAAATGGATGTAGATATAGAAACAATCAATAAAATCAGTAAAAGTTTTTAAAAATAAATTGAAATAAATAAAGGAGGAATAATATAATTTAAGAATGTAAACGACGTAAAATTCTGAAACCGCCAACTGATCCATTAGAGGCGATAGTTTTAATAAATAAGAATAAAAAGAAAGAAAATGATCAAACAGAAGCTTCAGATGAAAATAATTATGAAAACTTTAGTTAATATACAAGTGATATAAGTTTAGATACTAATGAAGAATTAAAACAAAGTATTTTCGATGGGGAAAGGGATAGTGACATAAACGTTAATTATAGTATAAGAAACATAAATGATAAAAGGTATACCATTACTCCAGCACCATCAGAACTATTGTTTGAATATAAAACTAATATATATTTGGTCACTAATTACGATAAGCTAATGGGGATAAGTCACTCGCGTCCATAGGCTTCGACCACCTAATCCTAGAGCCACCCTACACGTGTCCCCTGGGTGGTGCTAAATGAGTGACGAGCCGAAAGCACAGACTCGGCTCCTCGCCATGGTAACGGCGTAAAATATACCACCTTCCAGTGTCACACCATGAGGCAACAAAGGGAAGAAATGGACCCGAGTTCCCGGCGCCTCTTTAATGGGGCAGAGGTGCGTACAGTCTCCAGGTGGAAAACAGGTGACAAGCTTCGCCACCCATCACGTTCTGTCTCGCGGAGTGTTAAGTGGATTGCGGAAGTTCGTCTGTCTGCACTGAATGTATGTGGAGCAATAAATGATAAGATGGATGAAGCATACGATATGATGAATGATAGAGGAGTAGATGTGTTATGCGTAAATGAGACGAGACGGAAAGGATGTCACTACTCATGGCATGTATACCGCCAGTACGCTGTAAATGACACCGAGCGGGCATCTGGCGTGTCGGTATCATCCTTTCAGAAGGAATGAGTCAATGTGTGAAAGATTACGAATGTGTAAGCCCAAAACTGCTATGGATACGAATGAAAGTTGGCTTAAGGAAGTTGTTTGTTCTAGGGTCTAGACATGTCAAAGCCCACTTATATCCAAGAGTGGTTTTGAGAGATGGTAAGGATGATGTTATTGAAATGTAAGGGAAATGAAAATATTGTTATGTTAGGAGATTTTAACGGAAGGATTGGTGGGAAGAGGCTTGGTTATAAAAGGATATTGGGAAAGTTTGGTGATAAAAGTATAAATGAGAATGGTGAAAGCCTCCTCACCATATGTGTGGAAAAGAATCTTTTTGTGATGAGCACTTTCTTTCATCATAAGAAGATTCACATGTATACATGGAAAAGAGGTGCAGTGGTAAATACAAGGGTTTACTGGGGGTCCAACGTATGGACAGATCATTACTTGGCTTTATGCCGAATTAATGGTCTGTTCAGGCGTTGGCGGCATCGCACATCTGTCTACCACTGAATTGCAGTGTATTATACAGAGAAGTTACAAGATGAAGGTGTGAAAAACAAGTACAAATGTAGATTGAAAGAAAATATAAGTGGTTTGGATAAATTGTGTATGAATGAGTTAGACTCGGAGAATATGTGGCGTAATATTAAGAAAGGTTTGGTGAATGCAGCTACCAAAGTATGTGGTGTTAGTAAGAAAACGAACGAAAGAAACAATAATACGTTATGGTGGGATGATGAGGTATGTATGGAATTTGAAGCAAAGAAGAGAGCATGGCTAGACTTGCTAACAACCAAGGCTGGTAATTATGGCGTTACGCATACATAAGGAAAGAAAACAGGCAGTCTAAAGACGTCTAAATAAGAGAGTAAAAGAAGTAATTGAAAGGAAAAAGCAAGAAAGAACTGATAAAAATTATAGAACACTATCGGATAATTTCCAGGCAAATATTAAAATGTTCTGAAAACTCGTAAGAACTGCCAGGGAAAATTCAAAACAGCCTTGATTGAATGCTATACGAGACGAGAAAAATGTCTGTACTCTGAATGATGAAGTTTTGAGTTTAAAGAGATGGAAGGAATATTTTGAAAGCGTGTTTGTGAGTGTGGAGACGTGTGAATTAAATGAAATGGAAACTCTGAAGGTAGAGGAATGGGAATATAGAGAGATAAGTATAGACGAAATAATGAAAGCAATGAAAAGCATGAAAGCAGGTAAGGCAGCCGGATATGATAAAGTTTCTCTTAAAATGCTAAGAGCTGGAGAAGAAGTGGTGGTAGGCCTGCTTAAACACATTGTTTAATTTATGTTGGGAACTAAAGCGAGTACCGGTAGCCGGCCTTAGACTAGCTGGTCTGCCGAGAATACGCCGCGTTAGCCGAAGATGTCGAAATGGACCACGAACATCGACCAGACGACGTGTCACGCAACTGGACCTTAAAAAACGGTCCTTACGATGACTTTTGTTGAAAAACCGGAAGATGTTCCATTACAAAGTTCAGACAGGGCATAAGCAGTTAGCTGTTAACTCGACCAAGAAGATGACGATTTTTCATCGATATTCTTCATGAGATATGAATCTCATTTCCACCTCAACGCCTACGTAAATCGCCAACATTATCGCTTCTGGGGGACTGAAAATGTACGTGTGATCCACGAATAGCCATTACAGCCACTCTCCGTCATTGCATATACATTTGCAATATTGCATATAGTACAGCTGTTTACACTGGAAGAATCATCGGGCCATTTTTTTAAGAGGACGCCGCGGACCACACGCTTACTCTGAATGGCAAGCGCTACAGAGCCATGATCAATGAGTTTTTTTTGACAGACCCCTATATGAAATGGAATAAAAGAGTTATACAATTTACCATTTATTTAAATAAAAAAATAAAATAGAATACAAATTAAATAACAAAACAGTACACAACAGCTTTGACATTACTGTTACTTTATATTAATTCTTTTGTCCAAGAATTAATACAAAGTAACCATCTGGCTGACTCATCACTTAACCTATTTCTATGTTTTCTAATTACTAATGATGCTTTAAAAAATAATCTCTCAGCAGGTACTGAAGTTGCAGGTATTGAAAGAAAATCACGTTCCATTTTCGATAAAGTCGGATATTCTGTCTCTTGCGTCCTCCACCACTCTAAAATATCTTCCGAACTGGCGGCTCTGGGTTTACTTAGGTACTTCTCCAACTCGTCTATAACTAAGCCTTGATGAAAAGATCCAGATCCAGATGACGTAGAGGGACATGCATACAATTTCTCAAAGTCTATTACGTCTTCATCTTCATCATATTCACATTACCACATTCACATTACTCAGAGAGGTATTGAGTTACAGCCTATATGCGTCCCACTGCTGAGCACAGGCCTCCGCTTATTTCTGAGAGGGTTTTAGGGCAAGGAAGTGTCCGTCGCGCTGCCCCAATGCGTGTTGGCGAACTTCACATGTCTTCGAAATTTTTTTTGTCTAGATAATTTTTTTTTGAATAGATAAGAAACTTTACATATAATTCTTAAACCACTGGTTCAAATTGATTTAAATTTTAAATATACCATGTTTATACAATACCTACTCAGGTCATGAAAATTCAGGATTCTAGTTTTATCCACTACGAAGTTATAGGGGGTCGAAAATGGCCTGAATTGCTTCGAGAAAAGTATGGTACGGCCGTGCCGCTTTTTTGCTCGACTTGGCGGGGGCACTGCCGTGCCCCCGGGTAACTCAGCCCGAATGCCTGGGCCATACGGCAGCTACATTATGGTTGTAGCACGAATGACTCGACCGGAGAGGGACCACGCTCTCACAGAATACCAGCATAAAATGGCAGCCTAATTTTCCTTTATTTCGTATGATGAGTATAGAGAAACGGAGACGGGTCTTTTACTGGAAACGAGGCAACTCATCTTTGTCCTCAGGGATGACAACACATCTACATTTTGATTCTTTTTACGTACTTACGTCGCATAATGAAACAAATGGTTTAACCAAAACAATTTTTTAGAGTAGCCATCATTTCTCTGACCTTTATATCAAAGGAATTCTTTTAATTTGGATGTCACGACAGTTTTATGTTAATAGAGAATAGTTTGCAAGATTTAATCAACTGACTGGAGTATGCTCCAGAATAATATAATTAACATTAATATAGATTCACTTATTATATTAATTGATTGAAGTTATTCGACTGTTCGGCTTTAAAAAAAGCTCTAAAGGAGTGGAGGTTTACAATTCGACTGTGTGCTTATTAATGTTTATGATTTTTTTTTATCGGGCATGAAGACTGGCCCTCTTCTAGTCCAGCTTTAAGTCCACTGGATTATAAGATATGGCAAAATTTGGATGAGAAAGTCTGCGTTGAGCCTCATCAGAATTTGGAATCTCTCCGAGCATCTTTGGCTAAAGTAGCGACAGAAATAGATATGATGATTGGCCGCGTCGATTAAGGGCATGTGTTCAAAATAGGGGAGGGCATTTTGAATAATGTAAATAAAATAGTACTCTAAATTAAACTAGGTACCTTTCATTTCATATATAATTTCTATATAATTATCAAAAAGTGTATAATTAATTTTATAAAAAGTTTTTGACAGAACTTATGACTTGACTAAGTAGTTACATTAGAAATAAAAATAACAACTAAAGTTTTAAGTAATAAGAATTAAAAAAATATTAATTAAAAATGGTTCACAATATAGGAAGATATCACATAGTAAATACATACAAAAATGAACATACAGTCAAATTAAGAACGTCCTCCATTTATGAAGTCTAGTTATAAATAGACTTCCTTAAAATGATTGAATAAAACTATTATTTACGGATTTTATCGCGTTTAATTACTTTAATTTATTTTTTATTATTATCCCGACGTTTCGGGTGCTTTACAGCGCCCATGGTCACGGGGGGGACTGAGATGTTTGACGTCCCAATGTCATAGTTAGTCCGGCTACCTTCAGTTTTTTAATATTAATTTTTGGTCCGATTTACGCAAAACGAGCTTATAGTATCATGAAGTCTTGCAGTGGTATGCTTGGGTTTGGGTTTAATTTTGTTAATTATAGGATCCCAAGCAGATGGTAGCACCCAACCATCTTCTCTATTGAAATTTGGATGTTTTTTAATTTCAATAGCCTCGCGTATCATCCTTGGTAGGAATCGGTGTTCTTTTGCGAGAATTTGTGGTTTATCAAATCTAATGTAATGGTGGGGACGATCTTGAACATGTTCGCAGACTGCAGACTTCCCGGAGCGTCGGTGCTTCACATCTGCAGTCTGCGAACATGTTCAAGATCGTCCCCACCATTACATTAGATTTGATAAACCACAAATTCTCGCAAAAGAACACCGATTCCTACCAAGGATGATACGCGAGGCTATTGAAATTAAAAAACATCCAAATTTCAATAGAGAAGATGGTTGGGTGCTACCATCTGCTTGGGATCCTATAATTAACAAAATTAAACCCAAACCCAAGCATACCACTGCAAGACTTCATGATACTATAAGCTCGTTTTGCGTAAATCGGACCAAAAATTAATATTAAAAAACTGAAGGTAGCCGGACTAACTATGACATTGGGACGTCAAACATCTCAGTCCCCCCCGTGACCATGGGCGCTGTAAAGCACCCGAAACGTCGGGATAATAATAAAAAATAAATTAAAGTAATTAAACGCGATAAAATCCGTAAATAATAGTTTTATTCAATGTGTAGTGTTCGCGTAAATTTAAGAAATTCCTTAAAATGAGCTAATATGAGATCCCTGATGGCTTGGAATAAAAATTACCTATGCCTTTCCTTATAAAATAGGCGAACTAAAATATTTTTAGGTTAAACAAAAGTAAAAATCATCTCGAAACTACGAACCGGAAAACGGAAACAAAATTGTTTAAACTTTACACAGGTTAAAGAGAGATAATAAAAACTTTTAAGCAAATAATAAGAAGACGCCATCTTACTTTTGAATTTCTCTTGTATTTCCTATGAGTAGAACACGCACTAATTTTATTTTTCAACATGCTTGGAACTTCGGAAAACTCTACATAGATGGCGCTATAAAACACTATCTCTGCATGTTGAGATTTAATTTATGTATAAAATACTTGTATAAAAATTCTTATGGGAGTGTTGCTAATGTTGTTAAAAGTATGTATTATATTTTGTAATAAATATATATTTGTAGCAAAACTAATGAAAATGTATTCCATATATTTTCATTAGTTTTGCATTTGATTGCTTCTTTCGTTGTTTAAAGCCTCGTAAAAATAAACAATAAAAATAATTGCAAAGGCATTATACATCTTTTGCGTTTTAAGAGAAGGAAGGCGTTAATAGTAACCGTGAAATTGAGGTTTTCCTTATTTCATCTAAATTCTGAAAACTTTCAATAGATGGCGCTAATACAACAATGTTCAGTGGTATTGATTTTAATAAGGCAATTTCTATAGAAATACTTCCGTAACCATCTGTTTAATGGATTGCATTCTCTCTCAGTCATTTCTATATAGAGGGGTGGTAAATCGTCATAAATCAAATGTCTGAATTTATAGCCAAAGAGTTATTGGCAGTAAGTCATAATAATTTTTTATGCATTTGTAACATATTTTTAGTAGTAGTAGTTTTTAGTATTGTGCTGTCAATCTTGAGGGCAAGGATGGAATACCTCGTAGCTTGACATTTTAAATTAAAATTAATCCTTGTTTACATTCATACCACATGGAATAAAACTAACTAAACAACGAGCATGCGGCTCACCTAGTGGAAAGTGTCGACCGTTGTTCACGAACAATCGCAATACTAGGGTAAGCGAATAAGTCTGCAGTCTGTGAATATGTTTAAAACTGTACCCGCTTATCACATAAACACACATAAATACTCGCAAAAGAACAACGATTATTACTGAGGAAGATTCGCGAGGCTATTGAAATTAAAGAATATCCAAATTTTAAAATAAGATAGCTGAGTGATACCTTCTGCTTGGGATCCTATAACTCATAAAATTAATGCAAAACCTAAGCATACCACTGCAAAACTTTAAGATACTGGAAGCTCGTTCTGCGTTTTTTGAAACAAAATTAGTATTCAGAAGCTAAAGGTGGCCCGGGTTTCATAGCACCTAAAACGTCGGAAATTAAAATAACTAAAAATACGTTAAATTTAAGGCTATAAAATCAGTTTGAAAAGGACGAAGAGAGAACGAAATGTGAAATATGGGTAAATCAGGAATGTCTAGAACAGGTAAATGAAATTGTATACTTGGGGAGTGCTTTCAGCCGGGATGGAAGATGTGATTTAGATGTGGATAGGCGTGTCGCTGCCGGAAACAAAGTCAATGGTGCCCTGAATGCATTAATAAAAAGGCAAGGCGTGGTGAAGAGTGCACGCCTTGCAATACATAACGCAGTGTTGGCACCGACTTTGTTATATGGCAGCGAAACCTGGGTATGCCAGAAGAAGCATAAAAGCAAGTTGAATGCAGTGGAGATGCGATCTCTTCGTAAAATGTGTGGCGTTACCATAGCCGACCGAAAGCGAAACGAAGAGATTCGCAATATGGCAGGATTGAAAGATGACCTTATCACAAAAATTGATAGGGGCGTACTCCAATGGTTTGGACACGTTGAACGAATGAGTGAAGACCGAATGGTGAAGAAAATATATAGAGCGAAAGTAAATATTAAAAGGTGTCGAGGTAGACCGAGACTAACTTTCGAAAACCATGTGAGCAAATTGCTCGAAGAGGGGAGGGTCAAGAGTACTCGGATACCTAGACGTGCATGTATGAAGAAGTTAATGAACCTGAAAGAAGCGAAAGAGGTATGTAAGGATCTTGACACTTGGCGATCTGTTCTCTCTGGCTACCCCGTTAGGGATTGTGCGTGACGATAAGTAAGTAAGTAAGTAAGTATAAAATCAGTAAAATTTGTTTATCAAAACTAGTTTTGTTTTCGTGTATGTGTGAGGTATGTTTCTGGCTAATCTTAGTTATGGGTTAAGTTAAGGGTGATCGCTACCAAGCTATTTCTAATTTGTCTTGTGTTGTTGATTGTAAACATGATTGTAAGCTATTATTAAAAAAAATAGTCCCGCTGGGTTTCTTGCTGGTTCTTCCCAGGACAGAGGTTTTTTTTGCGAACCAGTGGTAAATTAAAAAAGTGACTTTCAATAAGTATTTTTATAATCTACATTGAATAAAAAAAGTTTCTATTTCTATTTCTATGAAAAATCACTAAACTTAGGATTTGTTTTGTTTAGATAATGTTTAGCGTAATGTATTTGCAAAAAATATGTGTGCATTTCACACGCGTTAGAAGTAAAACCTTCAGAACACTAAAATTCGAGAGATTGAGACTAATGCAGAGCATCACGAGTAGGATAATTAGAGGGTTTAGGTAATTAAAATATAAACTAAATTTAATATACACTGTATACTGTATTCTATCTCATTCTCTCTCAGGCTAAATCTTATAGATGTATATAAATAGGTACTATGTTTGCCTCATTTCGTTTCAAATCATAACGATTATAAAAAAGGTTTGATTTCAATATCTTTTCATATTCAAACGAATAATTTACTACATAATTCGCTGAGCGATTAAAAGTATAGACTCATACGACCAGTAGTGAAGAAACACGTTTCAGAACTTCAAAAATTAAATGGGCAAAAAAACTATGTACCTACACATGACATAACAGCTCAAATCGTATAAGGTACGTGAGGGTAATATGGTCACATTAAGCTTTGCGCCCAGACAGAGTGGTATATCATAACTAATACTTTAAGAAAATAATAGCAAACAAGCTTTGGCAATAATTAGGAACACTTCGAAAAATCAACTTAAAAAACTAACTACACTACACAACGCTATTATCGACTAAAATATTTAGTATAATGTCAACTGTCAAAATGTCATCGTCTTTTGACCCTTTATTAATTGATTTTTTAATAGCATAGGGTGACAAATGAGCACACAGTCTACCTGATGGTAAGTGGATGCTGTGGCCCATAGACATCCACATTTATCCTCAATCAAGAATCAAAATGCAAATGCGTCGTCACCCCTGTAAACTAAGATCGAATGCCTCGATTCCAGTAAAAGGATTTCCGGTTCTCTCCACTCGCCATACGACACACACAGCAGCATGACGCTGCTATTTTACGTTGGTATTCTGAGAGAGCGTGGTCCTGCCCCGGTCGAGCCAATCCATTGTACAACAACTATAGTATAACTGCAGCGTGGCTCTATACCATATCACCCTCACATACTATATAATATATTATATGTTATAAATTTTCGTGTGGATGCATGGTAGTGAAAGTTTTGTTTGGCAGAAGTAGTATGAGAGTAAAATTAATGCAGTAGAAATGCGGTCATTAAGAAGTTTGTTAGGGGTCACTGTGTGAAATGTGAGTGCTATGCTGAGAAATAGCGTGATAAGAGAAAATTGTAATTTGCAAGAAGGATTAAGAATTAAGAAAGAAATAAAATGTACATGTTAGGTGTTAGCTTGGTTAAGTGTGTTAGGGACGCCGTAATTTATCGACATAATTAGCTATATATCGAAGATGAGCCAAATTATGAGTATGTACCTTTAACCGTTACCATTAATGTCTATTAAAGTCCACTGTTGAAAATAGGCCTTCGCCATACATTACCTCATAGGGAGGGGGCAAGGGGGGGGGAGATATTTGCCATTCGCAGTTTTTGTTACGAGGCGTTATTAGAAAGACGCTGCTGTCCATCTCCTGATTTATTTCCCTCTGACATACGTAACATAATAGATACTGCTAGATACGGCTCACATAGGAATATAAATCGACCTACTTTTGTCAATTTCTGATGTCCTAGTACATCCTGCAGGCAATTCACGTGTTCTGAGAAATAAAGTTTCAAGACAAATCGGGTTCTCTTAACATGTTTTTTTTTTAATTCTAGGTTACCTGGCCAATCTACGCATTCTCATAACACACTGTTCTATTCCGTATTATAACCCTCGACCCCAGATGACCAAAGTCTGCGGCGACTCTTATGACACGCACGGGATGATATGGGATAGTGGATATTCTTACACCGCCACTACATAACCAACGTACATGTATGCGTAAATATATGAATGTTAAAGAGACGAGAGAAGTGTGTCACGATCATGCCAAAAGAAAGTTCGTGCTTACCCCTGGTTGACGGGCGTGACAGTTTTTGTATGTCATGTGGAATTTTTACCGATCGCCTACTTCCTGAACAAATAAATTTGAATTTGATTGTGCTCCCACTAACAGCGTTTTGTAAGGGGATTCGAGGATTATACGGATTACGCGAAGCCATTACGCGGTCGCATACAACGTGTGTATTATAAAAGAAATATGTCAGCAAACTGTAATTTAATATAACTAATAATCGAAACCGTAACATGACATTTTGGATAAAATTAATGTCGTGTTGTTTGGATTTGGATAAAATTAATGTCGCAATGTTCACTTGATGCTTCATTTCTTTATAATAAGCTTTATGGTTAGGTGACTGCGAAGAGCGAAACTTATTATTTGCTTCAATAACGTAATCTCATCTTGAATCTCGAAGCGTCGGGATTATAAAATAAGTTAATATACGCGATATAATCCGCAAAAACTAGTTTCATTTAAATGTGTTGTGCTCTCGTAAATATAACAAATATTTATTAATAAAAGATATTATACAAAAATAAAATTAGGCACCTGTATTGTCGTCGATTTCTAAGGCTAAATAAGTATTTTAAGGCTAAATAAGTATTTTGTTTTTTTTTTCAACATATGTATTTAGTTAGGTATGATAATATGTACCAAGCATTAGATTAATCAATTCAAGTCAAGAAGAGTCCATTAACCCATATCACACCGTGGGTGTCATAAGAGGTGATTGGGGGAAACGGACTGGAGTTGAGCAGAAGCATCTACCTGATAACAACTGAAAATAATAAAAACCCGCCAAAACTTGTTCAGCGGTGGACTTTTTGAATTCAAAGTTAATCAAAGTCATCATGTACTGTAAGGGAGACATTTGTTCAGCGGTGGACTTTTTGAATTCAAAGTAAATCAAAGTCATCATAGACTATAAGAAAGACATTTGTTCAGCGGTCGACTTTTTGAATTCAAAGTTAATAAAAGTCATCATAGACTATAAAAAAGACATTTGTTCAGCGGTCGACTTTTTGAATTTAAAGTTAATCAAAGTCATCATAGACTATAAGGAAGACATTTGTTCAGTGTTGGAAATTTTGGATTCAGAGTTAACAAAAGTCATTATAGACTATAAGGGAGACATTTATTCAGCGGTGGACTTTTTGAATTCAAAGTTAATCAAAGTCATCATAGACTGTAAGGGAGACATTTGTTCAGCGGTGGACTTTTTGAATTCAAAGTTAACAAAAGTCATCATAGACTATAAGAAAGACATTAGTTCAGCGGTGGACTTTTCGAATGTAAAGTTAATCGAAGTCATCATAGACTATAAGGGAGACATTTGTTCAGCGGTGGACTTTTTAAATTCATAGTTAGTAAAAGTCATCATAGACTATAAGGAAGACATTTGTTCAGCAGTGGACTTTTGAATTCAAAGTTAATAAAAGTCATCATAGACTGTAAGGGAGACATTTGTTCAGCGGTGGACTTTTTGAATGCAAAGTTAATAAAAGTCATCTAGACTATAAAAGAGACATTTGTTCAGCAGTGGACTTTTTGAATTCAAAGTTAATGAAAGTCATCATAGACTATAAGGGAGACATTTGTTCTGTGGTGGACTATTTGAATTCAAAGTAAATTCAAACAACAAAACAAAGTAAATTCAAAACTTTTTATTAAAATTAGACTTCTTAATTAGGATTCTTATGGAGCCAATTTCTTCCTTTCGAGACGGTCGGCTAAAAACTAAAATATAAAAATTGTTTATTTATTATCTATAATCCGTATCGTATTATTTGTTTAATCAAAATGGGGTTATCAATTCATTGGTGCAATCGCCAAGAATGTTACAGGAAATTTGTTGTGTCACCTGGAAACCTTGATATTTCGTTACATCATGACGTTTATGCGAGTCTATGGCTTCGTAATGCCTTCCTTACATACCGCGATTATTTGTGTCAGGTCTGGAAGATTTCCGTGTATATCAGTAGTTACATTATTGATTTTTAATCATATAATATAAAATATAATCAATAAACGTCACTACAAGATATTGTTATAATCATTATGATCATTATTCGATTTAATTTTATATATTCAATTGAATTGTACAACTTGGGTTAAAAATGGTAGAGGTGGATAGAGTTTAATTTTATAGAACAAGGGTAAGAAACGAGGTCGAATTCGACCTGATGCTAAGTGGATGCTGTGCAGTGGATCTTTGATTAAGGATCAAAACGCAGATTGTTATTTGTCACCCCTAAGGGCTAAGATTTAATGCCATATTTCCAGTAAAATATTTTACCGGTTCACTACACCCAGAATACGAAACAGCAATATTAAGCAGCTATTCCCGTCGGTATTTTACGTTAGGTCAAGACGGCCCATTCGTTCGTTATTACTACAGTAATATAGCTGCAGCGTGACTCAATGACGTTGTGGGTAGAGTGTGGTAAAAAGAGTGGTGGTAGTCCTTTTCTTCGACGTTTCTCCGTTTTGGTAACAGGAGTTCATGAATAGTTAAGTTCCCATTAAAGGGTATTAAGAGCCAATGTGAAGATTGTGAAGAAGAAAGGGACAAAGGAGCTAATAATGCAGATGCGGGATTAACGTTGCTGACTTTTTACAATAGTAAATGCATATAGAGAAATATAACCTCAAAGAATAATAATAATAATAATAATAATATTCCACAACTATCACACAACGCCATCTAGTCCCAAGCTAAGCAGAGCTTGTGTTATGGGTACTAGACAACTGATAAACATACTTATATATTTCTAAATACATAAATATTATAGATAAATTACAGCCAGACACAGAACAAATGAAAGTGCTCATCACACAAACATTTGTCTTGGGCGGGAATCGAACCCACGACCTCCGGCATAGCAGTCAGGGTCACTAACCACTAGACCAACAGGCCAGTCAAATATATATATATATTTTTTTTGAGTTGATATCATCAGAAAAATGCTGCTGCCTACCCTCTGTTTTAATTTCCCTCAGTCGCCTCTTATGTCATCAACGAGATTCATACACCGCCACTAAACGGTTTATAAAGACTAAAAGACCTCTATAGTTCCCCAAAAAAGTGAAAGGTTTGACGACCTCGGTGGACTTATTTACGCGTACTTAATTCCTTCTAAGTCGCAGTGAAGTAAGCTGAAGTAGCATAGGGCCGGCGATTTAGATAGAACCGACAACCGATGGTTAAAAAAGGCTCTCGAGTCGCAGCTTCGTACCGGTAGGTGAAGTGTAAGACGACCCGGTAAGACATGCAGGAAGTCGATGGATGCAGATGGCTCAAGACCGTGTTTTGGGGCATTACTTGGAGGATCCTATGTTCAGCAGTGGACTTGTGAAGGGCTATAGTGATGATGATGATGATGAAGATGAAGATCATTGGGTTCAATGGTTAACATAATTTTGTAGCCTATATAGCAAAAATATTGATTGTTAATGTACTTCAGTTCTTTACATTTCTTTTTGTACCTATTCAATCTTGCTTATCGCAGTATGAAGCTTCGATCAACAATACCAACTAGATGTCGGGTCGGCACAAGAAATCCGTCTCAGTTAATAAGAGCGCACATGGACGTGAGCTCTTAGTCACAAAAGACTAATGATCGTAAGATTTGTGACTTTATTACTAGATGCGATGGTTGTAATTAGGTTGAACTTAAAACTTTTTCAATTTTTTGTCTCATTTCTTTAGTAAACAGATGTAGCTGTTTAAGTTTATTTTCACGGGGACAGTATTTAGCTATGATTTTGTACGTGACCTCTAGTTGGTATTGTTGATCGAATATATGAAGTCAGGGTAGATTAGTGACTATGCATCTCGGCGAAAACAGCTCCATAGCTCTCAAAAACCGTATTTAAATAAACCGTTTTTACTTAGATAGACTCAGAAAAAGGCACCGCTGAACATTGGTCTCATACACTGTCTCATATGGGGAATTGTTTTCCGTATTCAAATACAAAAAGAAAGTAGGTATTTAATTTTTCTTCTAAACTAACTCATCCGAACATAACAGCTTATGGCTCCACTGCTGAATATAGGCCTCCCCCAAAGATTGCATCATTGGGGGGGGGGGGGGGGGGATTTTGCAATCGTTGCAACGTTTGGCAGGCGTGTAGGCAACCGCAGTTTATTTTTATTTTCAGTTGTCATCAGCAAGATGCTGCCGCCCATCTCTAATTTTGTGTATTCTGTTAATGTCACTCTCACTTTAATATAAAGTATCGCATAATAACGTTAAAAAAACACAAGGTGTTTAATTTTGTTAATCAAATATCTTTTTTCTTTTATATTTTAAAAAGGGAATAATTTTTTTTAAAATTATCGTTAAATAGCTTTTATTACTAATTAACCAATAATTAAATAAAAATTAAAAAACCCCGAGGAATACAAAACCGGTTAATGGATAGGTATAATAAACATAAACATAAAACATAAACACTCACGCAGGCAGAGACTACGGACTTCCATTTGGCACGATCCTGACATACCTCTTTCGCCTTCTTTACATCCATATATCTACGCATACATGCTCGTCGGTTAAGGGTACTTCTAACGTGTCCCATTTTCAAAATATCGCCAATTTGGTCGATAAACTTTTTTCTAGGGAGCCCTTCCCGACTCGGCCATTCACATCTGCTATATAAATTTGCTTTGTCACTCTTTCCTCATTCATTCTTTCTACGTGACCAAACCACCGAAGCATTCCTTTCTTAATCCTGGTAACAACATCATCTTGCATACCACATTTATCTCTTATCACGCAATTTCTCACCCTGTCATTCAGATTCAACCCTAGCATATTCCTTAAAGACCGCATTTCTACAGCATTTATTCTACTTTCGTGCTTCTTCTGCCACACCCAGCTTAATAAAAGGTATAATAAAATACAAATTAATCCCTTTATTCTGTTACGGGATTGCGTTCACAAAAGGGTAATTTTATATGAGAGTTTGGGTCGGCAAAGGTTGGCGTGCACACAGTCATTAACATTGTGAGGCGAGATTTTATTCTAAATTTAAAAAAATTCGGATATTCTTAATTATAATTAATGATGTTTCTCTAGCCAATTTCAACCATGGCAACATTGCTACAAGTTATGTGGGCTAATAATTGTTTAATACTATACATGTCTGATACAACATTTATGTTGACATCTATACACCTACATTTAAATAAAATTGAAGTTTCTGTGGGTAATATTGAAATAATTACGTGGTAGAGTCATGCTGCAGCTATATTACTGGTATAGTTGTAGGATGAATGGGTCGGCTCGACCGGGGAAGGACCACGCTCTCACAGAATACCAGCGTAAAATAACAGCTTGACGCTGCTGTGTTTCGTATGGTGAGCGTAGATAAGTGGAGACGCTTTTTACTGGAAACGAAGCATTCCATATTATTCTTTAAGGGTGACAAAGCATTTTGATACATAATCGAGGATACATGTAGGTGTCTATGGGCCACAGCAACCACTTACCATCAGGTGGACTGTGAACTCGTTTGTCAACCTTATCCTATTAAAAAAACTGCCTTTGATGGATCTCAGAGGGTTATTTGCATGCCAATAAGATTCAAATAGGTCAATTGTAAAATATTTGTCTGTCTCTATGTCTGTGCGGGCTCGGTGTAGCTGAATTGATTGTACCGAAACTTCATAAACATGTAGAGACTAATGCTAGAAGCGCGACCCAGGCTATATTTTATATGTAAAAACTATGCAATTGGTTTTTTTCTTCAAAACTAACGAAAAATTGTTGAGATATAATATGTGGTCTTTGACTATCTTAAATCTATATCTCACACACAAGCCACATTAACAGATCCCACCCGGGCGAAGTCACCTCCCTCCCCTCCCGTTTCAGGGAGGAATAAGTCGTCACGCGTGGCAGACGAAATGATGATAACAGTGCCAGTCGTTTTGCATCTTTGAATCAGTCTGGATATTTTCCGTCTGACATGAATGAGATGACTATATAGCCGTCTTACAAAACCATATGATTTTAGTGGAAGTGAGCATAGTCGCATCTTAAGACACCCACGGGACGAAATGAGGTGATGGATTCTTATTTATCGTCAAAATATTGTATACTTACACATTTATGAACTACGTCATTTCATTTTCCACATGTTTGATGATAAATAAACAGAAAAAGTCATGGTTTAGAATAAAAAACACGAACGTTTATACCAACATTTATAGAGTTGCATGTTGTAAAACTATTTCTTATTAATTTGTGACAGTAGGTTAAATAACTTGTGACTCTAGATTATAAGATAGGCGTGCCTCGTCTGAATGGATAATATTTTTTAGAAAAAATGCGACAAAAGAACATACAGGAACTGACGGTAAGTGAACGCATTGGCCCATAGATATCATCTAAGAAGCTAGATTCATCCCTGAGGACTAACACAGAATGTCTCGTTACCAGCTTATAGGTTCACTTTTTCTTATCACTCGCTATATCATCATTGGTTACAACTCACCTGAAACATTCTTTAACGAAACGGTCTGCAGTAGCGTTACAATTATATTATGGTTGCAGCATTAATGGGTCGGCTCGACTGGGGAAGGATCACGCTTTCACAGAATATCAGCGTTAAATAGCAGCTTAATGCTGCTACGTTTTGTATGGTGAGTGTAGAAAACCGGAGACCGTTTTTACAGGAATCGAGGCATTCCATCTTAGTCCTCAGAGGTGACAACGCATCTGTATTTTGATTCCTAATCGAGGATTGATATATATGTCTATAGGCCACAGCATCCACCTACGATAAAGACCGTGTGCTCGTTTGTGACTCTTATACTACAAAAAGATAAAGGTAAGTGAACCACCGCCAAATTGCTAGTGAAAATTTCTTGACAGAAAACACACAAAAAGTGCTTTTTACCCGACGATATGAATAAATCAAATCAAATCAAATCTCAAAACCAAAACCAAATCCCGTTTGAACCCGGGACCTCATGATCAGCAATCGCGTTTACAACCACTGTACCAACGAGGCAGTCATATACTATGGCGATTAATAAACAGGACCAGGACTATGTTGGGGGTTGAAACATTATTAACGCACCTTGCACACTATCATTCGCAACATAGAAGATAATGCTAGATAATAGATACTGCTCACACAGGAATATAATTGACCGTACTTTGGTTAATTTATTGTGTCCTAGTACATCCTGCAGGCGATTCACGTGGCTTAGGTCGCCTTTTGCGAAGCCTCAGCCGCTACGGCTGCGATTTTGCGATACAGCGAGCGGGGGCTGCTCTCCCTTCGCGCCTACAGATTTACAATAAATAACACTGTAGGGGTAGGGCAGACAAGACTACCTGAAGTCGGGGCCTTCTGATTAGGTTCTAATACAGATTCGACCTATCTTATCCGAATCGCTCATTCTCAGGTTCTGTAAGCAAGCCAAAGTCCAAAGTAACGCAATCAAATCAAATCTATCCAAAGCTTCGGTCGTTTATACTCGGTCGGAACAGTTACTTGCTTCGGAAAAACACGTTTTAGTAAGAACTAGTTTTTCAATTTTTAAGACCGGCGAGCATGTATGCGTAGGTATATGGATGTGGAGGAGGCGAGAGAGGTTTGTCAGAATCGTGCCAAATGGAAGTCTGTAGTCATAAATTCTTCCCTTGGTTTGTAATTATTTATTTTTAATGTATTAATATTTTTACACCGCCACTGGAAATAAGTCACATAATTTCTTTCGCTTTTTAATGTCCTAGTACCTTGGTCACCCAAACACGTTTTTGTGCGCATGTTGGTTTGGTGGACGGGACGGAGAAGGAATAAATTTTTATAAATTGTTTATGTTACACCCAAAATGGCGTGATTTCTACCAATATTTTTTCTTTCTAGATCCGTCATATTTAATTATCGTATTTTTATAATTACTGTGTATTATATGGTATCTAGAGACTTTTAAGACTTTGTGTAGAGGAAGCAGCGTTAACTAAATACCACACAAAAATACTGTCGAGAATAGTTGAGTAAATAATAATATAATATAATAATAATAATTAAATTTATTTCAGACCCACATGTAGTCCATAATATGTTAGTAAATTAGCTTAACCTATGTTAGTCTTAAATTATTACACGTACAATTTTCATAACAATTTTTTTTTGGCACCCCATGACACCAGGCACATGCAAGTGCATACGCATCCAGTGCCCTAGGATGGGACAATCAAATCTATCAGATATTGCCCTCAGAATACTTTTAGAGTTCCTACGAACCCTGCGCATGAGGGATGCTATTCTCTTTCGAATTATGGCATGAAAACCGTCCGTACCGTACGCTGTAAACATCCCTGAAGCGCTACAACACTGCGGAAACTCCATCAGCATCCTGAAGGCATTATTATATTGTACCCGAAGGGCATTGTAGGCTCTCTGCGTGTACTTAACCCATAGACTGCACGTGTAAAATGACTGGCAAAAGGCTTTGAAAAGTGTTACCTTAACTTCTTCTGTACAGCGTGCAAAGCTACGGGACAGCATGTTACAGCGAACCGCCAATGCCCTTCTTTCTCTTTCTATGTCCGCATCATCAGTCAGATCCTCGGTTAAAAAGTGACCAAGATACCTAAATTCATACACTCTATTTAACTGTACGTTCCTTAATTTAACAGGTGGAATCGTTTCAATTTTTGATCCAGCTCGAAATAACAACACTTCACTTTTTTACATTATAAGTGAGACCGTGAGTCTCAGCATAAGTATCACAAATATTAAGTAATGTCCTCAGTGCGTTAATCGATGGGCTCAGCAACACCATGTCGTCTGCATAGCTTATGCTGTTAACGAAATGCCCATCTATTGAGCAGCCGACACCAGCGTTGCTGAGCTCAACGATTAACTGGTTAATGTACAAATTGAAGAGCGCTGGTGAAGTTAGGCCACCCTGTCTCACCCCGCACTCTAACCTGTACTCGTTGGACAGTGCCTCTGTCCATCTGACCTGATTTATTTGATGGCCATACCAGTATTTAAATATTTCAATCAACTCGCTTGGTAAGGCCACTTCACGCAGCTTCTTCCACAGAATATCATAATTAACTAGGTCAAATGCCTTTGACAGATCCAGGAAGGCATCGTAAATTGGTGTTTTCCTATTGGTATAGTACCTAACAGTATGCTTCAGTGTTAATATTGCACTCTCAGTAGAAAGATCAGTTTGATCGAAAAATAAACTTCAAAAATTACAAAAATGCTGTGTTCGTTTGTCAACATATCCTATAAAAAATAGATGTAGATGTCCATACCACATCATCCACTTACCATCAGGTGGATTGTGTGCTCGTTTGTCACCCTATTTCTATAAAAAAGAACTTTTTTCAGAAAGCGTAATTCTTCTGTATTAGTTTGATTATCATTAACATGAAACGAAGTGAAATTTTTATTTATTGCTCGCCACAAACTACAAAAATGTCTTAACATTAAACTTGGGGGTTACTGATGGGTAGAGCGCTTAGCCCTAAAAAAGCAATAACATTTTACATATAATTAAAGGGACAAACAAACTCACAGTCCACTTGATGGTAAGCAGCTACTGTATTCAATATGCACTTGCAGCAACTTCTAACAAAGAATTCTGTAAATACATTGGCACCTCCGAGAATTAAGATGAAATGCGATGAAATTAAGATGAAAACACGTAATGATTTCTTATATTTACGCGAACACTACACATGATTAAAACTACTTTTACGGATTTTATCGCGTTTATTTTTCTTTTAATTACTTTTATTTTTAATTCCCGACGTTTCGGGCGCTTTCCAGCACCCATGGTCACGGGGGACTGAGATGACTGGCGTCCCGATGTCATTGTTAAACCCGGAGTACCTTCAGCTTTTTTAATTATTGTTTATGGTCCGATCTATGCAAAATGAACTGACTATGTCCTGAGGTCTTGCAGTGGTATGCTTGGGTTTAGTTTTAATTTTATTGATTATAGGATCCCAAGCAGGTGGTAGTACCCAGCCTCCTTCTCTATTGAAATTAGGATGTTTTTTTAATTTCAATAGCCTCACGTATCATCCTTGGTAGGAATCGGTGTTCTTTCGCGAGGATTTGTGGTCTATCAAATCTGATGTAATGGTTGGGGCCGTCTAGGATACGATCACAAACTGCAGACTTCCCGAATGCTCCATTACGTCCAATAGTGAGTCAGATAGATTCGCCAACTTACAGATTGGCTCAATACTTAGCTAAAATATTATCACCACTCAGAAGACACACAAGACCACACACAAGAGCACACACTAAGGATTCATACCATTTTGTCAGTGAGATAAAAGACCTACATCTTACTGACAACGAAACCATGGTCAGTTTTGATGTTCAGTCCCTATTTACATGCCTACCTGTTGAAGACTGCATTGCAATTAGGTTTCTAAGTGCAAAAAATTGTTTGTCGGGTCTTGAGTAGATAGATCGAAGAATTTAAGTTATCTAAAAAAAAAACGAATACGTAGGTCACTCAATAAGTTTTGAGATGCTCGAAATTTAAAAATGGAACGCACCCGTGTTATATGTTTCTAAAAAGCAAATTTATATAAAATAGAACCCTATAAACCAATTACTCAATATTAAGAAAAAAACAAAGTTCTATAAATTTTATTACAACGCTTCCCACTCTTTTCATTTAAAACGATGGATCTTAACCGTGAACATTTGCACGCTATGATCTACTTTGATTTAAAATTTGGTTTAACCTAACTAATAAGTTTATGACGGTTACAATTAGCTTAAGGAGACTTAGCTCCATCACGCGCAATAATTTTTAGGTGGTTTGCTGAATTCAAAAGTGAGTGAGGAAACTTTATTTTCGATGGATTTCTCGTTTGTTCTCCGAAAGCGAAAAACACTCGTGTGGATTGGTGCCATAAAATGCGTCTACGTTTTGAAAACGGGGCATCTAGGCGTGTTTCAGAAATCGTTACTGGCGACGAGAAATTGATCTATCAATATGATCCGGAAAATCCGGAAATCATAAATATTTAATAGTAAAGTAAAGTAAAGTCACAGCCTATATACGTCCCACTGCTGGGCTCAGGCCTCCCCTCATTTCTGAGAGGGTTTAGGGCAAGGAAGTGTCCGCCGCGCTGCCCAAATGCGTGTTGACGAACTTCACATGTCTTCGAAATATTTTTTTTTCTTATTCCTCAGACATGCATGTTTCCTCACGATGTTTTCCTTCACTGCCGAGCACGCACCGGCGGGGCTCGAACCCGGGTTACTCGCGTTCTGTTATATTTACAGCGAGCGTTAACCACAGAGCTACCACGGCTCTTCAATATTATCAATATAAGGGACTTCTGATTTATTATGATAATATTTAATATAATCATAATAAATCAGAAGTCCCTTAGATTCAACATGCAGACGGAAAATAGCTTTAAACTTTCCGCCAGCCTTTAGAATTAATTGGAATATTTGTCTATCTCTTAACAATAGGTAAACAACTTTAAATATTTAACTGACAATGCATTTTTTCCATTCAAGAATTTCAATTTAAGTGATATCAAATAGTTAAAAATATATGACTAAATTTATGACATTTTTATGAATGTTATAATTTGTATCTTTTTATTTCATTTCATTATAATATTTACTCTACCTTTGTACAAACTTTTAGATTGAGCCTCTAAATAGGCCGTTTCTTTTAATATTTGCATTTGGAAAAATTAAATAATAATTTTTAATGCACACCGATTGGTGGATCACAGCTCCACTAAATTTATTCCCTTTAAAACACTCTATAGCCTGTCGATCACAATAAAATTGATTAGATATGATTTGACAACAATTATAGTTCCAAAAAAGTATTATTTCAAATTAATAATCTATTATTATTCAAATCTTTAATGCAAGCATTCTCAATTTTTATTTTCTTTAGACAATTTTTGTTATTCTCATATAAATCAGTATAAAAGTAAGGGCACCTACTTCCGTGGTATTTTTACTTAATGTATAAACATTTAATACTTACGAAATAAAATTCTATTAATAGCCGGTAGTTAAGAAATCCATATCTCTTTGCAGGTATGTACTTACTCGTAAGTTTATAAAAGTTATTATAAAGGAAATATAAACCTGCACGTTATTGAAACTAAAGGAAAGTGCATAGCAAGCTGTGTAAAATTGTGAACACGCTGTATTTTGCGTGTGTATATGCCGCGGAATAAGGTGCTCATAAAAAATCATCCTGATTTACTATACTCGGAATAATATTTCGTATCGAAAATATCTTGTTTCCTGATTCCGAGTATTGAAAATAAAAGATTTTTGCATAATTTGTACATCAATAAATCTTAATTACAAAATCTTCGTAATTATAATATAATACTTGCTAAAAAAATACATTGAATCGGGTAATTTTCCTTATTAGCTTTCGCATACAATGACTTGGCAAAATACCTATATAGATCACCTATGATATGGTATAATTAATAAATGTAGCGCAAAAGGATACCTCAGAAACAGATTTCAAAAATTATTGTCTTTTAAAGTTGTCAAACCCAAAGAGTAAAAGCCTAATCATAAAAACCACCCAGCAAAATAATAAATAAATTAGTATCTGAAATTGATATTTCGCTGTGTACATCCGAGAAGGCAGCGGCTAAAATATTTGGCACCTATGCCGCGGTATTTTAAGACGTATTTTCACCTTTATTTATTCAGAAAAACATACAAAAGTTAAGTGTTTTCGATTAAAAATGTAATCCTTAAAATAGTGTTACTGAAATAATAAACACACGGTACTAAAATAACAAAAAAATAGAGAATAATAAGAAAAATAAAGAATAGAGAGTGCATCTGTGCTTGCGCATCAACTCGGTCTTCGTACACATTAGTCAGGCTGGTCGCCGTGACCGAAAATTTCGTCCAGAACACGTTCTTTAAATTAATCAAAACTAGTTAGTATATCACCGTGTAGATGCGGTATAAGAAGTAAGAATATCCACTACCCCATATAGTCCTGTTGGTGTCATCTGGAGAACTGAATCAAAAGATGAGGAGCAGCATCTTCCTGATAACAACTTTGATTTGAAATAAATGCCGCGGTTGCTGACCTGTTTGCCAAGCGTGGCAGTTATGTCAAAATTCCCCTTATCAATTTACGGGGAAGACCTATGTTCGGTAAAACTCGTTGTTAGATCAGGTTTTCTTCCTAGTTTGACAACCATCAACTTATTATTTTGGATTAAAGGCCTTATGAAGTTGTCTATTACATTTTTTATTGAATCTATCAATCTTAGAGCTGTCATTGGAATAATTACTGCACTTTTCCGATGCAGGAATTAAGTACATCCAACTCTCTTTGCCCTTTGATGTCCTAGTATATTTATCGAACCAGCACGTGAATGTCCCCAAGGGAAATTCAATTAAAAATCTTTTTTTACGTATTGTTAGACGTTTTAAAGTTAAAAGTGTAAAAAAATATAGTATTTTTAAATTAGTATTTTTTATGAAAGGCTTTTTCTTATAAAACGACTTCAGGATCGGTTCAGAGATCGAATTTAATTAGGAGGCCAACATTACTTTCAAACGTTTTAAGATTTGGATAAATTATACCCGTGCCTTTAAATTTGCATTGTTTATGAAATTATTTATTGATCCTTATTTTATAAAAAAGGAATTGAACTTCAGGGCTGGCCCTATAATTTGAAGAAAAAATTTCACCCTAAAGGGTGAAATAAGTTCTTAATGTAACTAATTCGACGGTATTCTACTTAGTTGTGATATTGCTTAGTCCAATCAAAAGGGGACACAATAAACTTTATAAAAGATTTCAAACAACAAAGATTTAAGTAATAAACCGCCGATGAAATTCGACTTCACTAACTAAAAAGAATAAATTAATTGCCACATTATCGCTTCTGATGTATTTATATACACTGCAGTTATATTAGTAGTATAGCTATAGTTGTAGCACGAATAGGTCGGCTCGACCGGAGAAAGACCACGCTCTCGCAGGATACATACATATACATAAACACTCACGCCAGTCACCCAGAGGTATAGGCAGAGACTACAGACTTCCATTTTGCACGACCCTGACACACCTCTCTCGCCTCCTTCACATCCATATACCTACGCATACATGCTCGTCGGTTAAGGGTACTCCTAATTTGGCCCGTTTTCAATAAATCGCCAATTATACCTAGGACGCCCCTTTCCGACTCTGCCATTCACTTCTGCAACATAAATTTTCTTTGTCATTCTTTCCACATGACCAAACCACCGAAGCATTCCTTTCTTAATCCTGGTCACAACATCATCTTGCAAACCATACTCTTCTCTTATCACACACTTTCTCACCCTGTCATTCAGATTCAGCCCTAACATACTGTTTAACGACCGCATTTCTACTGCATTTATTCTACTCTCGTGTTTCTTCTGCCATACCCAACTTTCACTACCATACGTTAAAGTAGTATTGTGAATTGCCATACGTGCCTTTTTCGACACATTTTGACTCTTCACATTAGAATGTAGGGCCCCATTTACTCTATTGCCTGCATTCACTCGTCGTTCTATTCTTATCACATCTCCCATACCTGCTAAATACGCAACCCAAATATACAAACTCATCTACTTGCTCGATCAACTCCCCTTCTATTCTTATTTCACATATCGTTTTACTTTCTTCTCTTTGAAAAGCCATAACTTTCGTCTTACTTGCGTTCACTTTCATACCCCTTTCTTTTAGTAATCTGTTCATTAATGTAACCATCATTTGCAACTCGACCGCTGATGACGCAAGAATAACTTGATCATTGGCGTACAAAAGGTATTGACGGTTAACTCACCCATTCTTAATCCGCATTCTTCAACTTACAAATTTTGCAAACGACTGTCCATAAATAGGTTGAACAGCCACGGGAAAGCCACACAGCCCTGTCTGACACCTTTATGGATAACAATCCAGTGCGAGTAGACCCCGTTGATCCTAACACAAGCACTAGAGTCTCTATAAAGAGACTCCAATGCCTGTATCAAGCCAACGCTCAACCCAAATGAGTTCAGTTTTTGCCGTAGCACATCCCTATTCACTCTGTCATAGGCCTTTTCCAAGTCCATGAACGCACAAAAAACCTTTTGGTTTTTGGCCAAAAACTTCTCCGCGATCATGCGCATGGAAAAGACTTGATCTGTACATCCCGTTCCCTTTCTAAATCCCGCTTGCACATCCCAAATTTTTCCATCAGTTTCTTTCATGACACTTTCAATCAGTACTTTAGCATACAGTTTTCCCACAATGCTAAGAAGGCTGATGCCACGGTAGTTTTCACAGTCCTGCTGCGACCCTTTTCCTTTATATACTGGGACTATCACGGATTTGCACCAGTCTACCGGTACCCGCTTCAGTTCCCAGCATAAACTAAACAAGGTGTGCAGCACGCCTGTCACCACTTCCTCTCCAGCCCTTAGCATTTCGAGTGAAACTCTATCATATCCGGCAGCCTTACCCGCTTTCATGTTTTTCATTGCTTTCATTATTTCATCTCTACTTATCTCGCTACCTCCTTCCTCTTCTTTCGGAGTTTGTACTTCACTTAGTACACTCGTTGTCTCCTCACACATAAACACGCTTTCAAAATATTCCTTCCATCTCTTTAAACTCAAAACTTCATCATTCAGAATACAGCCATTCTCGTCTCTTATAGCATTCATCATAGGCTGTTTTGAATGTCCCCTGGCAGTTCTTACAAGTTTCCAGAACATTTTAATATTTGCCTGGAAATTATCCGATATTCTTCTATCATTCTTATCCGTTCTTTCTTGCTTTTTTCTTTCAACTACTTCTTTTACTCTCTTATTAAGATGTCTAAAGACTGCCTTTTTTTCTTTCAATATCGTCATTTGTACCTCTAGAATTATCAGCCTTTGTTGCTAGTAAATTTAGCCATACTCTCTTCTTTGCTTCAACTTCCATACGTATCTCATCATCCCACCATAACGTATAGTTTTTCCTTTCATTCTTTCTCTTACTAACACCACATACTTCGGTAGCTGCATCCACTAAACCTTTCTTTTCATTTTGCCATACATTCTCCAAGTCTAACTCCTTCATACATAATTCATCCAAAGCACTTATACTTTCTTTCAGTCTACATTTGAACTTGTTTTTCTCACCTTCATCTTGTAATCTTTCTGTTCTAATACGCTGTAACGCAGTGGTAGATACAGATGACCGATGGCGCCAACGCCTGAATAGACCATTAATTCGGCATAAAACCAAATAATGATCCGTTCCTACGTTAGAACCCCGGTAAACCCTTGTATCTACCACTGCGCTCCTCAATCTTTCATTCACAATTATGAAATCTATCATGCTTCTATTGTCACCTCTTTCCCAAGTATACATGTGAATCTTCTTGTGGCGAAAGCAAGTGTTCGTCACAAAAAGATTCTTTTCCATACATACGGTGAGGAGACTTTCACCATTCTCATTTATACTTTCATCACCAAACGTTCCCAATATCCTTTCATAACCAAGCCTCCTCACCCCAACCCTTCCATTAAAATCTCCTAGCATAATAATGTTTTCATTTCCCTTACACTTCATTAACACCATCCTTACCATTTCCCAAAACTGCTCTCGGATATAAGTGGGCTTAGACATGTCTGGGGCGTAGACCCCTAACACAAACAACTTCTTTAAGCCCACTTTCATTCGTATCCATAGCAGTCTTGGGCTTACACATTCATACTCTTTCACACATTGGCCCATTCTTTCTGAAAGGATGACACCTACTCCCTGGCATGCCCGCTCGATCTCGTCTACACCAGACCAGTATGCGGTATACATGCCATGTGTAGTGACATCCTTTCCCTTCCTTTTCGTCTCATTTACACATAACACATCTATTCCTCTATCATACATCATATCGCATACTTCATCCATTTTATCATTCATTGCCCCACATACATTCAACGTAGCCAGACGGGCCTCTGCAATCCACTTTTCGCCTCTTCGGGAGACAGAACGTGACGGGTGGCGAACCTCATCGCCGGTTTTCCTCCCGGAGATTCTTCGCACCCCTGCCCCATTAAAGGGGCGCCGGGAACTCGGGGCCATTTCTTTTATATGGTTCCTCATGGTGTGAATATGGGTAGAGTATTTTACGCCGTTACCACGGCCTGGAGCCGAGTCTATGCTATCGGCTTGTCGCTCATTTATCACCACCCGGGGGACACGTGTAGGGTGGGCCTAGGAAGAGGTGGTCAAAGCCTACGGATGCGAGCGACTTATCCCCCCTTTTTCCCTCCCCTTTGTCACACAATGTAATTTAATTGAGAAGATTATATTAATACAAAAAACAACACCTCAGTGGTTGGTTGGTTTATTTATTTTTAATCTAATTAATATAAAATATAACTAATAGTACTAAAACAAGCAATATCCTTTTCATTAGTCGAACAAATTAACATTC
This sequence comes from Parnassius smintheus behrii, assembly GCA_036936625.1. Classification (NCBI taxonomy): domain Eukaryota; kingdom Metazoa; phylum Arthropoda; class Insecta; order Lepidoptera; family Papilionidae; genus Parnassius; species Parnassius smintheus. The sequence continues at coordinate 59,826,526 of JAUPFT010000001.1, read as the reverse complement.
CCGCTATGATATCTGTCAAATATTACACTTAATTTTTAAATGGCGCCGCCCTGGAGGTTGGAAAAGTCCTGGATTCGTCTTTACGCTCAACATAATTCTTGTACCCCTGTTACTGTCCCGTCTAGCTTATAATTATGAAATGATGTAAGAAATTAAATAATTTGTCGAAAGAGTTTATAGACATCCGATAGTAGTTAAAAAAAATGTGATAGTATTTTTATACGTAGTAGGGCCATGCTGCAGTTATATTAGTAGTATAGTTGTTACCGGAGTAGGACCACGCTCTCACAGAATACCAGCGTAAAATTCTACTACAGTACTAATTATTCTCTTACAGTCTGTAGTTAAAGCTACATACGACTATAGTAGATTAATACTGCTGTCTTTCGTATAGTGAGTGTAGGGAACCGAAAGGCCCTTCTTATTGGAAACGAGGCATTCCATCTTTGTCCTCACGTTTGACAACGCATCTACATTCTGATTTGTAATCGAGGATAGATGTACATGTCTATGAACCACAGCAACCACTTACAATCAGGTGGACCGTGTGCTCTTTTGTCACCCTATCCTATAAAAAAAAATATTTTTTTATAGAAGAGGGGACAAACGAGCATGCGGCTCACCTGATGTTAAGTGATTACCTCCGCCCATGATCAACCGCAACATCAGGGGAATTGCAGGTGCGTTGCCGGCCCTTTAGAAAGGAGTAACCTCTTTTCTTGAAGGTCCCCAGGTCCTATCGGTCCGGAAAAATCGCCGGTAGTAAACTATTCCACAGAGAGGCTGTACGCGGAAGAAAACTCCTTTTGAAACGTACAGTGGTGGACCGTCAAGCATCCAGATGGTGTGGATGGTATCGGGACATTTGCCGCGTAGTGCGTTCACGAAATTTGGCAGCTGGGAAAGAAAATGCAAAGAGATGCAACATCTCTTCGCAGTGCCAGTGAATCGAGCCGATCGGAAAGCACTCGGTCGTCAACGATTCGAGCCTGGGCTGGATGCGGTCAAGTGGAAGGAGCTCATGAGCTGGAAGTTTACAATGGACTCCATTGTTTTGGAGAACAAGGAGGTGATGGCGATAGGCCAGTAGTTGGACGGGTCTGAGTGGTCACCTTTTTTAGGTATCGGGTGGACGAAAGCCGTCTTCCATGATTTTGGGACTACGCCTAGGGAGTAGGAGTACCGGAAAAGACGCGTTAAAACCGGTGCCAACTTTGCAGCACACGTCCTCAGTACAATTGGGGGGATTCTGTCAGGCCCACTCGACTTGTGGATGTCCAGGGAAAGGAGTGCTCTGCGAAACGAGCGCTGTGTGAACTGCACTTCCAGCATGGAGCACTTACACCGTGCGATGGTCAGCAGCGTACTCCCCCCGTCATCGAGAGTCGAGTTGGACGCAAAGAAAGAGCCTAGAAGATCGGCTTTCTTCTTTGTGGTATGGGTCGTCCTCCCTGTGCAGAGATGGAAGAGATGGCTGACAGAAATCCCCCTGGATAGCCTTGGCGAGAAACCAGAATGCACGGGTTCCAGAAGGAAGGCTAACTAGTTTCTCGCCAATTCTGCCTATGTGCTCTGACTTTGTCTTGGCAATGAATCTTTTGAAGGACCCAGAGGCGGAATTATACCTCTTTTTTAGAGCGCTGGTGTTTACATCTCGGGACGCTGTTGCGTCAGCCCAGGTTGGAAGCACTCCTACTTATAGCATGATGCTATTTTACAGGAGCGACCAAACCATGGCTGAGATTTGCTTCCAATGGGCACCACAGAGGAAGGAATAAAAGTTCCATACCCTGAAGTACCACATCAATGACAGAATCCGCAACAACGTTATGATCGTCCGGCGAGAAGCAAACCCGCCCCCAAGGGTAGGATGCAAAGAAAGACCGCATCCTATCCCAATCGGCTGACCTATAGTGCCAAACACAGCGGCAGCCTGCAGAATGCAACTGCGATTTTAGCGTGAGTGGCACCACACTCCGGACAAGACAATGGTCCGAGGAGCCTAAAGGGGCGTCGACGGAAATCTGATATCCGTCCGGGTGAGAGGTCGGCAGAAGGTCCAACAGAGAAGGTGCATGATTCTCTACATCTGGAATCCGCGTAGGCGAAGTAACCAGTTGTGTCTGACCATATGTCAAGGCAAAATCATGAACAGATCTCCCCGCATGATCGGTTAAACTTGAACCACGCCAATCGGCGTGATGGGCGTTAAAGTCGCCGAGGATCACGATCTCTGCGGTGGGGATCTGCTGCAGCAATGAATCTGTAGCCATTTGGTCATGGTCGGAGAGTCGGTCTGTTTCGGCATTACCGCTATGGGACCTAAAGAGGCACCCGTAGACGCGCGGATGGTCGTCACTGCCTACGTGTAACCAAAGGATGGACAGGTCCGAACCTTCAAGTCTGCCGAGGCGTCGAGAACAGATGTCCTCTCTGACGTAAACGCAAACTCCAGCCCGAGGCACAAAAGAGTGTTCCAGTTTGTACCCCGGGTAGGAGAGATACGAGACATCAGCCGCAGAGGACACCTGCGTCTCGGTCAGAAAGAGCAGCGCCGGCCTCGCCGTCTCGAGTTGGTAGTGGACGGCATTTAGGTTAGAGTGAAATCCCCTGATATTGCAGAAATTTACGGACAGCGTGGCAGGGTTCGCCTTGGTCTTGTTGCTCCGTTTGCCCCTAGCAGTTGTAGTCTTGAGCGGAATCCCCCCCCCCCCCAGAATAAGCGGGGCAGCCTGTGCACCTAAGCTCAGAAGTGGAGAAACATGGTCGTGGATGCTCAGCGATGGATTCTCCAGGGGTGCTGGTACCCTCCTCGGGTAGTCTATCATCATTTAATTCCGCTACCATGTTGATGGGGGGGAGGGATTTGGGCCTCCGGCCACCTGCACTTACTAGACGAAACGCGGAAGCAGAGCTTCCACTTCACGCCGGTATTCTGTGAGGTCGTGGTACCACCCCGGTTTGAGCCGGCCCATACGTGCAACAGCAAAGCTGCCGCGTAGCTCTACCACTGTTATAAATATTCTGGATAGGCTCGTAATTTTGCTCCTTTTACATAATACTGCTATCTTGTCATCTTAGGGTGTTAAGGGGATGCACCCAGTAACGTTGGCAATATGTTTTCTTCCTGGCTAAACACAACAACAATGCAATCGCAATATCGTCGTCCATATTCACTGGCTAAATATCTGTACTCAATGGCTGGCATCTCTCAACTGAGCCTTGTCATATCCATACATACGAACATACAAAATCGTATGTGTGTGATGTATGTACGGAATCCCGAATCGAAATTACGAAACGGAATCTTGAAACGGAATTCCGTACTTATGTGGCCGGCCCTAATATAAAATCAAGGACCGGTACCTGCGGTAGTTTTCCGTTCAAAATTTTGCGGCCAAAACGGGATTCCGTATGTGTGTGGCCGACCCGTTCGTTCCGTTTCGGGATTCCGTATGTAGTGTGCGGCGGACCTAAGTGAAACCGAATCTCACATACATCTTTTTTCTTTCTTTATCAGCCCGTAAAAGCTTACAAATTGCCGCACACATGGATGCACCTAAATCTATGTTAATGGTTGCAAATGATTTTAGATGCAAACATTTACGTGGGTGTGTGTTCTTGCAAGAAGGTGAGCATGGTTTTTGCTTAGTTTATGCATCCATTGAAATATACGCAGCGTTCCGCTTTTCTTTCTTTGTTGGTATGAGTATACTTAATATTACAAGTATTAAGTAAAGTTAGTTGGCGAAATTTGCGATCGCATTTGGTATCCGGAATGATAATAACGTTCTTATTATCTGTAAATTTGAAAATGCTGAAGCATTATTACAAAATAATTGTGTATAGGACGCCGACAGTCGGAATGCACGAGCGGTCTTGTGAGGGTGAGGGGGTTTGTCAAATGGATTGTATTATTTTGTTTCTTAATTTTATCAGCAATTTCAGTTACTTTAGCTTTGAAATTGACACTAAAATGAAAATTAAGAAAAGCTGTTTCGAGTTTTCTTAATAGCATCCACAAGTATTAATATTTTAATCATAAACTTCTCTTATAACTTTTTAGACCATAAGATTTTCTAAAGTTATGAGTAATAAACATTTGTGTGAGATAAGATCTTATCTATATATATATATATATATATATATACGTATATATCACATACACATATCTAACATATATATCTGTTATGCATAATCTGATAGCTTATTTAATAAAGTTTCCATTGATATATGATTTTAATATACTTACTTATTATTTAATTATATATACTTAGTGTACTTGTTATATACTTACTTAGTACTTCGGAAAGTGCTCGGCAGATGCGCCATATTGACCAAAAGGACCCCGACATTCAAGTGGTGAGAATCAAATGCATTGTCCGTTCAAAATTTGAAGCTGTTTTTCATATTCCATTATAAAATATTACATTATATACTTACTTACACTTACTTACTTACTTTATATAGACGACTAATACGTGGTCAACTTGAGATCGTGATATTGCTAAATTCACTCAAAAATGTAAAGTAATAAATCAAACTTTTTAAAACCGGCTCAAAATATCAAAACTAATTAATTAATTTCTACACTATTTAATAGTTTCTGACGTAGTAGATTTAGTGTGTTAAAGTCCCGACTTAAGCTAGCAGTTAAATCAGTGGAAGTCGAATGTACATATTTTTTTAAGTTTATTAATAAAAATCAAATCAATTTCTGCAAGAATTTTAAATTACGTAAAATATTAATACAATTTATTTAAAAAATAACATATTTTTGCTGATGTAGAAACATTTATCTCATAATTTAAGTTTGTAATTATTTATTTTTTTATATAATATTTTTGTACCACAGTGGTAATAAGTTCTATATTTCTTTCGCTTTTTGATGTCCTAGTACCTTGGTCATCCAAACACGTGTTTTGTGCGCATGTTTGATGATGGACGCGTCGGAGATTTAACAACCACGTGCACACTATCATTAGTAATAGATACTGCTAGATACGGCTTACATACGAATATAATTCGACCTACTTTCGTCAATTTCTTATGACCTAGTACGTCCTGCAGGCAATTCACGTGTTCTGAGAAATAAAAATTATTTTTATAAAGAGAATCTAGAAATATTAAAAACAGGAGAAGTGGCAAGGGGGCGTGTACGTGTCCGCGCGCTATGATTGAAATGCTCAGCTTCTATACAACGGGCCGTCTCTTCGAATTAGTGCGCTTGTGACCGTCATCGTGAAGTATTCAGAATGCCATGTCGTTCAGTGGTTTCTTGCAAAAACCGAAGCCAAAACAAAAACTTTGTTAATCATGGAATCAATTACCATACCTAAGTACAAGTATTTCATTATATTTATCTTTAAAATCATATTAAATAACAAATCGTAAAACATTTCTTTTTCTTACTACGTTATTTTTGTTTCCAAATATCACAGCCACTGTAATATTTTTGCAGTAAATACATTGCTCCATAAACACTACCTAAGTATAACGTCAAGTGACTCAACAAGCAATATACTTTATTTATGCGGATATGTTGCGTAGTACGGCCGCTGTATCTTGTGACGAGCTAGTAACGTGCGTGTGCTGATCCACTATCGACAATAATGTGGATTGGCGAATTGCTATTATAGTTTATTCTCCAATTTGTCTGTGAAACCGTTTCAACCCGATAGGAAGACCGATGTGACATAATGTTTTTAAGCTATTGCATAGCTTCTATCGCGGGCCTTGAGCGCGGGGACCGAATCCAGAAATTTATTCCATAACGAAAAAACCTCACGTTCCCCACTCCGACGGGCACGGAGGTGTGGCTTGAAGGCCGTGCATTGTCTAACGTCGTTTGTTTTCGGCAGTCTTCGACACGGTGTTTGTGTATAAAGTAGACGTGGGTCGTTACGTCATTTTCAAGAAACGTAACGAAACCAGTGACTTGATCGGCGTCACCTGTTTCAAAACTAGTGAGTTTTGTAACTGGCTATTTTTATTCGACTACTGTGATTGTTTGCATAAATATCACCACCACCTATACAGTTACACACGAAACGAAAATAAATTTAATCACAATCTGTGTTTGTAGCTATACAGTAACTGTATACTGTTAAATCAATAAATTAACTTCCCTTCATACTTTATTCGGGTTTAGGACTGACTGCATTAAATATATTTATGATTGATTTTCGTTTACTATGACACTAATATTTTCATAAAATTATTAATGCAGGCATATTTACAAGTCAATTTGATTGTATATACAATGATTATTGATATTTACAGTTTATTTACACTTTTTCAACGTTTTCACTACCTTTTGTGTTTGCACTTTTATTTACACTGTACTATTAATTTGTTTGTTTGTTTGGCTATTTACACACAGTTTTTAAGTTTTATAATATTATAAATATTTAAATTTTTTAAGTTTTTATACACATTTTTTAGTTTTATTTTAATTTTATAAATAAACGAGTTCATGAATCATGACTCCGTCAAAAAGTTTTAAAAATTATTTTAGTTAAATTCAATGTGACTCGCTTCCCGGAATCGCAAACCGTTGAAATTATTTACAAACAGAGATTACTCTATTTTATTGTCCATGTCTATAGTCTTACGTGTGAAAATTAAACGTACAATAATACTGTCACTTACGATGTTTTGTTTATTGTTGTACGCCACATGTGCCCTTTGCGCTCGAGCGACCGACAGTCGACTCCCGCAATAATCATGGTTAACAGTAATCATAATCACGCATTTACAAAAATCACTACTTGTAACATGACTCAAAACTAGTGATTCGGTTACATGCCGCGTAGCCAGTTACTGTATCTAGTGACGTGAAATAACGCCCACGTCTAGTATAAAGTGTTTTGCATATGAATGAACAAAGTGCATTTATTATTAATGAAGAAAGTCACGAAAAATAGTGAAAGAAAATGAGTGAGTACTCTATATACATATATTTTATTATTATCATAAATGCAGTACTAATTTTGAATTGAAGATATAATACTGCTATGAAGATAACCTAAATTTTTGATATTAAAATGAGCGATATTAAAAGTAGCCCTCTTTATATATACACAAACACACACACGCGTATAGTTTAAATTCTCAATTTAGATTCTCAATATATATTGTAGTGTCATGTTACTTACATATCATTTTACACTATTTTAAATTTATTTTACCATTCTGTTTTTGATTTTCTGCATTCACCTCAAAACTGGATATTTTTGCATCATCTTTATTTCCATAGGATCCTGTAACGTTTTTAAACCATAAGAACACAATAACAAATAATTTTCACTTCGTATTTTCACGTTAGCAGCACTTTTTAAATCGGTGTCAATGGAGTCTACCTTTTTCGGTCTTTTATTTAGTTCTCCGTAACTCTGCAATTTCGGGCTTCGTGCGCGCTCTTGTGCTACCTTTTTTCCTATATCAATAATATCTCATTTTCACTTAAATCTTGCCGTTTCTCTATTACGAGCCTAAAACCAAAATTTGACATGTTTTGACATCGTTGTTTATCTGGTTGCCATGGCAATTTTTATTTAAATTCGTTACCGGCCTGATGTTTTTACTTCAATATTTCCACAAAAATACTCTTTTCCTCTTGGCCATTTACAAAAATTTGCTTTTAATTTAAATAATTTCAAATTTAGTTTAAATAATTTCCCGTTCTTATCCCAGATCCGTCAAAAAGTATAAAAGCCGAACAATCGGCCAATAAGAGAGTCTCACTTCAGCTTTCATACGAGTAGCACCTCCTAAAGGCCTTATCCGCACTGCCTCGGGTTCTTGCAAGCCTCTGCCTTCTCCTGAAGTCGTCGCCTAGCCACGCCTAAGCCTCCACCTACTAGTGCCCACGCTATCTTAGGCCGCTGTGCGTGCTTGCCTCAAGCGCTGCGTGTGCCTACTCCAGACGCTGCGTGTTCCTACTCCTGACGCTGCGTGTCTACTCCGGGCGCTGTGTGTGTCTACTCCGGGCGTTGTGTGTGTTTACTCCGGGCGCTGTGTGTGCCTACTTTAAGCGCTGCGTGTACCTGCTCAATACGCTGCGTGTACCTGCTCAATACGCTGTGTGTACCTTCTCCAGACGCTGCGTGTGCCTACTCCAGACGCTGCGTGGACCTACTCCAGACGCTGCGTGTCTACTCCGGGCGCTGTGTGTGTCTACTCCGGGCCTACTTCAAGCGCTGCGTGTACCTAGATCAGGCGCTGTGCACCTACTACCATAGGCATAGCCTGTGTATACATTGTTTCAGTACTCATTTATCTTTGTGTCTTGAGTGAAGCCGGCCACAGTCGAGCGTGTACCTGCTGTACTGCCATATGTTAGAGGAGTCACTGACAAGATTGGCTACATCTTAAAGCGCGCTTCCATCAAAACATACTTCAAGCCGCTGAAGAAGATTGGTCAGTTTTTACCATCGGTCAAGTGTAATGTCCCTCTGCAAGATGCAGGAGTGTACAAGCTTGATTGTGAATGTGGTCTCTCCTACATAGGACAAACTAAAAGATCAATAAAAACCCGCATTAAAGAACATATAGCTGATGTGAAGAATCGACGCTCCGGGAAGTCTGCAGTCTGTGAACACGTACAGGATCGCCCCCGTCACTACATCAGATTTGATAGACCGCAGATCCTCGCTAAAGAACACCGATTCCTTCCAAGGATGATTCGCGAGGCTATTGAAATCAAAAAACATCCTAATTTCAATAGAGAAGATGGCTGGGTGCTACCATCTGCTTGGGATCCTATAATAAATAAAATTAAATCCCAACCCAAGCATACAACTGCAAGACTTCAAGATACCATAAGTTCATACTGCATAGATCGGAACAAAAGTTGAATTTTAATCTATGGTAACCGCGGTTAACTATGACATATGGACGTTGAACATCTCAGTCCCGCCCGTGACCATGAGTGCTGTAAAGCGTTCGAAACGTCGGGTATTTAAAAAGCTAAATATACGCGATAAATTCCGTAAAAACTAGTATTATTTCATTTATCTTTGTTATTAACTTTTTTTAAAAAAATTGTAATTCACTATCATAATTACAGCCCATCATCACCTTCATACCTTTTTTTTATAAAAGAAACTGTAAATATCTTTACAAATTTTAAATAAATTATTTTCTTTTTGGTTGTTTCGTTGTTAGGTTAAGTTCTTTAGTTTTTAACAGTCGCTTTACGACATTTTGGCGCCCGACGTAAAAGTTCTTCTCTCTTAATTTTTTTTTCTCTTTTCTACACCTTAACTACGCCTTATCCATTTCCTTTTGATTTAATTGCTTTCTCTTTCGTTCTTAACTCTTTATTTACTCATCCTTATCATATCTTCCAAATTCTAAAACAAAACTTCATCTAGTTTTTCAACTTATCTGGATTATATTTAGACCTACTTATAACACTTCACTTACATTCATCACTTTAATATTTTTATTCTTGATAATTATTTTTTTTAAAAAAAATGTAACTCACTGTCATCATTACAGCCCATCATCACCTTCATACCCTTTTTTTTATAAAAGAAACTGTAAATATCTTTACAAATTTTAAATAAATTATTTTCTTTTTGGTTGTTTCGTTGTTAGGTTAAGTTCTTTAGTTTTTAACTGTCGCTTTACGACAGTATATATATTAGAGATGGGCCGAAATTCGGTACAAGAAAAATAATAACTACTTGCACTTATTTTAACTGAAATATAAGGTGCTTCTAAACTACAATATGCCATCAATATGCCTCCATACAAACAACCGTGGCATATATTTTAGAAGCACCTTATATAACAACATTAGATACTGTGAAATAAAAGATATTATTTTTACTCACTCATGGTCAATTATTTATTTATTTCGGAACATTGTAAATTGAATAAAGCTATTATTTGCGGATTTTATCGCGTTTAATTACTTTAATTTGTTTTTATTATTATCCCGACGTTTCGGGTGCTTTACAGCACCCATGGTCACGGGGGGGGACTGAGATGTTTGATGTCCCAATGTCATAGTTAGTCCGGCTACCTTCAGTTTTTTAATATTAATTTTTGGTCCGATTTACGCAAAACTGAATTAGAGAACGAGAACGCAAAAATTAGAGGAGGCCTGTGCCCAGCAGTGGGACGTATATAGGCTGTAACTTTACTTTTTTTACTTTTATAAATATATTATTTTACCGACGAAAATTTTAACAAAAAATAAAAAATAAGCAACCGACAACCTCTTAGGTCCCTAGGTGACTTGCGAGATGTCAGTGTAACAAAACAAAACGGCCCAGAAAAACAGACTTTCCAACTGATAGCTAAATCAGCACGCAACAATTTCATTGGTGCCATTGCGGATCGAACCCGGGTTGCTCCCGTACTGTGATACTTATAACGAGCGCTAACCATGTGAGCAACCACGGCTCTCAACGACATCGTTCCGTTCGTGTACAGCGCTGAAGATAGCAGAGTAAAAAAATAGAGATTGTGGTGTTTGAAATTTGTCATCTATGAGAGTGAATTTTATCTGTGTACTCTGTAACAAATAACTATATAGAAAAAAAATGTGAAAATGACATTTCGCCATTTTTGTTTGTGTACTGGTTAGGAACTCGATCAAAAATTTGATAATTTTTCTGCTTTTATACGTTATTTCTAATGTTATTTTACATTAAATTAATTGTGAAGATATTTTCTCAGGAAATATGTATCATTACGACGATTCAAAAACGTTTACATACAATAATTTACCTCGAAATTCACTATACGCGGTTATCGTTTATTGATTATGTGTTGTTTAAAAAGTATTCTTATCAGTTTTTTGTGTTAAATGGATGCTAAATATAAAAGAATGCTTCAGTATTGATAGCAATTTATTAACGAAATATCTGTTGAGATGTGTCTAGAAATTATTAATACTTATTTTTATTTATTTATTTAAATAATAAATAAATAAAAATAAGTATACATTTATCTATATTGAGTACTAGTTGTTCCCCGCGATCTCGCCCGCGTGGAATATGGATTTCATGGGTTTTCATTTTTTTGCGCGGAACCCTAATTCTTTTTCTAAAACAAAAGTAGTTCAAGTTGTTCCTTATATCATCAGCTATCTGCCAGTGAAAGTCCCGTCAAAATAGATCCAGCTGTTTCGGAGATTAGCTAGAACAAACAGACAGACAGACAGACAGACCGACAGACAGATAAAAATTTTAAAAATTGTGTTTTTGTTACTAGTACTCATATGCATTTAATAAAAAGCTGTTGTTTTAACATTACAAACAGACACTTCAATTTCATTTATTTGTAGATATAGATATAAGATATTATTCATATTGGTGTCATTTTAAAGGGAATATCATGTACTATTATAATAATAAAATAATTGTCTCCAGTAAATATTATACTTTTCTTGTAAAACTCGAAATAAAAAATAAATACGATTTATTTTTATATTCCCATATGCTTTATTTTCATCCTTTATTTGACCAATTTTCTTTTAATAAAATTAAATTCTGAATTCGTTGAGCTTTTTGAGAATATTTTTATTTGAATGTTAGGTAGGTACCTATATTAGTTTTTCAGTAGTAATCGTTTTTGTTGCGACAGTCTCGCGCGGTCGTAAAAAAAAGTTAATGCGCGGACAGGTAGGACGAGAATCACTTGCGCGGCGCTTGAAGGCCGTGCATTGTCTAACGTCGTTTCTTTTCGGCAGTCTTCGACACTTTGTTTGTGTGCGTGCAACTAGACGTATTGTACGACTCTACGAAGCTCGCACGAATCGAGACGAGCTGCTCCGAAATCGGACGAATACATAAGCAGCTGTTTATGAGAAAGTATATAGGTGTATAGGTACTTGTGTACAACAGTGAATAGCTGTACTTGTAAAATTTGTGTATAAAGTGTTTTGAATATGAATGAACAAAGTGCATTTATTATTTATTTATTTAATAAAAGAAAAAAATTTATTACTTATCGGTCACCACGCTCAAAAAGTGTAACTTGAATTAATATCAAAGAAAAAGAAATACATAAATAATTATAATTGCATAAGTTGATACAAAATGCTATGCAATAGCTTTACCGCGGCAGTCCCCGAGTGCCACACGTCTTTTTTTACTTATTTTCCGGACTATATGGTCCGGAGTCCCGGAAAGCGAGAACGCCTGCCAGGGAGTGGGAGTGCTGTTGTCGTCCCGGTTGGTCGATCTTATGACTGAATACAAGGTTGTGAACTCAAGATTTCTCTGGGTTCGCTTCAAAATGGCACTGACGAAGTTATTCCTTTTGGCTGTTTATGCGCCGGTAGCTTCGTCGTCCAGGGCTGAGCTGGAGGAGTTTTGGGAGAATGTAAGAGAAGTTCTAGATTTGGTTAAGGGAAACGAAAGAACTGTTGTATGTGGTGATTTGAATGGATGGTAAGGTATCACTCGACCAGGATACGAGTCGGTGCTTGGAAAGTTTGGCGATAAAACGGTTAATGATGGCTGGCAAGCTTATACTGGCTGTATGCAAGGAAAAGGGTCTTCTTGTGACAAACACTATGTTTAATCACAGGAAGATCCATATGTACACTAGAGAAAGAAAGAATGAGAAAAGTATGATTGATTTGTTCCTGGTGGATGACCGACTGCGAAAACAGGTGATGGATACACGAGTGTTCAGGGGTGCTGACCTGGGAACGGATCATTATCTAGTAATTACTAGATTTAGGGGTTTGTTCGCGGGTTTGCGCCACCGGACGGCAGTAACAGAACCACAGTCGGTCTGTCGCATCCGAAGCTGGAAGCGGATACTAGGGACAAATATCACACGAGGGTAGCCGAAAAGCTTGACACCATCGATGGCAGGAAAGAATGTGTGGAGAGAACATGGCAGAACCTTAGGGATGGAATGGTAAGTGCAGCGGAAGAAGTATGTGGAACGACAAAAAGAGGTAGTAGTAAAAGAAGAGATGCATGGTGGAATGATGAAGTGAAAGAAGCTGTAAAAAAGAAGAAAAAAGCATGGTTAGACTACTTGGCCTCTAGTAACGATGAGCATATGAGAGAGAAGATGAAAGAAAGATATAAGCTGCAGAAAGTTCATGCGAAAACATTGATTGAGGAAGTACGTGAAAGGTGTAGAATAGAAGCGAACGAGAGGTTGTCGCACAACTTTAGGGAAAACTCCAAACTCTTCTGGAAAGAGGTTGGAAGGTCCCGGAGTGGTGCGACAGCTTTAAGAATGAACAAAGTGCTTTCGAGAACCAATGACGTCCTCTCAGAAAAATCGGACGTCATGCAGCGATGGAGTGAATTTTATAGAGAAATGTATGCGTGTCATGATCTTAGTGAAGGATCCGGGGGTGACGCCGTGACTGGCACACCAGACACGGACCTCGATGACACTGAGGTCATCAGCATGAAAGAGATTGAACGTGCGATTCGAAGTTTGAAATGTGGTAAGGCTGCGGGACTAGACAGAGTTACTGCTGAAATGGTCAAGTACGGTGGGCCTCGCGTCTGGGACAGCTTTCATCTGCTGTGCAATTTGTGCTGGCGGACGGGAGATGTCCCGGATGATTGGCGATCCGCGGTCATTGTGCCTTTATATAAAGGTAAAGGTTCACATTTTGACTGCGGGTGCTATCGGGCGATCAGCTTGACCAGTTTAGCAAGTAAAGTTTACTCGAAGGTTTTGACACGCAGGATGCAAGAGAAATCGGAAAGATTCTTATGGGAGGCACAATGCGGATTTAGACCTGGAAGAGGATGCACGGATCAAACGTTTTCTCTCCGCATGATCACGGAGAAGCTTCTGAGTGTTAACCAGAGGATTTTCTGTGCTTTTGTGGATCTGGAGAAAGCATTTGATAAGGTTATAAGGAAGAAAATGTGGGAACTGTTGCCGGGATATGGTGTGGATGGTCGATTGTTAAGGGCTGTGCAGTCACTTTACTATGACTGTAAAGCCTGTGTGCGGATAGGGCATAACCTGTCACCCATGTTTAGCGTCCAAGCGGGCGTAAAACAGGGTTGTGTCATGTCTTCCTGGCTGTTCATACTGTATCTCGACAGCTGTTTACAGAAGCTGAAAGATAGCTGTTTGGGTGTAAAATTGGGTGACATAAAAGTTAATTGTCTGCTGTATGCTGATGATGCAGTGCTTATTGCGCCATCAGAAGCAGAACTGCAGGCATTAGTCACGTGTATGAAAGAGGAATGTGAAATTAAAGGTCTCCGTTTGAATGCTAATAAAACTAAGGTTCTGGTATTTGAAAAGGACGAAGAGAGAACGAAATGTGAAATATGGGTAAATCAGGAATGTCTAGAACAGGTAAATGAAATTGTATACATGGGGAGTGCTTTCAGCCGGGATGGAAGATGTGATTTAGATGTGGATAGGCGTGTCGCTGCCGGAAACAAAGTCAATGGTGCCCTGAATGCATTAGTAAAAAGGCAAGGCGTGGTGAAGAGTGCACGCCTTGCAATACATAACGCAGTGTTGGTACCAACTTTGTTATATGGCAGCGAAACCTGGGTATGCCAGAAGAAGCATAAAAGCAAGTTGAATGCAGTGGAGATGCGATCTCTTCGTAAAATGTGTGGCGTTACCATAGCCGACCGAAAGCGAAACGAAGAGATTCGCAATATGGCAGGATTGAAAGATGACCTTATCACAAAAATTGATAGGGGCGTACTCCAATGGTTTGGGCACGTTGAACGAATGAGTGAAGACCGAATGGTGAAGAAAATATATAGAGCGAAAGTAAATATTAAAAGGTGTCGAGGTAGACCGAGACTAACTTTCGAAGACCATGTGAGCAAATTGCTCGAAGAGGGAGGGTCAAAAGTACTCGGATACCTAGACGTGCATGTATGAAGAAGTTAATGAACCTGAAAGAAGCGAAAGAGGTATGTAAGGATCGTGACACTTGGCGATCTGTTCTCTCTGGCTACCCCGTTAGGAATTGTGCGTGACGATAAGTAAGTAAGTAAGTAAGTAACAAAGTAATCGGACATAATTTCCGCGAATGGAGCAAATCGAGCAGCGTGCCGTCATTAAGTACCTCCATAAGAAGGGGCTATCATCAAAAGCCATCCATGATGACATGGTCAGTACATTAGGCGATTGTGCTCTGTCGTATTCATCCGTCAAAAAATGGATAGCAGAATTTAAGCGTGGTAGAGAGAGTGTGAAAGATGAACCCCGCTCTGGAAGGCCTTCGACGTCAACTACTGAAGAAAATATTAAAAAAGTACTTGATTTAATAATGGGAGACCGCAGATTAAAAATTAGAGAGATAGCCGAGATTATAGGCATCTCTTATGAACGAACTCAAAACATCATTGTCAACGAGTTGGGTTTCCACAAGGTGTCTGCGAGGTGGGTTCCGCGACTGCCTTCAGTTGAACAAAAAAGGACGCGATTGACTATTTCACGCGACTGTTTGGAGTTATTTGAAGCCGATGCAGATGATTTTTTGAATCGTTTTGTTACTATGGACGAAACATGGGTTCATTACTGTACACCGGAAATAAAACAACAATCAAAACAGTGGAGAAGACCTGGTTCACCACCTCCTAAAAAGGCTAAGTCGATTTTGTCGGTAAATAAGGTGATGGCTTCAGTATTCTGGGAATCGAAAGGTGTGATTATGATTGATTATCTTGAAAGGGGTCAGACTATAAACTCTGATTACTACTGCACCTTACTACGTCGTTTACGAGAGGAAATAAAAGAAAAACGTCGAGGAATGCTCAGAAGAAAAGTCCTGTTTCATCAAGATAACGCCCGTGTTCACACGTCAGTACAGTCCATGGCTGAAATTCACAACTGTGGCTTTGAACTGTGACCGCATCCGCCGTATTCACCTGATCTGGCACCATTTTTTTTTATAGAAGAGGGGGCAAACGAGCATGCGGCTCACCTGATGCTAAGTGACTACCGCCGCCCATGATCAACCGCAACACCAGGAGAATTGCGGGTGCGTTGCCGGCCCTTTAGAAAGGAGTAAGCTCTTTTCTTAAAGGTCCCCAGGTCGTATCGATCCGGAAAAATCGCCGGTGGTAAACTATTCCACAGAGAGGTTGTACGTGGAAGAAAACTCCTTGTGAAACGTAGTGGTGGACCGCCAAGCATCCAGATGGTGTGGATGGTATCGGGACGTTTGCCGTGTAGTGCGTTCACGAAATTTGGCGGCTGGGATTAATCCGAACAATTTCTCAGAGCACTCCCCGTGATAGATGCGATAAAATACGCAAAGAGATGCAACTTCTCTTCGCAGCGCCAGTGAATCGAGCCGATCGGAAAGCACTCGGTCGTCGACGTTTCGAGCCGCTCTGCGCTGGATGCGGTCAAGTGGAAGGAGCTGGTACTGGGGAGCCCCAGCCCAGAGATGGGAACAGTATTCCATGTGCGGCCGAACCAGCGCCTTGTAAAGTTGCAGGCGGTGTGCCGGCATGAAATACTGTCCCGTTCTGCTGAGCACGCCAAGCTTTTTAGAGGCCAATTTGGCCAATTTGGCCCTTCCAAGTGACCACGAAACTGCACGTCACTCGATATGTCGACGCCGAGGATTTCGATACTGGCTGAGGCATAACGGGGAGTGCCTTGAAACTGAGGGGATACGACAAAGAGGTTCTTTTTAGCGGTTAACGCGCAAACTTGTGTCTTCTGGGGGTTAAACTGGACTAGATTTAGTCGTCCCCAATCCGAGACTCTGTTCAACAGAGACTCGACTTCAGACACAAGTTTGTCCCGGCACTCGGAGACGTTTTCCCGGGAAATATTGGCTCGGCCGGTGTAAAGAGCATCACCAGTGCTGTCATCCGCATAGCAATGAATGTTACGGGTATGCAACATATCATTGATATTGTAACGATCCCTCCCTCTATATAAAAATTTTATAATATTAAAAATATCCCCTTTTCAATAACATTATATATATGAGACCAGGAATAATAAAAAAATATGTTTTTCATCAGGTTTTTCATCAGGATTAATAAAATATGTTTTGATCTTTCTAAATGATCTTTCAAAAGGTTTATTAATAGGCCGTTTTTAATATTTTGGCGTGATCGTCTTAGTTAGGACCCTTATTTACGTTGTGTTTGTTTAGTAACTTAGTTCTTTTAGGTGTCTTTTGGAAGAATGAATATTCACTAGAGCAATTGAAAGCTGTTGGTAGTGCCTTATAAGCTAAGTGAACCCCGTTCACGAAGACAGGGCTCGAAAAAGGTTAAGAACATAAAACGTCCCTATTCCGCTTGTATCAGGTTTACATTATTGATTTATTATCATTTATCCCTTCCCGCTCGGAAAAGGCTCAAAATATATTTATACAAAAATACCCGATACAAGGACTTCACTCTCCTACATTTATTTAATTTAAAAATTAAATAAATTATTATTAAAAATGTAGGGGAGGTACACGGCCCCACACACGCCATGGACGGTGAGTGCCAACCATTTTGATGCACTCCCCCCGAAGGGAACGCTAATTCGGGAACTGGACCGTAGTCCACAGCAAAATAACTGGCGAACCAGTAAAAGAGGCTTGGCCCCTTGTTAGTGCGTAAGCACAAACATCGACCGAAGTCGCGCATGTCAATGCGTGTAAACGCCATACAGAATACGAACGAATCCAGCCACAGTGCATGTACGTCACATGGTTTAGGCAAATAGGCACACTGGCCGTAAACCCTCCGTGAGCGCCACCACCTGCCAGACCGCCGCTCCTGCAGACGTGATGTAAGTGTATGGCATCACCACCAATTGCATGATCAGCACGGCTACTAGCCGCAGAGCGTGTCATGAGTCTACCGCTCACCTCAAGGGAATGGGGTCCCACGTTGTGCGGCTTTCGGCCGCAGCCTTGAAAGTCTCCTCAGATCCTCCCGCCAGCTACCACCCGCTTGAGGTCGACACATATGCTCCACCAACCAATACAATGGCAGATATAGCCAAAAGGCAGTTATAAGATAAGAGTAATAATTCGCCATCAGAAAGGGTTTGTGTCACTGACGTTGAGTAAATGCATTTTCGATCATGTTTGTCTCACCTACCAACAAGTTGCCTTCAATCATTCAAAGGTGGGAAAGTTACAGAGATATAATATTATTTTGTTATATAAAACATCGTGGAGGGCAGACAGTCTGCAGCCCCGCAATGAAGGGACCCGACTTGGGCAAAGCTACTTAGGTGTGAGTCAAACCAAGACGCAGAGAGAGCCATTGAGAATAGCGTCCCACCAAACAACCATCGCAGAGACGCAATGCTGCAGAACGCAACAAGCATCAATACGACTATCGTCGGGCTTACACCATTCCAAGGTCCCAGCAGTCATCACCACCCGTATACCTCCATCGACCAGAACCACAAGAGAGCGTCGAATCAGGCGCAGCACACCCGCAGATCCATCACAAGGCGCAATACCGCAAGTAGCAGTAAGCGTCAATGCAACTATCATACGGGTGGCGCTCCCTCACAACACCCCCACATGACTCCTATCGAGTTTGGCAACAAAGTTGGTATTGTTGTTATATAAAAAATATCACCAACGTATCATAGTAGCACGCTACTAAGACGCTAATGAACAAAACTCCACGTATCATAGCGCTAATGCACTAAGACATGAAGCTGAGTATGCCTGTTACACTTAAAAGTGCTACCAAACACACTCATCATCCCAATCCGAAATATAGACGACGCATCGCTATGCACTACTACGCCGCCCAAACACGGTATGGGTGTGCGATGTCCACGGGAAAGCCGTATTGCTACAACAAACCCGCTTACCACCGGCACTAAGATGATATGACCAGGACACATCGGTTAGCGAGTCCAAGTTTACCTCGGACCAATTGCTCGTGAAGCAGCACACACGCCACCATAATATTCCTTTTCAAGTCCCTAATAAGGACTAGTCATTTTGCTACAGTACTAGGAGCAGTCAGTCACCCGACCACCCCATACAATGCTTATGCATCCAGGAGACCTCCTATAATATTGCTTTTGTATCATAGACCTTACTTTCATAAGTCATGTATATATAGGATTCGAACCCACGACCCTACTATTGTAATGCATATTAATCATAGAGACCTTCTATAGTATTGCTTTTGTATCATAGACCTTACTTTCATAAGTCATTAATATATAGGTTTCGAACCCACGACCCTACTATTGTAATGCAAATTCATCATGGAGACCTTCTATAGTATTGCTTTTGTATCATTGAGTTTAATATCATAAGTCCCTAATATAGGACTAGTCATTGTGCTACAGTACTTCAGGCAGTCGGGCTCCCGACCACCCCATATATATGTACAACTGCAGGAATGTATCTCCGGCAGCTCATCCATACAAGACATCTATACATGAACACCTTCAATAACTTAGGAAAATTTTCTTTTATACGTGAACTCCTTCCACAACTTAGGAAATTTTCTTTTATACGTGAACTCCTTCAATAACTTAGGAAAATTTTCTTTTATACATGAACACCTCCCATGACTTAAACAATTTTTAACAAATTCTCTAATTATCTTATAAACGTTATTTAACTTAATTTTGTAATATTTTTTGACTTGTATTCCTATTATTTATCTTATTTTAAATATTTTTTTCAAGTTTTTGAATAAATTTATTTATTACGAAAAAAACAATAATTTTGCCTTTAATTTACTATGTTATTGGGATAATGTCTGAAATATATTAACTTTATGTTTATTAATTTGACTTAATTGCTTAATATATGTCTTTTAAGACTATTTTTGACGCCCCTTTATATTGAATTTAATTATTAATAATAATATTGGGCCGTCACAATATGCAGAAGAAACAGCGTTGGCGATAGCACGCAGCCCTATGAAACACCAGCATTAATAGGCTTGCAATCAGAGCTTGCACCGTCTACAACGACCTTGATGCTCCGATCTGCAAGAAAGCTGGTGATCCAATCGCACAATTTCTCGGGAAGCCCATAGGAAGGGAGCTTCGAAAGAAGCGCCAAACCCGATCGAAGGCCTTAGCAATGTCCAAACTAACTGCCAATGCCTCCCCCTTGAACTCTACTGCCTCCGCCCATCTGTGAGTGAGGTGGACCAGAAGATCACCAGCTGACCGACCACGGCGAAAACCGTATTGGCGGTCACTAATCAGCTGGTGATCCTCAAGGTACCTCATGAGCTGGCAGTTTACAATGGACTCCATTGTTTTGGAGAACAAGGAGGTGATGGCGATTGGCCGGTAGTTGGACGGGTCTGAGCGGTCGCCTTTTTTGGGGATCGAGTGGACGAAAGCCGTCTTCCATGATTTTGGGACTACGACTAGGGAGTAGAAGTACCGGAAAAGACGCGTTAAAACCGGTGCCAACTCTGGAGCACACGTCCTCAGCACCATTGGGGGGATTCCGTCAGGCCCACTCGACTTGTGGATGTCCAGGGAGAGGAGTGCTTTGCGAACCGAGCGCTGTGTGAACTGCACTTCCGGCATGGAGCACTCACACCGCGGTATGGTCGGCGGCGTACTCCCCCCGTCATCTAGAGTCGAGTTAGACGCAAAGAAAGAGCCTAGAAGATCGGCTTTCTCCTTTGCAGTATGGGCCAGTGAGTCGTCCTCCCTGTGAAGAGATGGAAGAGATAGCTGACAGAAATTCTCCTGGACAGCCTTGGCGAGAGACCAGAATGCACGAGTTCCAGAAGGAAGGCGAAAAAGTTTCTCGCCAATTCTGCCTATGTGCTCTGACTTTGCCTTGGCAATGACTCTTTTGAAGGACCTAGGGGCGGAATTATACTTCTTTTTTGGAGCGCTGGTGTTTACATCCCGGGACGCTGATGCACCAATCCAGGCTTGGTAGCACTCCTGCTTATAGCATGTTGCTATTTTACAGGAGCGACCAAACCATGGCTGAGATTTGCCTCCAATGGGCACCACAGAGGAAGGAATAAAAAGATCCATACCCTGAAGTACCACATCAGTAACAGAATCCGCAACAACGTTGGGATCATCCGGCGAGAAGCAAACCCGCCCCCAAGGGTAGGATGCAAAGAAAGACCGCATCCCATCCCAATCGGCTGACCTATAGTGCCAAACACGGCGGCAGCCTGCAGAATGCAACCGCGATTTCAGCGTGAATGGCACAACACTCCGGACCAGACAATGGTCCGAGGACCCTAAAGGGGCGTCGACGGAAATCTGATATCCGTCCGGGTGAGAGGTCAGCAGAAGGTCCAACAGGGAAGGTGCATGATCCTCCACATCTGGAATCCGCGTAGGCGAAGTAACCAGTTGTGTCAGACATTATGCCAAGGCAAAATCATGAACAGATCTCCCCGCATGATCGGTTAAACGTGAACCAAGCCATTCGGCGTGATGGGCGTTAAAGTCGCCGAGGATCACGATCTCTGCGGAGGGGATCTGCTGTAGCAACGAATCTGCAGCCATTTGGTCGTGGTCGAAGAGTCGGTCTGTTTCGGCATTACCGCTATGGGACCTATAGAGGCACCCGTAGACGCGCGGATGGTCGTCGCTGTCTACACGTAGCCAAAGGATGGACAGGTCCGAACCTTCAAGTCTGCCGAGGCGTCGAGAACAGATGTCCTCTCTGACGTAAACGCAAACTCCAGCCCGAGGCACAAAGGAGTGTTCCAGTTTGTACCCCGGGTAGGAGAGATACGAGACATCAGCCGGAGAGGACACCTGCGTCTCGGTCAGAAAGAGCAGAGCCGGCCTCGCCGTCTCGAGATGGTAGTGGACGGCGTTTAGGTTAGAGTGAAGCCCCCTGATATTGCTGAAATTCACGGACAGCGTGGCAGGGGTCGCCTTGGTCTTGTTGCTACGTTTGCCCCGAGCAGTTGTAGTCTTGAGCGGAATTTTGCCCCCCCCCCCCCCCCCAGAATACGTGGGGCAGCCTGAGCACCCACACTCAGAAGTGGAGAAACATGGTCGTGGATGCTCAGCGAGGGATTCTCCAGGGGTGCTGGTAACCTCCTGGGGTAGTCTATCATTATTTAATTCCGCTACCATGTTGATGGGGGGGGGGGGGGGGGGGATTTGGGCCTCCGGCCACCTGCACTCACCAGACGAAACGCGGAAGCAGAGCTTCCACTTCATGCCATCAGACTTCTTTCTGTTCCCTAACCTAAAAAAGCACTTGGGAGGTCAAAGATTTTCGACAAACGACGAGGTCAAAGCAGCTGTAGACGCATATTTTGACTCTAAGGAAGAATCATTTTTTTTCAACGGTCTAAATGCTTGGAAGGGGAGGTGGCAAAAGTGTATTGAACTTGATGGTGATTATGTAGAAAAATAAAAATATAACTGATTTAGTATGTGTTTATTTTCTTGGTTAGGCCGAGTACTTTTCAATCCACCCTCGTATATTCCACGAGGTAATCGTCAATCCTAGATACTTGAAGCTGCTCACGCCTTTTATGGTAAACAAAAAATTACGGATTAGAATAAAAAAGACGAATATCTATAGAGTTGCATGAGGTAAAAACATTTCTTATTAATTTGTGATAGTAGAATAATAGGCTGGCCTCGCCTGAATGGATTATATTTTTTATAAAAATATTGCCATAAAGCCGTGGTAGGACCGTGCTCTCACAGAATGCCAGCGTAAAATAGTAGCTGAACGCTACTATGTTTCGTATGGTGATTGTAGAAAACCGAAGAACATTTTTAGGAAACAGGCATTCCATCTTAGTCCTCATATATATATATTACTATCCACTTACTATAAAGACTGTGAGTTCGTTAGTTACTCTTGTACCATTAAAAAAACTTCGTTTTTTATGGTAGAATATGAAACGCCGCCAAATTGCTACCGAGAATTTCTTGACAGGAAAACACAAAAACTGAAGTTTATCCGACGATTTTAATAAATCAAATCAAACCCCAAAACCAAATCGCGTTTGAACCCGGGACCGCATGATCAGCAATCGTATTTACGACCACTAGACCAACGAGGCAGTCATATACTAAGTAGTACACTAACATATACTGACTACTTTACATACGAGTATACTAGGTATGTATTAGTTGGCGATCAATAAACCGCTTGCCATTATTAAATCTATAGGGGAGGACTGTGTTGGGGAAGGGCTTGTGATAGGCTGTATTTAAAGAAAAAAAAACATTATTAAAACACCTTATACACTATCATTTGTAACATAGTAGTTACTGCTCACATAGGAATATAAATATACCTTACTTTTGTCAATTTCTGACGTCCTAGTACATCCTGCAGGCAATTCACGTGTTCTGCGAAATGAAAGTTTCGTTTCACAAACGGGTCTGTCTGTCTACCTGGCTTAATCTACGCATTCCCATTGTTCTATTTCGTATTGTGTACTTTTAAACCTGTTTAACCCCAGACCCCAGATCACTGACAGTCTGAGCCTCGCATCCCTACCATCGTCGATGATTGAACTTGCCTATGCTTAGAATAAATCGATACAAAAATGTTAACGTAAATTCCGTATGGATTTCACAACCGAAGCGAATGGGTGATCTTAGTACATGGAGGATTATATTTTTCGTCATGAAGACTACTTATTGTGTCCCACATGTGGAAAGCAAGCGTATTAGTCATATTACATACTTAGTTTTCTAAAGACTGACTCTAGTGGGAGAAAAATATAGCAGTTCAGTTCAAAAGAACTGCAGAGGTTCTTTGCCTTTTCTTTTTTGTCAGTTTTGACACAATGTAATTTAATTGAGAAGATAAATTTAAATAAAATTTAGTCAGTTTCTAGAGTATTATATTAATACACAAAACAATGCCTCAGTGGTTGGTTGGTTTTTTTTATTTTTAATCTAATTAATATAAAATATAACTAATAGTACAAAAACAAGCATTATCCTTTTCATCTGTCGAACAAATTAACATTCCCGCTATGATATCTGTCAAATATTACACTTAATTTTTAAATGGAGCCGCCCTGAAGGCAGAAAAAGTCCTAGATTCGTCATTTCAATAATAAGACTTAAGTACCATAGACTTTACGCTCAACATAATTCTTGTACCCCTGTTACTGTTCCGTCTAGCTCATCATTATGAAATGATGTAAGAAATGAAATAATTTGTCGAAAGAGTTTATAGACATCCGATAGTATTTAAAAAAATGTGATAGTATTTTTATACGTGGTAGAGCCATGCTGCAGTAATATTAGTAGTATAGTTGTGACCGGGGAAGGACCGCGCTCTCACAGAATACCAGCGTAAAATTCTACTATAGTACTAATTATTCTCTTACAGTATGTAGTTAAAGCTACATACGAATATAGTAGATTAATACTGCTGTCTTTCGTATGGTGAGTGTAGGGAACCGGAGACCCTTTTTACTGGAAACGGGGCACTCCATCTTAGTCCTCACGTGTGACAACACATCTGCATTCTGATTTGTAATCGAGGATAGATGTACATGTCTATGAACCACAGCAACCACTTACCATATGGTGGACTGTGGGCTCGCTTGTCACCCTATCCTATAAAAAAATATTTTATTTTATAGAAGAGGGGGCAAACGAGCATGCGGCTCACCTGATGTTAAGTGACTACCGCCGCCCATAATCAACCGCAACACCAGGGGAATTGCAGGTGCGTTGCCGGCCATTTAGAAAGGACTAAGCTCTTTTCTTAAAGGTCCCCAGGTCGTATCGGTCCGGAAAAATCCCCGGTGTTAAGCTATTCCACAGAGAGGTTGTACGCGGAAGAAAACTCCTTTTGAAACGTACAGTTTATTTCTATTTTATTTATTTATTTATTCAAACAAACAAAGAATATCTTAATTTCTAGGATATAAACACTTTAAAATACAGCTTGACAATAAATACAATTCAGTGAACATCTGTGTCTGAACTACATAACTTAATATCTCCGTTTCAGACAGCAGCGTTGGGATCGATCACAGTGGTGGACCGCCAAGCATCCAGATGGTGTGGATGGTTTCGGGACGTTTGCCGCGTAGTGCGTTCACGAAATTTGGCGGCTGGGATTAATCCGAACAATTCCTCAGAGCACTCTCCATGGTATATGCGAAAGAAAATGCAAAGAGATGCAACATCTCTTCGCAGTGCCAGTGAATCGAGCCGATCGGAAAGCACTCGGTCGTCAACGATTCGAGCCGCTCTGCGCTGGATGCGGTCAAGTGGAAGGAGCTGGTACTGGGGAGCCCTAGCCCAGAGATGGGAACAGTATTCCATGTGCGACCGAACCTGCGCCTTGTAAAGTTGCAGGCAGTATGCCGGCATGAAATACTGTCCTGCTCTGCTGAGCTTTCCAAGCTTTTTAGAGGCCAATTTGGCCTTCTCTTCCAAGTGACCACGAAACTGCACGTCACTCGATATGTCGACGCCGAGGTTTCTGATACTGGCTGAGGCAACAAGGGGAGTGCCTTGAAACTGAGGAGATACGACAAAGAGGTTTTTTTTAGCGGTTAATGCGCAAACTTGTGACTTCTGGGGGTTAAACTGGACTAGATATAGTCGCCCCCGATCCGTGACTCTGTTCAGCAAAGACTCCAATTCAGACACAAGTTTGGCCCGGCACTTGGAGACGTTTTCCCGAGAAATATTGGCTCGGTCGGTGTAAAAAGCATCACCAGTATTATCATCTGCATAGCAATGAATGTCACGGGTTTGCAACATATAATTGATATGCAGAAGAAACAGCGTTAGCGATAGCACGCAGCCTTGTGGAACACTAGCATTAATAGGCTTGCAATCGGAGCTTGCACCGTCTACAAC
The DNA here is from genome assembly GCA_036936625.1 of Parnassius smintheus behrii. Lineage (NCBI taxonomy): Eukaryota > Metazoa > Arthropoda > Insecta > Lepidoptera > Papilionidae > Parnassius > Parnassius smintheus. Next base: position 59,800,795 of record JAUPFT010000001.1, on the reverse strand, counting down.
GACCTTGATGCTCCGATCTGCAAGAAAGCTGGTGATCCAACCACACAATTTCTCGAGAAGCCCATAGGAAGGGAGCTTCGAAAGAAGCGCTTTGTGCCAAACCCGATCGAAGGCCTTCGCAATGTCCAAACTAACGGCCGATACCTCCCCCTTGGTCTCTACTGCCTCCGCCCATCTGTGAGTAAGTTAGACCAGAAGATCGACCAGTTGACCGACCACGGCGAAAACCGTATTGGCGTTCAATAATCAGCTGGTGATCCTCAAGGTACCTCATGAGCTGGCAGTTTACAATGGACTCCATTGTTTTGGAAAACAAGGAGGTGATGGCGATAGGCCGGTAGTTGGATGGGTCTGAGCGGTCACCTTTTTTAGGTATCGGGTGGAAGAAAGCTGTCTTCCATAATTTTGGGACTATGCCTAGGGAGTAGGAGTACCGGAAAAGACGCATTAAAACCTCTGGAGCACACGTCCTCAGCACAATTGGGGGGATTTCGTCAGGCCCACTCGACTTGTGGATGTCCAGGGAGAGGAGTGCTCTGTGAACAGAGCGCTCACACCGCTGGATGGTCGGCGGCGTACTCCCCCCCGTCATCGAGAGTCGAGTTGGATGCAAAGAAAGAGCCTAGAAGATCGGCTTTCTCCTTTGCGGTATGGGTCAGTGAGTCGTCCTCCCTGTGCAGAGATGGAAGAGATGGCTGACAGAAATTCCCCTGGACAGCCTTGGCGAGAGACCAGAATGCACAGGTTCCAGAAGGAAGGTGAACTAGTTTCTCGCCAATTCTGCCTATGCTCTGACTTTGCCTTGGCAATGACTCTTTTGAAGGACCTAGAGGCGGAATTATACTTCTTTTTTAGAGCGCTGGCATTTACATCCCGGGACGCTGATGCGTCAGCCCAGGCCTGGTAGCACTCCTGCTTATAGTATGATGCTATTTTACAGGAGCGACCAAACCATGGCTGAGATTTGTCTCCAATGGGCACCACAGAGAAAGGAATAAAAAGTTCCATACCCTGAAGTACCACATCAGCGACAGAATCCGCAACAACGTTGGGATCGTCCGGCGAGAAGCAAACCTGCCCCCAAGGGTAGGATGCAAAGAAAGACCGCATCCCATCCCAATCGGCTGACCTATAGTGCCAAACAAGGCGGCAGCCTGCAGAATGCTACTGCGATTTCAGCGTGAGTGGCACCACTCTCCGGACAAGACAATGGTCCGAGGACCCTAAAGGGGCGTCGACGGAAATCTGATATCCGTCCGGTTGAGAGGTAAGCAGAAGGTCCAACAGGGAAGGTGCATGATCCTCCACATCTGGTATCCGCGTAGGCGAAGTAACCAGTTGTGTCAGACCATATGCCAAGGCAAAATCATGAACAGATCTCCCCGCATGATCGGTTAAACGTGAACCATGCCAATCGGCGTGATGGGCGTTAAAGTCGCCGAGGATCACGATCTGCGGAGGGGATCTGCAGTAGCAACGAATCTGTAGCCATTTGGACGTGGTCGAAGGGTCGGTTTGTTTCGGCATTACCGCTACGGGACCTATAGAGGCACCCGCAGACGCGCGGATGGTCGTCGCTGTCTACATGTAGCCAAAGGATGGACAGTTCCAAACCTTCAAGTCTGCCGAGGCGTCGAGAATGTCCGTCAGATGTCCTCTTTTACGTAAACGCAAACTCCAGCCCGAGGCACAAAGGAGTGTTCCAGTTTGTACTCCGGCAAGGAGAGGTACGCGACATAAGCCGGAGAGTACACCTGCGTCTCGGTCGGAAAGAGCAGAGCCGGCCTCGCCATCTCGAGATGTTAGTGGACGGCGTTTAGTTTAGAGTGAAGTCCCCCGATATTGCCGAAATTCACGGACAGCATGGCAGGGTTCGCCTTGGTCTTGTTGCTCCGTTTGCTCCTAGCAGTTGTAGTCTTGAGCGGAATTCCCTCCCCCCCCCCCAGAATACGCGGGGCAGCCTGAGCACCCACGCTCAGAAGTGGAGAAACATCGTGGATGTTCAGCGAAGGATTCTCTAGGTGTGCTGGTACCCTCCCGGGGTAGTCTATCATCATTTAATTCCGCTACCATGTTGAGGGGGGGGGGGGATTTAGGCCTCCGGCCACCTGCACTCACCAGACGAAACGCGAAAGCAGAGCTTCCACTTCACGCCGGTATTCTGTGAGGTCGTGGTACCATCCCAGTTTGAGCCGGCCCATAAGTGGCAACAGCAAAGCTGCCGCGTGGCTCTACCACTGTTATAAATATTCTGGATAGGCTCGTAATTTCGCTCCTTTTACATAATACTGGCTATCTTGTCATCTTAGGGTGTTAAGGGGATGCACCCTGTAACGTTGGCAATATGTTTTCTTCCTGGCTAAACACAATAACAATGCAATCGCAATATCGTCGTCCATATTCACTGGCTAAATGTCAATTTTACACTCACTTTTACAAATATTGAGTAAAGTTAGTTGGCGAAATTTGCGATCGCATTTGGTATCCGGAATGAAAATAACGTTCTTATTATCTGTAAATTTGAAAATGCTGAAGCATTATTACAAAATAATTGTGTATAGGACGCCGACAGTCGGAATGCACGAGCGGTCTTGTGAGGGTGAGGGGGTTTGTCAAATGGATTGTATTATTTTGTTTCTTAATTTTATCAGCAATTTCAGTTAGTTTAGCTTTGAAATTGACACTAAAATGAAAATTAAGAAAAGCTGTTTCAAGTTTTCTTAATAGCATCCACAAGTATTAATATTTTAAACATAAACTTCTCTTATAACTTTTAGACCATAAGATTTTCTAAAGTTATGAGTAGTAAATATTTGTGTGAGATAAGCGGTTGATGGACATTGACAGGTTTGAAAAGTACTGTTTTGAGCTAATCAGCGCTTGGAACACGAGTACGTCCTCAAATTGATATTTTTATTAGCCCCTCGTCTGTCCAAACGCCATATTCTGGCGTCTCAAATAATATGCGCATCTGTCAAACGCCACAATATGGCGTCGAGTGATAGCAAACTATTTGTAACATATATATGATATATATATATATATATATATATATATATATATATATATATATATATATATATGTGTGTGTGTGTGTGTATATATATAGCATACATATATCTAACATATATATCTGTAATGCATAATCTGATAGCTTATTTAATAACGTTTCCATTGATATATGATTTGAATATACTTACTTATTATATAATTATATATACTATTTGTAACATATATATGATATATATATATATATATATATATATATATATATATATATATATATATATATATATATATATATATATATATATATGTGTGTGTGTGTGTATATATATAGCATACATATATCTAACATATATATCTGTAATGCATAATCTGATAGCTTATTTAATAACGTTTCCATTGATATATGATTTGAATATACTTACTTATTATATAATTATATATACTTAGTGTACTTGTTATATACTTACTTAGTACTTCGGAAAGTGCTCGACAGGTGCGCCATATTGGCCAAAATGACCCCGACATTCAAGTGGTGAGAATCAAATGCATTGTCCGTTCAAAATTTGAAGCTGTTTTTCTGTTGTGAGAAATCGAATTAAATTATTCCATTAAATTCAAAGGGCAAGTGCGAATTTTAGAGCTATTTTCCACCTGCATAATATTGAATAGCTGCCTGATACGAACGCTTCTATTAAAATTTTTCGACCAGAATTCTTAGCGGCTTCTGATTATGATTATATTCTTATGATAGAACAGCATAGAATAATTTTTTACCTAATATAGATCACATGTACGTAATTCTTATTGAAACAAAAATTTTAATTTACCAGTGATTCAGAAAAAAACCTCTGTCCTAGGAAGAACCAGCAAGAAAAACAGTGAGACTATTTTCTAAAGTAAATTTAAACGTAAAAAAAACTATTTATAAAATTTATTTATTTCCAGGGGTTATTATCAATCATCTTTTATATTATAATAATTCTTTTTATAGTTTTTGTTTAATAAAATATTTAATCTTGGTAATAGACAGTCCTTGTATATTTTCTGAAACGTTGTTTTCATAGTATACGTACACATAGACGCAAGAATGAATTACTATCTCTGTGGAGTCGAGAAACTGATATCACTAGCGTGTGTTTGTTCCTAAATTATGTACCTACCGTTTACCCGTTTACCGCAATAGTGTAATACCCGTTTTCATTCGTTGAAATAAATTGCGGAAAAAGCGTTTAACAACGTTTTGATGATTGGATTGTTCTTTTGAGAAAGTGTATAGTTTCTGAAGGAGTGTACAGCGAAGGTGATACTGGTGATATGATAAACTTGGAGGAAATGATATTTTCCCGATACTTTCTTGACTCTCTCTCTCACTCTCTATGTATATATATATATATATATATATATATATATATATATATATATATATATATATATATATATATATATATATATGTGGCCAGGTGTTCTGTGCGGGGAGCGGCCAACGCTCCGTGTATATATTTGTTCGGAGTTCGGAGCTGTTCTGTATAATTATACTCTTTATGATTCGGAACTTTTATAGCACACCCCCCTGCTCAGACCGGAGGTCGACAGTGCAGTCCTTAATGCCAGTGGGAAATGCATGCTGTGTGCGTAAGGGAAAGCGACACCGGTGCGAATGATATGCCGATGTGTAATGCATGCCGTACTACGCACTGGCAAGTGATGCCGGTGAGAACGATGAGCCGGAGCAAGTGCCAGAAGTCTGCCTTATAAATCTGCGGTGAGTCGAGATGAAGACAAGTTGGACTGGTTTACAGGAACTGAAGACTGCAGAAGACGATTTTCAGTAGTGAATGGTAGGGGTCCTTGAGAATAATGACGAAGGCTTGAAATTGTAGTTTCCGAAGGTTGAAGGTTGTTGAAGGTTCACGTTAGGTGGTCATAAATATATATTTATATATACATATATATATATATATATATATATATATATATATATATATATATATATATATATATATATATATATATATATACTTATTTAGTTCTTGTGTAATTTTCACTGTAGACAACTATATTACACTCGCATAATCTTCTTATTTAATTATTTATTACTCAATACCCACATTGAACAAATTTCTGTGACCCAGTTTGTCAGCTTATAGCAAATTCTCTCTACATAAGATAAGGCCAATGTCCAGGAACTTAATGTATCATCATCATACTCGTAGTTGTTATAGCCACGTATGCATAGTGTTAACTTTGTATAAACTGATGCCCATAATATGAACTATTTACAAATATATACTCACTCAAAATTCTAAAGTTCCAGTTCATTCGTCGAGAGGCCCACGTGTTCGCTACAAACTTTTAAGTAAGAAAATAAGTAAGATAGTAAGGAAAATGCACTAAATATTATACAAGTATCTTAAGATATGAAATCGGTAAAATTTTTCTATAGTTTGTGATATACCTATGTTTTGGAGATGTGTGTGAGCGTTCGTATATGCGTGCGTGCGTGGGTGCTTGGGTGCGTGCTTGCTGGCAAACGTGTGCGTGTGCTTATGTGGAATTTCAAAACTATAGCGTATTTTTATCAATAGTATTTCACTAAGAGCTTTTAGCCGACTTCAAAAAAGGAGGATGATCTCAATTCGACTATATTTTTTTGTTTTGTACGCGATGTCATAATCCTTATTAATTAAGATGCCCTGATTAATATTTGAAGAAAAAAATTCATCCATTATGGAAATAGGGGATGAATATTTCAATGTAAATTTACATAGGTATAGTAGACGACTATATATATATATATATATATATATATATATATATATATATATATATATATATATATATATATATATAGTCGAGACGACTAATACGTGGTCAACTTAAGATCGTGATATTGCTAAATTACTCAAAAATGTAAAATAATAAATCAAACTTTTTAAAACCGGCTCAAAATATCAAAATTAATTAGGTAGTTAATTTCTACACTATTTAATAGTTTCTGACGTAGTAGATTTAGTGTGCTAAAGTCCCGACTTAAGCTAGCAGTTAAATCGTGTGGAAGTCGAATGTACATATTTTTTTAAGTTTATTAATAACAATCAAATCAATTTCTGCAAGAATTTTAAATTACGTAAAATATTAATACAATTTATTTAAAAAATAACATATATTTGCTGATGTAGAAACATTTATCTCATAATTTAAGTTTGTAATTATTTATTTTTTTATATAATATTTTTGTACTACAGTGGTAATAAGTTCTTTATTTCTTTCGCTTTTTGATGTCCTGGTACCTTGGTCATCCAAACACGTGTTTTGTGCGCATGTTTGATGAATGGACGCGTCGGAGATTTAACAACCACGTTGCACACTATCATTCGTAATAGATACTGCTAGATACGGCTTACATACGAATATAAATCGACCTACTTTCGTCAATTTCTTATGTCCTAGTACGTCCTGCAGGCAATTCACGTGTTCTGAGAAATAAAAATTATTTTTATAAAGAGAATCTAGAAATATTAAAAACAGGAGAAGTGGCAAGGGGGCGTGTACGTGTCCGCGCGCTATGATTGAAATGCTCAGCTTCTTTCTATACAACGGGCCGTCTCTTCGAATTAGTGCGCTTGTGACCGTCATCGTGAAGTATTATCAGAATGCCATGTCGTTCAGTGGTTTCTTGCAAAAACCGAAGCCAAAACAAAAACTTTGTTAATCATGGAATCAATTACCATACCTAAGTACAAGTATTTCATTATATTTATCTTTAAAATCATATTAAACAACACATCGTAAAACATTTCTTTTTCTTACTACGTTATTTTTGTTTCCAAATATCACAGCCACTGTAATATTTTTGCAGTAAATACATTGCTCCATAAACACTACCTAAGTATGACGCCAAGTGACTCAACAAGCAATATACTTTATTTATGCGGATATGTTGCTATGCGAGCTAGTAACGTGCGTGTGCAGATCCACTATCGACAATAATGTGGATTGGCGAATTGCTATTATAGTTTATTCTCCAATTTGTCTGTGAAACCGTTTCAACCCGATAGGAAGACCGACGTGACATAATGTTTTTTACTTATTTTGATTATTTTACGGTAACTAATACGCTGAATGCGTAACCAAAGGTCATAAAGTAAGTTGATTAAATTTTAAGTTAATAATCGATGGAGTGTTCTTATGTTTGAATTATCGTATATTATGCCTTATTTTCGAAAAATTTTCATAATTTATATGGTTTTGTGGTTTAATATAATTTACGATTTTTAGGCCTGCCTCTCGGTCTCTTTTGTTGCGGCGTACACGTTGTAATTATTTTTACGGCTCTTGTGTCCGGCACTCTTTCAACGTAACCCGCCGACCTCAGTCGCTGCGACTTATAGAACCTGACGATGTTCTCGGGCCCGATAAGTGCATCCAGCTCTTTTACGGGGCCATGGATTTTTCTTAGCATTTTCCCTTCGAACTCGGCACGCTTCAGTTCGTGTCTCTGGGTTAAAGTCCAGGTTTCACAGGTGTAGGTTACAACAGGCCTGATGATGGTGGTGCAGATGGTGAGTTTCTATTTCACACTAAGCAACTTAGAACACAGGAGTTTGGCACATGCGTAATAGCATTGGTGCCCAGCAACCATCCGTGCCTTAATCTCTTCGTCAGATATATTCCACGAGGTAATCGTCAATCCTAAATACTTGAAGCTGCTCACGCCTTTTATGGTAAACAAAAAATTACGGATTAGAATAAAAAAGACGAATATTTATAGAGTTGAATGAGGTAAAAAAACATTTCTTATTTATTTGTGATAGTAGAATAATAGGCTGACCTCGCTTGAATGGATTATATTTTTTATAAAAATATTGCCATAAAGCCGTGGTAGGACCGTACTCTCACAGAATGCCAGCGTAAAATAGTAGCTTATCGCTGTTTCGTATGGTGATTGTAGAAAACCGAAGAACATTTTTAGGAAACAGGCATTCCATCTTAGTCCTCATATATATATTACTATCCACTTACTTTAAAAGACTGTGAGTTCGTTAGTTACTCTTGTACCATAAAAAAAAATAATATGAAACGCCGCCAATTTGCTACCGAGAATTTCTTGACAGGAAAACACAAAAACTGAAGTTTATCCGACGATTTTAATAAATCAAATCAAACCCCAAAATCAAATCGCGTTTGAACCCGGGACCGCATGATGAGCAATCGTATTTACGACCACTAGACCAACGAGGCAGTCATATACTAAGTAGTACACTAACATATACTGACTACTTTACATACGAGTATACTAGGTATGTATTAGTTGGCGATCAATAAACCGCTTGCCATTAGTAAATCTATAGGGGAGGACTACGTTGTGGGTGGGCTTGTGATAGGCTGTATTTAAAGAAAAAAAAAAACATTATTAACACACCTTATACACTATCATTCGTAACATAGTAGTTACTGCTCACGTAGGAATATAAATATACCTTACTTTTGTCAATTTCTGACGTCCTAGTACATCCTGCAGGCAATTCACGTGTTCTGCGAAATGAAATTTTCGTTTCACAAACGGGTGTCTACCTGGCTTAATCTACGCATTCCCATTGTTCTATTTCGTATTGTGTACTTTTAAACCTGTTTAAACCCAAACCCCAGATCACCGACAGTCTGAGCCTCGCATCCCTACCATCGTCGATGATTGAACTTGCCTATGCTTAGAATAAATCGATACAAAAATGTTAACGTAAATTCCGTATGGATTTCACAACCGAAGCGAGTGGGTGATCTTAGTACATGGAGGATTATATTTTTCGTCATGAAGAATACTTACGGTGAAAGCAAGCGTATTAGTCATATTACATACTTAGTTTTCTAAAGACTGACTCTAGTGGGAGAAAAATATAGCAGTTCAGTTCAAAAGAACTGCAGAACTTCTTTGTCAGTTTTCTTTTTTGTCAGTTTGTGACACAATGTAATTTAATTGAGAAGATAGTTTATAAAAGTTAATCAGTTTCTAGAGTATTATATTAATACACAAAACTATGCCTCAGTGGTTGGTTGGTTTATTTATTTTTAATCTAATTAATATAAAATATAACTAATAGTACAAAAACAAGCATTATCCTTTTCGTTTGTCGAACAAATTAGCATTACCGCTATAATATCTGTCAAATACTACACTTAATTTTTAAATGGCGCCGCCCTCGAGGCAGAAAAGCCCTAGATTCGTCATTTTATTATTAAGACTTAAGCACCATAGCCTTTACGCACAACATGATTCTTGTACCCCTGTTACTGTTCCGTCGAGCTCATCATTATGAAGTGAATGAAATGAAATAATTTCTCGAAAGAGTTTATAGAGATCCGCTAGTATTTAAAAAAAAAGTGATAGTATTTTTATACGTGGTAGAGCTATGCTGCAGTAATATTAGTAGTATAGTTGTGACCGGGGAAGGACCGCGCTCTCACAGAATACCAGCGTAAAATTCTACTATAGTACTAATTATTCTCTTACAGTATGTAGTTAAAGCTACATACGAGTATAGTAGATTAATACTGCTGTCTTTCGTGTGGTTAGTGTTAGGAACCGGAGACCCTTTTTATTGGAAACGGGGCATTCCATCTTAGTCCTCACGTGTGACAACGCATCTGCATTCTGATTTGTAATCGAGGATAGATGTACATGTCTATGAACCACAGCAACCACCACCCGTACCATACCCGTACCATGAGGTGGACTGTGTGCTCGTTTGTCACCCTATCCTATAAAAAAATATTTTATTTTATAGAAGAGGGGGCAAACGAGCATGCGGCTCACCTGATGTTAAGTGACTACCGCCGCCCATAATCAACCGCAACACCAGGGGAATTGCAGGTGCGTTGCCGGCTCTTTAGAAAGGAGTAAGCTCTTTTCTTAAAGGTCCCCAGGTCGTATCGGTCCGAAAAAATCCCCGGTATTAAACTATTCCACAGAGAGGTTGTACGCGGAAGAAAACTCCTTTTGAAACGTACAGTTTATTTTTATTTTATTTATTTATTTATTCAAACAAACAAAGAATATCTTAATTTCTAGGATACAAACACTTTAAAATACAGCTTGACAATAAATACAATTCGGTGAACATCTGTGTCTGAACTAGATAACTTAATATCTGTGTTTCAGACAGCAGCGTTGGGATCGATCAAGTGGTGGACCGCCAAGCATCCAGATGGTGTGGATGGTTTCGGGACGTTTGCCGCGTAGTGCGTTCACGGAATTTGGCGGCTGGGATTAATCCGAACTATTCCTCAGAGCACTCTCCATGGTATATGCGAAAGAAAATACAAAGAGATGCAACATCTCTTCGCAGTGCCAGTGAATCGAGCCGATCGGAAAGCACTCGGTCGTCAACGATTCGAGTCGCTCTGCGCTGGATGCGGTCAAGTGGAAGGAGCTGGTACTGGGGAGCCCTAGCCCAGAGATGGGAACAGTATTCCATGTGCGACCGAACCTGCGCCTTGTAAAGTTGCAGGTGGTATGCCGGGCATGAAATACTGTCCTGCTGTGCTGAGCTTGCCAAGCTTTTTAGAGGCCAATTTGCCCTTCTCTTCCAAGTGACCACGAAACTAAACGTCACTGGATATGTCGACGCCGAGGATTCTGATACTGGCTGAGGCAACAAGGGGAGGAAGCCTTGAAACTGAGGAGATACGACAAAGAGGTTCTTTTTAGCGGTTAATGCGCAAACTTGTGACTTCTGGGGGTTAAACTGGACTAGATTTAGTCGCCCCCAATCCGTGACCGTGTTCAGCAAAGACTCCAATTCAGACACAAGTTTGTCCCGGCACTTGGAGACGTTTTCCCGAGAAATATTGGCTCAGCCGGTGTAAAAAGCATCACCAGTGCTATCATTTGCATAGCAATGAATGTCACGGGTTTGCAACATATAATTGATATGCAGAAGAAACAGCTTTGGCGACAGCACGCAATCTTGTGGAACACCAGCATTAATAGGCTTGCAATCGGAGCTTGCACCGTCTACAACGACCTTGATGCTCCGATCTGCAAGAAAGCTGGTGATCCAACCACACAATTTCTCGAGAAGCCCATAGGAAGGGAGCTTCGAAAGAAGCGCTTTGTGCCAAACCCGATCGAAGGCCTTCGCAATGTCCAAACTAACGGCCGATACCTCCCCCTTGGTCTCTACTGCCTCCGCCCATCTGTGAGTAAGTTGGACCAGAAGATCGACCAGCTGACCGACCACGGCGAAAACCGTATTGGCGTTCAATAATCAGCTGGTGATCCTCAAAGTACCTCATGAGCTGGCAGTTTACAATGGACTCCATTGTTTTGGAGAACAAGGAGGTGATGGCGATAGGCCGGTAGTTGGATGGGTCTGAGCGGTCACCTTTTTTAGGTATCGGGTGGACGAAACCCGTCTTCCATAATTTTGGGACTATGCCTAGGGAGCAGGAGTACCAGAAAAGACGCATTAAAACCGGTGCCAACTCTGGAGTACACGTCCTCAGCACAATTGGGGGGATTCCGTCAGGCCCACTCGACTTGTGGATGTCCAGGGAGAGGAGTGCTCTGTGAACAGAGCGCTCACACCGCTGGATGGTCGGCGGCGTACTCCCTCCGTCATCGAGAGTCGAGTTGGACGCAAAGAAAGAGCCTAGAAGATCGGCTTTCTCCTTTGCGGTATGGGTCAGTGAGTCGTCCTCCCTGTGCAGAGATGGAAGAGATGGCTGACAGAAATTCCCCTGGACAACCTTGGTGAGAGACCAGAATGCACAGGTTCCAAAAGGAAGGTGAACTAGTTTCTCGCCAATGTCTCTCGCCTATGTGCTCTGACTTTGCCTTGGCCATGAATCTTTTGAAGGACCCAGAGGCGGAATTATACTTCTTTTTTAGAGCGCTGGTATCTACATCCAGGGACGCCGATGCGTCAGTCCAGGCCTGGTAGCACTCCTGCTTATAGCATGATGCTATTTTACAGGAGCGACCAAACCATGGCTGAGATTTGCCTCCAATGGGCACCAGAGAGGAAGGAATAAAAAGTTCCATACCCTGAAGTACCACATCAGCGACAGAATCCGCAACAACGTTGGGATCGTCCGGCGAGAAGCAAACCCGCCCCCAAGGGTAGGATGCAAAGAAAGACCGCATCCCATCCCAATCGGCTGACCTATAGTGCCAAACAAGGCGGCAGCCTGCAGAATGCTACTGCGATTTCATCGTGAGTGGCACCACTCTCCGGACAAGACAATGGTCCGAGGAGCCTAAAGGGGCGTCGACGGAAATCTGATAACCGTCCGCTTGAGAGGTCAACAGAAGGTCCAACAGGGAAGGTGCATGATCCTCCACATCTGATATCCGCGTAGGCGAAGTAACCAGTTGTGTCAGACCATATGCCAAGGCAAAATCATGAACAGATCTCCCCGCATGATCGGTTAAACGTGAACTATGCCAATCGGCGTGATGGGCGTTAAAGTCGCCGAGGATCACGATCTCTGCGGTGGGGATCTGCTGTAGCAACGTATCTGTAGCCATTTGGACGTGGTCGAAGAGTCGGTTTGTTTCGGCATTACCGCTACGGGACCTATAGAGGCACCCGCAGATGCGCGGATGGTCGTCGCTGTCTTCGTGTAGCCAAAGGATGGACAGATCCGAACCTTCAAGTCTGCCGAGGCGTCGAGAATGTCCCTCAGATGTCCTCTCTGACGTACGCGACATCAGCCGGAGAGGACACCTGCGTCTTGGTCAGAAAGAGCAGAGCCAGCCTCGCCATCTCGAGATGTCAGTGGACGGCGTTTAGTTTAGAGTGAAGTCCCCTGATATTGCAGAAATTCACGGACAGCGTGGCAGGGTTCGCCTTGGTCTTGTTGCTCCGTTTGCTCCTAGCAGTTGTAGTCTTGAGCGGAATCCCCCCCCCCAGAATACGCAGGGCAGCCTGAGCACCCACGCTCAGAAGTGGAGAAACATCGTGGATGCTCAGCGAGGGATTCTCTAGGGGTGCTGGTACCCTCCCGGGGTAGTCTATCATCATTTAATTCCGCTACCATGTTGATGAGAGGGGGGGATTTGGGCCTCCGGCCACCTGCACTCACCAGACGAAACGCGAAAGCAGAGCTTCCACTTCACGCCGGTACTCTGTGAGGTAGTGGTACCACCCCGGTTTGAGCCGGCCCATAGTGGCAACAGCAAAGCTGCTGCGTGGCTCTACCACTGTTATAAATATTTTAGATCTGCTCGTAATTTCGCTCCTTTTACATAATACTGCTATCTTGTCATCTTAGGGTGTTAAGGGGATGCACCCAGTAACGTTGGCAATATGTTTTCTTCCTGGCTAAACACAATAACAATACAATCGCAATATCGTCGTCCATATTCACTGGCTAAATGTCTGTACTCAATGGCTGGCATCTCTCAACTGAGCCTTGTGATATCCATACATACGAACATAAAAAACGCATGTGTGTGATGTATGTACGGAATCCCGCATCGAAATTACGAAACGGAATCTTGAAACGGAATTCCGTATGTATGTGGCCGGCCTTAATATAAAATCAAGGACCCGGTACCTACGATAGTTTTCCGTTCAAAATTTTGCGGCCAAAACGGGATTCCGTATGTGTGTGGCCGACCCGTTCGTTCCATTTCGGAATTCCGTATGTAGTGTGCGGCGGACCTAAGTGAAACCGAATCTCACATACATCTTTTTCTTTCTTTATCAGCCCGTAAAAGCTTACAAATGGCCGCACACATGGATGCACCTAAATCTATGTTAATGGTTGCAAATGATTTTAGATGTAAACATTTACGTGAGTGTGTGTTCTTGCGATAAGGTGAGCATGGTTTTTGCTTGGTTTATGCATCCATTAAAATATACGCAGCGTTCCGCTTTTCTTTCTCTGTTGGTATGAGTATACTCAATTTTACAAATATTGAGTAAAGTTAGTTGGCTAAATTTGCGATCGCATTTGGTATCCGGAATGAAAATAACGTTTTTATTATCTGTAAATTTGAAAATGCTGAAGCATTATTACAAAATAATTGTGTATAGGACGCCGACAGTCGGAATGCACGAGCGGTCTTGTGAGGGTGAGGGGGTTTGTCAAATGGATTGTATTATTTTGTTTCTTAATTTTATCAGCAATTTCAGTTCGTTTAGCTTTGAAATTGACACTAAAATGAAAGTTAAGAAAAGCTGCTTCAAGTTTTCTTAATAGCATCCACAAGTATTAATATTTTAAACATAAACTTCTCCTATAACTTTTTAGACCATAAGATTTTCTAAAGTTATGAGTAGTAAACATTTGTGTGAGATAAGCGGTTGATGGACATTGACAGGTTTGAAAAGTACTGTTTTGAGCTAATCAGCGCTTGGAACACGAGTACGTCCTCAAATTGATATTTTGATTAGCCCCTCGTCTGTCCAAACGCCATATTCTTGCGTCTCAAATAATATGCGCATCTGTCAAACGCCACAATATGGCGTCGAGTGATAGCAAACTATTTGTAACATATATATATATATATATATATATATATATATATATATATATATATATATATATATATATATATATATATATATATATATATATATATAGCATACATATATCTAACATATATATCTGTTATGCATAATCTGATAGCTTATTTAATAACGTTTCCATTGATATATGATTTGAATATACTTACTTATTATATAATTATATATACTTAGTGTACTTGTTATATACTTACTTAGTACTTCAGAAAGTGCTCGACAGATGAGCCATATTGGCCAAAATGACCCCGACATTCAAGTGGTGAGAATCAAATGCATTGTCCGTTCAAAATTTGAAGCTGTTTTTCTGTTGTGAGAAATCGAATTAAATTATTCCATTAAATTCAAAGGGCAAGTGCGAATTTTAGAGCTATTTTCCACCTGCATAATACTCAATAGCTGCCTGATACGAACGCTTCTATTAAAATTTTTCGACCAGAATTCTTAGGGGCTTCTGATTATGATTATATTCTTATGATAGAATAGAATAGAATAATTTTTTACCTAATATAGATCACATGTACGTAATTCTTATTGAAACAAAAATTTTAATTTACCAGTGATTCAGAAAAAAACCTCTGTCCTAGGAAGAACCAGCAAGAAAAACAGTGAGACTATTTTCTAAAGTAAATTTAAACGTAAAAAAACTATTTATAAAATTTATTTATTTCCAGGGGTTATTATCAATCATCTTTTATATTTCGATTTCGCCCGCAGGTAATCGCGCAACAACACGTACCTGTTTGGTCTCCGTAGTTAATATTCGCTATTGAGTATAAAGTTAATCTTTAGTTTTAAAAAAAAGTTGTGTTATGTAGTAAAGTGTATGGACTACATAGTTTAAAAACCCAACTGCAAAATTAGTTAAGAAATCACAAGATTATACAGTGTTAATCTATAAGGATAAATAAAATATTGAATAAACTGTGAGTGTGAGTCATAGTGTCAACGAACTAACAGGGCTGTGTGAATGACCGGCCTTGCTACTACATACATAATATTCAACTTCGAGCGGCGACCGTTTTACCAATCCACCGTCATTTCGGCAACTTCCAAAAACCGTCGTATCAGCGATTGCCTTGTGAGTAAATTAAATATTATTCTAAAAATTTTGTTAGTTAAACTAAACAAACATTTATAAGTACCGAATAAAATAAAATAAAATAAAAAAAGCTTAAACTAAACCATGATACGACGCTCGCCTCCTAATGCTCCGGCATCACCCCACTACACATCGGAACCGAATTTAACATCGTGCCCCAATAATGAAAACTTAAACATAACGCAAAGGAAAAGAAAACGTGAGTCGGATGAATTAGGACGAATGGAAAAAATGATGATGGATATGAAAACCATGTTTGAGGAGTTCGTATCGAACCAAACTCAACAAAACAATAAAATAGATACCCTGCAAATGGCAATCGAAGAAATCCGAACTCAAAACGCAAAAATCGCTATTCAAAACTCAGAAATTCGTACTCAAAACGAAGAAATCCAAAAAACCATGTCATTTTTGTCTGACAAATATGATGAGGCGGTGCTTGAGATTAATAATTTAAAAGCAGACTGTAACAAAAATCAGCAGGTTATAAAAACATTAGAAAATAAGGTAGACTTTACGGAAAAAATTTGACAGCAGCATCACTTGAAATAAAAAATGTACCATTACAGTGTCCTGAAACCCGTGAAACCCTAATAAGCACAATCCAAAAACTTGGCAATATTATTAATCATCCCGTACTAGAACAGGATATTGCAAATATTTTTCGTTCGAAGAGTAAGACGGAATCAGTGGGTACAGTTATTGTGGAATTCCCGTCAGCGGCAGCAAAACAACTATTTTTGAAGTCAACTAAAATCTATAATAAACAGAACAAGGAAAACCGTCTTAACACAACCCACTTACAAGAAAAAGGACCTAAGCACTTCTTATACGTCTCTGAAGTGCTCACCGCCATGACAAAGCGACTCTACTACCTTGCAAGAGAGTTCATTAAAAGTAGTGAATACGAGCAATGTTGGACAGCCAACGGTAAGGTGTACATACGCAAAAAGGAAGGGATGCCCAGCCGACTTATCAAGACAGAAGATGATCTAGCACAACTACGAAGACAAAAGTGACTAGACTGCGTTATTTTACCTTTAGCAATATTCTCCAAATATATTATAATACTATTCTTGTTACAAGTTTATAAAATTAAATTTAAAAACTATATTAATCACCAACATCATTTCATATACATACAACATTCTACAGAACACACAAATACTACACTAACAAATACATACACACACTACATAGAGCTAATGTTATTAACTAAGAACACATGTGCTGTGTGCAACACGAGAATATATAAATGCTATAAGCTCTCTTTTTGTACTACTTCTGGCGACCAATTAATTGTCATTATCAATTTAGCTCTATTAAATGTCACATATAAAAATGTAACTAGGAAAAATAAACACCACAATAGTAGATAATATACTAAATAACACATACAACATAGATTCTGTCTCAGTGTCGAATTCATCTACCTGTGACTTAGACAATTGCATCCCACTAAACTTCAACCCTAAGCAATCACTCAAAATACTTAATCAAAATATTAGAAGTATCTCAAAAAATATGATTGGTTTTTATACCACACTCGCTAGGACTAAGGTTGATTGGGATATAATCACCTTAACTGAATGTTGGCTTCCCAATACACATAATATCCCTGACCTAACAGGTTATAAATATTTTAAAACTGCTAACAATCTAACACAAAACGAGGGTATTGTTGTATACGTACATGAAAACCTACAGGTTTCTGTAGAAGAACCCCCATTTATAGATGCAAATTGTCTACAAATAAAAATAAACCAAAATACCATTTTATTAGCAATATATCGACCACCAAGCCATAGAGATGTCACTAACTTCCTGCATTCGCTTAACATAACCTTGACTAATATCACACATTACAAAAATATAATAATAACTGGGGACATAAACATTAACATCCATGACGAATGCCACGACATAAGCAAGCTTAATTACCTAAACTTATTAGCGTCACACGGCCTACTGCCTGCACATTCTTTGCCCACTAGACAAAATGCATGTCTTGATCATTTTGTCCTCAAAAGTCTATTACCTGCTTCAACATTAGTCGCCCATTCAGCACTAACTGATCATGATACCGTGTTATTATTTCTCGCAAGCAAAATGCCCAAAATAGCTGTTAAAAAAACAACGACGCGCATTAACTATGATCAATTGACTGACGACATGAAAATAATCGACTTTGGTGAAGTATATAATACCCAAGATCCTCATGTAGCAGCAGAATTAATGATAAGTCTTATCAAACAGGCGGTCGAAAAAAACACTAAAGTCGTGAAAGTAGCAAACCGTAAAAAAATCGTTAAGCCATGGATAACTCCTGGCCTTTTACGCTGTATTCGACACAGAGATAACTTACACAAAAAATCAAAAAAGTCGCCAGATAACGAAGTCTTAAAAATATCTTTTACTAGGTACAGAAACTATTGTAATAAGTTGTTAAAAAAAATTAAAATGGAATATGAAAAAAAATGAATTAAACCCCGTGGACCGCACTCATATAACTCTATCCACCAAACTATCTAAACGTTTCTTTTGTCACCTCGGAGGTTTTCTATACAATAAAATCAATAAAATTATCCCTATATTTAACGTCAATAAGACTACATGCAAAAATAAAATAACTATCTGGCTACAAGAATTAAATTATGATAACACTGAAAAGCTACTCACTAATCCTAACTAATTATTATCCGTACTAAAGTTAAATACTAACCCAATCCTCAATTTAATTTCCATCCCAGTAACTACTACACTACTAACAAACAAAAGAACGCACACACACTCACACGCACACAAACAAACTCTATCACACACACACACACACACACACACACACACACACACACACACACACACACACACACACACACACACACACACACACACACACACACACACACACACACACACACACACACACACACACACACACGCAAACACGCACACACACACACACACACACACACACACACACACACACACACACACGCACACACACACACACACACACACACACACACACAGACTAATACTAGCACCAGATTCAATATATATTAAATACTAGTTAAGTAAAAGAAGGTACATTATGTAAATTACAAATATGGTACATGTACATGGTAAAAGTATTGTAATAACAACCATAGGGCGGAGACCTGGTGGCCTGAAATACAGGCGTACAGCCTAGCTTAGGCACCAGTCTCCCACAGTATAACATTAAGGTGTAATATTCTAATATTATGTACAATAATTCTGTAATATTGTGGTGAGAAAATAAATCATTTATTATTATTATTTATTATTATATAATAATAATTCTTTTTATAGTTTTTGTTTAATAAAATATTTAATCTTGGTAATAGACAGTCCTTGTATATTTTCTGAAACTTTGTTTTCATAGTATACGTATACATAGACGCAAGAATGAATTACTATCTCTGTGGAGTCGAGAAACTGATATCACTAGCGTGTGTTTGTTCCTAAATTATGTACCTACCGTTTACCCGTTTACCGCAATAGTGTAATACCCGTTTTCATTCGTTGAAATAAATTGCGGAAAAAGCGTTTAACAACGTTTTGATGATTGGATTGTTCTTTTGAGAAAGTGTATAGTTTCTGAAGGAGTGTACAGCGAAGGTGATACTGGTGATATGATAAACTTGGAGGAAATGATATTTTCCCGATACTTTCTTGACTCTCTCTCTCACTCTCTATGTATATATATATATATATATATATATATATATATATATATATATATATATATATATATGTGGCCGTAGAAAGAAAAGGGGAGATCTCCCGCCGGGCCAGGTGTTCTGTGCGGGGAGCGGCCAACGCTCCGTGTATATATTTGTTCGGAGTTCGGAGCTGTTCTGTATAATTATACTCTTTATGATTCGGAACTTTTATAGCACACCCCCCTGCTCAGACCGGAGGTCGACAGTGCAGTCCTTAATGCCAGTGGGAAATGCATGCTGTGTGCGTAAGGGAAAGCGACACCGGTGCGAATGATATGCCGATGTGTAATGCATGCCGTACTACGCACTGGCAAGTGATGCCGGTGAGAACGATGAGCCGGAGCAAGTGCCAGAAGTCTGCCTTATAAATCTGCGGTGAGTCGAGATGAAGACAAGTTGGACTGGTTTACAGGAACTGAAGACTGCAGAAGACGAATTTCAGTAGTGAATGGTAGGGATTCTTGAGGATAATGACGAAGGCTTGAAATTGTAGTAGATATGTAATGTAAAATCCGTCCATGTCGATGATGTATCTAATATTTTTTAGATTTTGTGTCATTTTGAACCAAAATGTTAAAATTATTTACACGTGACTAAAATATGTTTGTTCCAACAAACTTCACATAACAATTCATTCTTCATTACTTCCCATCATCCCATTTCTTCCTTCTGCTCTTGTCTTCCTGTAATTTAAGTAAACAGAATCACATTCACTAATGATCACTAATGACTGTCATTGTTAAAAAAGTATTTTTTAACTTTTTACTTTCAGCTATTGTCTTTGTATTTATGGCTAGGAAATGTCCGCGGCGCGGTCTCAATGCGTGTTGGCGAACTTCACATGCCTTCGAAATTTTCTCAGACATGCAGGTTTCCTCACGATGTTTTCCTTCACCGCCGAGCACGTGGTAAATCAGCACTTAAAATTGCAATTAACAATTTAGTTGGTGCCGGCGGGGATCGAACCCGGGTCGCGTACTGTGGTATTTACATTTTGCGCTAACCATCTGAGCTACCACGGCTTAATCATATACACACACACAATATTTAAATATAATTTGTTAACACTAAATCATACACACGTAAGAAAATAACAAAAAGAAAAGTAAGTTTGTCAATAGAATAAACACTTAAAATTGCAATTAACAATTTAATTACATACGAGGTAGAGCCATGCTGCAGTTATATTAGTAGTATAGTTGTAGCACGAATGGGTCGGCTCGACCGGGGAAGGACCACGCTCTCACAGAATACCAGCGTGAAATAGTAGCTTAATGCTGCTGTATTTCGTATGGTGAGTGTAGAGAACCGGAGACCCTTTTTACTGGAAACGAGGCATTCCATCTTAGTCCTCACGGGTGACAACGCATCTGCATTTTGATTCGTAATCGAGGATAGATGTAGATGTCTATGGGCCACAGCAACCACTTACCATCAGGTGGACTGTGTGCTCGTTTGTCATCCTATCCTATAAAAAAAAATTGGTGTCGGCGGGGATCGAACCCGTGTCGCGTACTGTAAAATTTACAGCTTGCGCTAACCATCTGAGCTACCACGGCTTAATCATATACACACACAATATTTAAATATAATTTGTTAACAATATAATTTGTTAACACTTAATCATACACACGTAAGAAAATAACAAAAAGAAAAGTAAGTTTGTCAATAGAATAACCACTTAAAATTGCAATTAACAATTTAAGTGGTGCCGGCGGGGGTCGAACCCGGGTCGCGCACTGTGAAATTTACAGCTTGCGCTAACCATCTGAGCTACCACGGCTTAATCATATACACACACAATATTTAAATATAATTAGTTACCACTAAATCATACACACGTAAGAAAATAACAGAAAGAAAAGTAAGTTTGGTAATAGAATAAACACTTACATCTATGGCCTTTGATGCCTTGAAGTATCACAAATATAGTATTGATAGATCCACTGCGGTTAAACGACCATACACTAACTCCATGACTGCAGTTGCTTGGTCTTATATAGTACCAGTAAGTAATAATTCTAATCTAAAGAATTTCTACAGTGGAATTGATAATAACTTTATGCGTCAACAAGCTTATCTAACATTCTGTTGTTTATCTCAGCGTTACCTCTTGTCGTCCTGTTCAGTGTATCGATGACTCAAATACGTACAAAAAGAATACAAAATAATGCAATTTAATATTTAGAAATCACTATAATTGATCATTCCTATGTTAGTCATTGAGTAGATTGTACTGTAATAATCTACTAATAGCAGTAATATCATGGATACACTAGATGTACAACATCTGAAAAAGATTCACCCCAGTCTAGAAAATAATGTTTATGCTGCTAATAGACTGTCCATGTACACCCACGTACCAACGTATATACCTAGTCAGGTCATAAGTATTGTCACACAGTAAAAACTTTTCTTTAGAATGCTGGCCACAAAAAAGTTTATTGAATTCGAATTTCGAATTGTTCATGAAAATAAAACTGTATACTTTTTAGAATTTTACTAATTTTTTAATATGGAGTGGACGTTTAAAGAAGACCGTGTTGCAGTTATTGCGTTGCATCGTTGCGGTTCCGCGCCAATTCAAATTTTTGACATACTGAACAATTTGAATATAACCAAAAGATTCGTTTATCGTACCATCAAACGATACAATGAAGACTCTAGTGTAGATGACAGGTCAAGAAGTGGTCGCCCTCGGTCTGTTAGGACTCCAGCAGTGATAAAGGTTGTGAAGGCGCGAATTCAAAGAAATCCCAAACGTAAGCAGAAACTGTTGGCCCTTCAGATGGGGTTAAGCAGAACCACGGTGAAAAGGGTGTTAAATGAAGACTTAGGGCTTCGGGCATATCGAAGAAAAAGAGGACATCGTTTGAATGCTCGTCTAATGGACCTGAGACTGAAGAGATGCCGCGCTTTGTTGAAGCGGTACGCGGGAAAAAAATATCGGGAAATTCTTTTTTCGGATGAAAAAATTTTTACCGTAGAATAGAGCTACAACAAACAAAGTGATAAGGTGTACGCACACAGTAGTGAAGAAGCGAGCAACCGTATTCCGCGTGTCCAACGAGGTCATTTTCCATCCTCGCTCATGGTATGGTTGGGAGTTTCTTATTGGGGCTTAACAGAGGTACATTTTTGTGAGAAAGTTTAAAAACGAATGCAGTTGTGTATCAAAATACAGTCCTGACGAACCTTGTGTAACCTGTTTCTCATACCATGTTCAATAACAGGCACTGGGTATTCCAACAAGATTCGGCGTCAGCTCATAGAGCGAAGAGCACACATGACTGGCTGGCGGCGCGTGAAATCGACTTCATCCGACACAAAGACTGGCCCTCCTCCAGTCCAGATTTGAATCCGTTAGATTAAAGATATGGCAACACTTGGACGAAAAGGCGTGCTCAAAGCCTCATCCCAATTTGGAGTCACTCAAGACATCCTTGATTAAGGCAGCCGCCGATATTGACATGGACCTCGTTCGTGGTGCGATAGACGACTGGCCGCACAGATTGAAGGCCTGTATTCAAAATCACGGAGGTCATTTTGAATAAACTATAGTGTCATAAGAATCTATGTTTTGTTAAGTTCATTTTGGTATATAAATGGTTACATAATGAATAAACTTGTTTCAATTATTTTATATTAAACATGTAATAGAATTTATGACCTGACTAGGTAATATGCAATTTGGGTACAGATGATAAACCAGGGTCACATTGGGTAGCTTTGTATATCGATACGAATGACGTCGGTCAATATTTTGATTCATACAGACGATCACCTGTACGATATCATCTAGAGTTTTTAAAAAGAAATTGTAAAAGATGGAACTGGAATGTTGATAGGATTCAGATTGAGTGGACTTCAATTTGTGGCGAATATTGCTTAATGTATTTGCTATATAAGTTTCAGGGATGTTCAATGCATAGTTTTACGAGTATATTTACAGGGAACACATTGTACAACGATATTTTAGTGGATGAGATGTTTCGCTCCTATTTTATAGATAATAAGTAATAAGATTTTGTATTTCGTAAATAAAAATTGTAACAAAATTAGGTAATGTATTTTATTGATGATTCAGATTACCGTTGTAGATAGGAACCAAGGAGTATAATACAATAGCACCACGCTGAGGAAGAATAGATAATGACGGTATTGAACGAACAATAGATAAGTAGATAAGAACAATGGAGCGCTAATGACGGTGGAGGCTCGCAGCGGATATCAATTAGATAAGAGTTAATTGATCTGCACATCTCCGAAACCGTGCATCCTACGCAAATATGGACCGCAGATTCGTGATCAGAGCATGCCAAAACCTTATTTTTTTTTTTTAGGATCGTGAGTCGACGAACGTCGTACTTGTACCACTTCTGACTCAGTGCGCCAGAACTGGTACAACGTAACTACAAGTGCGCTAGAACTGGTACAACCTAACTACTGTTGATTGCGTGTTCAGTATACTTACTCAAAATTCTAAAGTTCCAGTTCATTTGTCGAGAGCCCAGTAGAAAGGAAAGTGCACAAACTATTATACAAGTATCTTAAAGATATGAAATCGGTAAAAGTTTTCTATAGTTTGTGAAGTACCTATGTTTTGGAGATGCGTGTCAGCGTTCGTATATGCGTGCGTGCGTGGATGCTTGTGTGCATGCTTGCTGGCAAGCGCAAGCGCGTGCTTGTGTGTGTCCTGTACGTGTGCGTGTGCGTGCAATCGTGTGTTTGTGTGTGTGTTGGGTGTGTGTTCTGTTTTCGGAATTTCAAAACTATAGCATATTTTTATCAATAGTATTTCACTAAGAGTTTTTAGCCGACTTCAAAAAAGGAGGAGGATCTCAATTCGACTGTATTTTTTTGTTTTGTACGCGATTTCTATAATCCTTTTTGAAGTAAGATGCCCTGACGGTTTGTCCTATTAATATTTGAAAAAAAAATCATCCATTATGGAAAAAAATAGGGGATGTAGATTTTAATGTAAATTTACATAGGCATAGTCGACGACCATATATATATACCTCGTGTATATATATATATATATATATATATATATATATATATATATATATATATATATATGTATATATATATATATATATGTATATATATATATATATATATATATATATATATATATATATATATATATATATATATATATATATATATATAAAGTAAAGTAAAGTAAAGTTACAGCCTATATACGTCCCACTGCTGGGCCCAGGCTTCCCCTCATTTCTGAGAGTGTTTAGGGCAAGGAAGTGTCCGCCGCGCTGCCCAAATGCGTGTTGACGAACTTCACATGTCTTCGAAATATTTTTTTTTCTTATTCCTCAGACGTGCAGGTTTCCTCACGATGTTTTCCTTCACCGCCGAGCACGTGGTGAATCAGCACTTAAAATTGCAATTAACAATTTCATTGATGCCGGCGGGGATCGAACCCGGGTTACTCGCGTTCTGTTATATTTACAGCGAGCGTTAACCACTGAGCTACCACGGCTCATATATATATATATATATATATATATATATATATATATATATATATATATATATATATATATATATATATATATATATATATATATATATATATATATATATATATATATATATATATATATATATAATCGGAATCTCCAACAATTTTCATAAAATTTTGTGTGCAGGGAGTTTCGGGAGCAATAAATCGATCTAGCTAGGATTTATTTTTAGAAAATGTCTTTTTGTCCGTGTTTTTAGGCAATGAAAAACTGCTACAATATCGTTAGAATAAGAAGGTAAATTTTGACAGTTTATCAATGATTAAAAATAGCTTAATTGGTATATTGGGCGGTCACAAAATCGTAATACCATGGTTCGAGCCCAGACCGACCGACCGACTTTTTTAATTTTTTTCAAGTTCCTTTCTTTTTTGAGAAAATCTATTTTTTCGAGCCCTTTTTTTAGTATTTTTTAAAAACACGAAAATTTAAATTAAACTAATTGCACTCATGATTTTTTATTCAAATAACCAGTTCAGTTTTTTCTATTATGTCGCTACGATCAAAAAATGTTATTCGTATTTCACCAGTATGTAATTTGTATCTAAATATAATTTCCAAAAAACAGACGAATTAAAAAAACCGAGCGAAAAATACCCGACCAAAGCTCGGTCAACCGGGTACTGTATATATATATATATACATATATATATATATATATATATATATATATATATATATATATATATATATATATATATATATACATGTATATATATACATGTACATGTCTCTACCCCGTGCCTGAGGTCCCCTCACAGCCGCACAACTTGTACATGTACGACACCAATCCTCGACATCGTCACGATAATGGACCCAGTAAAACTGTTCTCGGACCTTCAGTAGAGTTCGTTTACCTCCCAGATGGACTCTTGAACGACCATTATGGCACAGCTGTAGAACATTCGGCACTTTAGCTTTAGGGACAACCATTTGTAAACGACAGCTGTCTCCTCGACCATTGTCCCATTTACGGCACAGGACTCCATCCTGAAGCAGCAAGCTGTCCCATTGGGCCCAATAGCTTTTCGTGGTTGAACTCATCGCTGAGACGTCCCTCCACTTAGGCTTGGTAGCACGGGCCTTCATCCATCCCAGAATCGGCTTGATGTCCGGATCTTCCTGCTGTGCATGTCGTAGGCTGTCCCTCCACCCGTTGCTGAGGTAGTCTGTCCTGAGCATCCTCACGGATACCACTTCCTTACTCTCTTGCCTACCCCAATGGTTGCAATCTTCAGGAAAAGGTCTTCTTGACAATGCATCTGCGTTGCCGTGAGATTTCCCGCTGCAGTGTCTGATAGGAAAGTCGTATTCCTGCTGCTGCTGGGCGGTGCTGTTAGCCGCACTTCCTTTCTGAGACCGTTCACCTTCCCTTCCTAGGGTGTGCTTAGGGCAGCTAGACCGAAGATGGCCCCTTACCCACAGCCATAGCACCTAGGGCTGTATCTTTTATTGTGGTCGCGAACCGTAACTGCTGTAACCTCCCTAGCGTGAGGTGAACGATGATCCTGTCGCCGCCAGGCAGTGCTGTTAGCTGCACTACCCTCTCGAGATCGATCAACTCTCCTTTCCACGGTTCGCTTAGGGCAGCTGGATCGAAGATGGCCCTTTTCCCCACAGCCATAGCACCTAGGGCTGTATCCTTTGTTGCGGTCGCGAACTGTAGCTGCTGCAACGTCCCTGACGCGATGGGAACGATGATCCTGCCGCACGGCTTCTACCTCCAGTGCATGGGCCAAGGCGTCCTTAAGCGTCTCGTGGTGCCCGAGCCTCACAGCAGCTCTGACTTCCAGGTCGCGGATGCCGTCGATGAATGTTTGCACCAGGTTCCCTCCAATGAGCGCAGGTACAGACTGGTATGCTTTACGAACCATCTTCTCCACCTCAAGGGCCCACTGCTGCAGGTTTTCGTTGCTGCGTTGCACGCGATCTTTAAGCTGCGCGCGAAAGACGTGTTCCAGGTGAGCGTCACCATATCTCGCCTCCAAGGCATCAAGAAGCTGCTCATAGGTCACTTTCTTACCGAGAGCTTCCAACACAGTTAAGGCTTGGTCGCGCAGGCCTAGGGTGAGTGCAGTCATGGCTTGGCTTTTATTCCAGCCGTTCGCCTCCATGACGGCCTCGAACTGGATTTTGTAGGCCGACCAGGAAGAGGTCCCATCGAACGGCGGCACTTTGAATCCACGTAGCGAAGGTGCTGCAGCTACTACGGGAGCTGTAGTTCCATCCCCAAGTTTGAGGTCGTTTAGCGTTTTCTTCACGTCAGCCATCACGTTGTCAACCCGATTGTTCACATGGTTGATTCGGGTTTCATGTTCTTCGATTCGGGTTTCAGCTTCCGACAGGCGGTTGTCGTGTTGAGCAACCCTATCCTTCACCTGCCTTATCTCTTTCCCAAAGGTAGCGTGAAGGTCCTTCATGAGGAGCATCTGCTCTTCCGACCGATGAGCCTGTTCCGCCTGCTGACGGGCCTGTTCCTCTTGTCCACTCTGCAGCTGCTCTTTCAACTGACGGACCTGTTCCTCCTGTCGGCGAGCCTGTTCCTCCTGTCGGCGAGCCTGTTCCTCCTGTCGGCGAGCCTGTTCCTCCTGTCGGCGAGCCTGTTCCTCTCGTCCGCGCTGCAGCTGCTCCTGTAGCATGGCCATCAGAGCACCTAAGTCAGGTGCCGCAGACGTAGAAGCTGCTGACGGACCGGCTTCCGTGGCCGGCGGCTGGCCCTCAGACATCTGCGGCGTTGCACCACCAAATCTCCTCTGGTCCGTCTCCTGCTGGCGTTGACTTCGGGTACGGACACCCTCCATTTCCTCCTTGGGTAAAATCGGCATTATTTTATCCCACTTCTGACACCAATTGTTACGAGCTTGAGGTTCGTGACAATAAAAATTGCCGATAAAATTACCTAAATTAACACTTTAATTTACTTTACACAAATTAAAACTAAAAACACTAATAATTAAACACACTAATTCACTTAATTTCGCTCCGAAGCTTCGCTCGCGTCGCTGAGTTCAACTCTGCCTCCATCGCATCTTGCGCCACCTATTTATTTAAATTAGCAAAAAGCGTGACTGCCATTGAGTTACAATACCTATAGAGTCACAATCTCTAACTGACAATACTCAAAAAATGTCCGAGCGCCGTTCCATATACCTATATATTTTGATATTATATAGTTCAAAATGACATTTGCTCGAATTTAGACGTTAACCTGCTTGTACAATGTTCAAAGTCGCTCGTATGCAATGTCATCATCATCCACTCAAGGGCTTGCGTACGAGCAGGGAACAAGGCATCAGTGGAGACGCTATTTATACTAATATTATTAGGAGTTTATAATAATTGTGAAATATGAGTTTGTGAGTTTATATGTACCTAGGAGAACTAAACAACTGATTTCAAAAATTATTACACCAATTTCTTTTTAATTTACTTATCATATTAAAAAATCTTATAACACATTTTATAAGATTTTTTATATGATAAGTAAATGAAAAAAAAAATTGGTGTAATAATTAATAGTATTAATAGCACTAGTAAACCACTAAGGTTTGTGAATTAGGTACTAAAATGCTGAGTATTAATTACTACTTTAGAATGGACATTTAGAATTTAGGATGGACATAATTATATTATTCAACTGGGTGGAGCCGGGGCGAGTCAGCTAGTCACACTAATATTATGAAGGGTATGTACGTTTTAGTGTGTATGTTTGTATTTTGTTCGTGCTCTAACAGATCGACGGATTCGGATGAAAATGTAAATAGCTTATACCCTAAATTATCACTTATGCTACCTACTTTTTATACCGGGAAACACGGGATCACGCGGGTCGCTGATAATTTAAAATAAAACAAAATTAATATTAGGTATAAGCGTTATATTACTTACTTACTTTTAATAACTTACAACTAAAACTTAACCTAACCTAATTACCTTGAAACAATGTTAATTTATTGTAACGTTGCCTTTTACTTTGATTTTTAATTTTTTCAGTACATTTCTTTGCAATGTAATGAATTCTAATGTTTATGTACCGTTCAATGACTGCCCTCATTAAAATGGTTCTGAAAACAACGACTGGTCAATGCCTTTCCTACTTTTTAATACTTTCAAGGCATTTTTTAAAGTTGTGTTCTTTTTAATAAGTCTTTTATTTTGTTTTTGTAGTCTATTGATCTGTCTGTTTTTGTTTAAAATCATTTTTTCGCATAAATTCAGCTTTCTCTTTATAACAGTTTTTCTGGGAGTGTCTAAAATAGACCCAATACTTATAGACGTAGAAGGGCTCTGTTCGATTTTTCTTGAATTTTCCTCCTGAAGCAAATAAAAAAATGATAATAACGAAATATTTTTTAAAATCATACAATTTTATGACGTAAATTCACTACCTGCAAGCATACAACGTTAGTTTGTTGGCATATTTCTTCATCGTTCCCAAATTCATTATCAATCTGGAATAAATAAATAGGAATTAATTTTGCCTTTATATTTTATTATACGTACTTTATTTACGGCAATTATTTATTTTTAACTTACATCAAAAGACAATTCAATGCTATCTTCATTTTGTTTAATTGTTTGCTGATTGTTGTCGTGATCTAAGTTTACGTGAGTGTTGTCTTGATCTGAACTATCGTAACTTCTAAGTTGTTTTTTATTCAGCTGTAATAGAAATCATAGATCATACATTTATCTGCAAGACGTAAAACAAGCAATTTTTGAATAATGCACGCATTTTAAGAATACAAAATCGAAAGTTATAATAAAATATTACATTGTAAGCATTAAAAAGGAATAAGTTCTTACATGTAAAATGGGTTTTGCATTTTTGTTAAGCCTACTGAAACCTTTCGTTGTTGTATAAATGTCTGAAGCAGGAAAGTGATTAGAGCATACAACCGACCCTTTATATGGCTTGTAGTTTAATTCATTTCGGGCTTTTGCTATAATAACTGTCCATTCAGAGCATCTTATGGGGTTTCGAGGAAAACTAAAAACAAAAAAAAAAACATATTGTAATTATACTTTAAAATAATAAAACTCTTTCGACCTACATTTTGTACGGAAAACTAAAAAATAAAACATTTAACAACATTGTAATATTAGTACATTAAGTTTAAAATCTGTAAAAATATTTATTGTATCAATCCACTCCATAGAACCGTTAGAACATAATTTGCGAGTCACTCTCGTACGCGTGACTATTTGTTTCTCTTTTACTCTTGCATATTTGTCTAACGTGTGAAAGAGAAACGTTATCGCGGCGCCGCGCGGTCGGCGGTGAGTGATTTAGTTTGCTAATAAAATGAAAATTATTGAAATTTAAATGAAAACATGCACTGTGGATACATAAATACGTAAATTTGGTATGATACTTACCTAAAATATGAAACACCATCCTTTTTTCGCACGTGTCTGCTGTTATTTGGGCAGGAAATCACCGAACACTTTGGCATCGCGGACGTTGTACGAAGATTGTGGTCGCCTTACAACTAAACAAAAACTCTGCGCACTTCGCAGCGTGCGCCGAGTTTTGGCGCGGACATTTTATTTGTCTGTTTGTGACTCTATAGGTATTGTAACTCAATGGTGACTGCGTATTGTTTCTGTAGTAGTTGGCGACACCGGGTTCCGATACATTTTCAACTACTGGGCATATTGGAGAATCAGGTCTCTTCTCTTAACATAATTTTTAAATTCTAGCTTACCCGACTAACCTATAATTTCTATTCCATATTGTGTATTTTTTAATTTGCTTCAACCGTATACCCCAAATCAACATAGTCTGAGCTTCCCTATCCCTACCATCGCTAATGATTGAACTTGCCTATCTATGCCTAGAAAAAATGGATACAAAATGTTAACTTTAACACTGTTGTTATCTTTGAATATTCAATACTCGGGTTCTACACCCATAAATTACTGTATAGTGGAACCCTTCGGAACAAAGTGCCTTTCACCTTGTTTCGAAGGGTTCTAAAATTAACACCATATGACGAGGTATTTAGAAAAACTGCGTTTACGGGCAGTTTGCAAGCTCTTTGTTACTACAAGATCTCTTATTCAATTGATAATATAACTTCGCATGGTCATATCATCCAAGGTCTGGAGGAATGTGAATGATTTTTAAAATAATTTGCGTCGGTAGCTGGTGTAAACCAACGCTTCATTCATTTTGGACCTTGTGCAGGTGTGTTTTTTAAATAACGATTTTTTTTTGTCGATGGCGTGAACTAAGTGGTGGGCTGAGTTAAAATGCATGCTATCTCAATGCTTGCAATATTCTCTTAGTACTTAGAAAGTTATCAACAATAGCAATTGTGTCACTGCAGGGATAAGCACAAACGTCTATCAAAATAGTAAAGTACCTAAACGGAATACTAATAGCACATACTTCCTTACAGAAGTCCAAAGAACACGTCTAGACAAGGTAAGTAATTAAAAGAAAACTACAATTTAGAGATCGATTGTAAATCAAATTCACATTACAGACTTAATTAGCGAAATATAAATAAAATTTAGATTTATTTTATGATAGATAACGCTAGTTGAAAACTAAACACTGTATGGGAATGACATCACTGAACGAGTCAGGTGGTCAGTCCAAACAAATAAAAGGCGCGATAGAAAGAGATACGTTACGAAACGTTTGTAGGCTGGTAGGGAGGCTTGGCCTGTTTAGGCCTATGCTATTGATAACGAAGGCTACAAAATATGTACAACTTAGAAACTAAATCCTACGTGTACTTATCTGTATTCATAACCCAATATCTGAGGTAGGTTGATGCGCTCCTTAGTTTTTATATAGTTTATATAGTAGTATAGCAAATTATATATAAAAATATGAGTATGTCTGAGGTAAGGTTAAATATAAACAAATATTCGCCAAGTGCGAGTCGGACTTCCGAGCTTCCGTACCATCTTACAGGATTTAATATACATATTACTATCGATTAAAAAAAGCCAAAAATACACGTTTCTTTTTCTAGTAGGAAACCCTTTAATTTCAAATTTATTTTTACTATTTGCTGTTATAGCGGCGACAAAAATACACGTTCTGTGAAAATTACAACTATCTACCTGTTACGGATCATGAGGTACGGCCCGCTGACAGACAGACACACGGACAGCGGCGGCTTCGTAATAGGGCCCTGCTGGTTACCCTTCGGGTGCGGAATCCTAAAAAGTACTTAGTTGTCCACTCACATCTGTACGGTTCTTTCTTAAAAGAACCATATTACCCACCTGTCTGGTTCTCGTATGACATGATCAATGTAATACCTGGACTGACCTCTCTGAGTTTGCTTCGGCAGATCGAGTGCTTCTTCTCAGTTTCATGTTTTTGTAGTATTAAAGTGTTTTTTAAAAAAAACAACTTCCAAAACAAATTTTATTTATCATTGACTGCCCTTCTTATATTCTTATGTACTTAAATAAATTACAAAAGGTATATTAGTATATGAGATTCCTATACTTAAGCACGATTATCGAAAATCTAAAAATTACCTATTCTAATTAAATTGATAGATAATTTTAAGATTTTCGACAATCGTGCTTATCAATGAGGTGTTTTCGTTAGTTAGCAAAGTACCTAATTCTACCTGTATCGAAAGTTCATTATTATGTACCCACCTGTTTTCAATTTTAACTAAATGGTGCTTCAACAATCTTATGGGTACATTTTAGCAGCTATATTTATCCCGGCTTTAGCAGTGGACACGAACAAAAGGAAGCAATTTTCCTAAACAAAGATGTAGATATGTAGGTATTACAACCATAAATAGATAGCAGCGGCTAACCTAGTGAGTATGTGTGGGTGCGCACCCCCCCCCCCTTCGTCCGTCCCACTGATCGGGGAAACAATTTGTAGCGAAAGGCAAGATAATTTACAAAAACAGGAGCGCGCGAAATTTTATAAACAGACCCTTGGGAGTCTGGATGTCATAAAAAAAATCTATTGAGTGTATCTGTTCAAAATAAAATTATTTGCATTTGTGAACAATCTTATCTATCCCTGTATGGTAACTGTTTTGCAATTTTCGTTCTTCTTATGGTGTTTATTTCCGCCCAAAGATGTGTTAAAAATAGTGTTGAAATTTGGAATTTTCGACGCTTATAACTTTTAAACATATTCTTTTTTTAATTTTTTGTTTATGTCTATCATTATCTATCTGTCTGTCATTATCTAGCCATTATCTAGCCGTGTATGCCATACACGGCTAGATAATGATGAGACAAATTGAAATCATTTTTTATTTTGAGCGTACACCATCAACAGTGGAGTAATCGCCGGACTACGTTTGTATGGAAGAATGTGTGACTAATGTACCCTTAAATATACCGCGGCATTAGGTGCCAAATATTTCAGCCGCTTCCATATGTACACCATGAAATAGCGATTTCAGATTCTTAATTTATTTTTTATTTTTTGGGTTCTACAACATAAAAAGAAAATGATTTTTGATATCTATTTCCGAGGTGTGCTAATTCATTGTATGCGAAAGTTAAGAGCGATTTTTTTAACTTTTCTACGCCAGCACTTAGCTGCAATCCACCTAATGGTAAGTGGTGATGTAGCTTAAGATGGTAAAGCGCACTGACTTAACAAAAACCTATTCATTCTTCCCTTGAAACCTAAATTGTATTCGGATGGAAAGACAGATGCTGGAAATTTATTCCACTCCTTTGCGGTACGCATGATGAACGACGTAGTAAACCGTTTGGTTCGAATGCGTGGTAAGTCAACAACGAAAGGGTGGAGACTGGCCGAACGTGGTTGTCCGGTGGTGGAAGGGAGAGTGAGGAATTTAAATTCATACACGATTCGATGTATTTTAAGCAAGTATTATATTATTGTTACGAAGATTTTCTAGTTAAGATTTATTTATGTATAAATAATGCAAAATCTTGAATTGCAAACGTTATTTCGAGTATAGTAGATCGGGATGAGGTTCCATGAGCACCCAAATTTTTTGGCGGCATATACAGAGCAAAATATATTGCAAATACATTTGTTCCGATCTATGCAGTATAAACTTATAGTTACTTGAAGTCTTGCAGCTGTATGCTTGGGTTGGGATTTAATATTATTAATTATAGGATCCCAAGCAGATGGTAGCACCCAGCCATTTTCTCTATTGAAATTAGGATGTTTTTTGATTTCAATAGCCACCTCCTTGGAAGGAATCGGTGTTCTTTAGCGAGGATTTGTGGTCTATCAAATCCGATGTAGTGACGGGGGCGATCCTGTACGTGTTCACAGATAGTTTGTAGTCTGAGCCTCCCTATCCCTACCATCGTCGATGATTGAACTTGCGTATGCCTTGAATAAATTGATACAAAAATGTTAACTTTAACATTGCTGTAGTAAAGGAAAGGGAATCATGCTCCGAAGTGTTCTAAAACTGACACCATGTGCCAAAGTATTTGGAAAAACTGCGTTTACTAACCATTTACAAGCTCTTTTTTACTACAAGATCTCTTAGTCAATTGATAATTTAACTCAGCGTAGTCATATCATCAAAATTCTGAACCAACACTTCGTACATTTTATACTTTATGCACGTAATGAACATGCTATTATATATAGCGTATTTTTATTAAAAGAATTTCAGTAAGAGCTTTTAGCCGACGTAAAAATGAAAGGGTTTCTTATTTCGATTTTATTTTATTGTGTTTTGTACGCTATATCTATGATCCTCTTTAAATAAAAACGCCTAAACCTCAAGGTTTGTTTCATTAATATTTTCGTGATATTGCTTAGTCCAGTAAAAATTGCCAAATAATCAAACTTTTTAAAACCAACTTCAAAAAATCAAAAATGATAAAATAATTTCTACACTATTCAATAATTTCTGACATATGATAGGCTTAGTGTGTCAAAGCCCTGACTTAAGCGAGCAGTTAAATCGGGTAGAAATCGAATGTATCTTTTTAAAAGTTTATTATTAGAATTCAAATCTTTTTTTCTGCCCCGATTTTGGAAAAATTCGTATTGACCAGTTTAGTTGAAACACTGTTAACCCGTTTCGAAAATGTAAAGTAAATTATTATATCATTATTTAATCTAATATAAAAGCTAGACACGAAATTTTGAGATAATAATATGTAGGTACTACATACAGTCTGAATAAAGTATCTATCAGCAAGTCTTTTAAATTGCTTAAAATACCAATAAGTTAGAAAATTTCTCTCGCTATTTGATGTCCTAGTACCTTGGTCACTCAAACACGTGTTTTGTGCGCAAGTTTGTTTGTGGCCGGGACGGAGATAGTCTTTTTTCCCATCTCAACTGTTCTGTGGACTGGAAACAACTGTTATAATTTGTATACCATGATACACAAAATACGTTGTTTAAGGGAAGCAGTGTTAACTAACATTACCACACAAAAATACTGTCAAGAATAGTTGAGATTAAAGATTTTTTATCTAATATTTGTGAATGCAACCCGAGCACCTATAAAATGTTTAATTTTAATTTTAACCTACCTAACACCTTTTAACCTACCTAGCAACAATAAAATGTTTAATTTTAAGTGCTAATTTACCACGTGTTCGTTAGTGGAACCTGCTTGACAGAAAAATAAAAAAAAATAGTTCGAAAACTTTAAACAAGAATTTGCGCAGCGCAGGGGACATTACTTGCCCAAAAACCCTTTCAGAAATGAGATGAGTACGCCCAGGAGTGGGACTTAGCTGTAAATTTTAATTTTTTTTAGATAAATATACACTGACCAAGACTAAATCATGAATGCCTCTCCGTTTGACAAAATTTTCATCCCTTGCTGAACATACGTTACAAAGCTTTGTTTTATTTCCATTGTTCGTTTATTATGCATGTACTAATGTATGTAAATTGTATGTATATAAAACAGTTTTTCCCTATTCCTAGACGTCTCATTAATTTGAAAATTTGCAGCTCTATTAAGAACCGATGACAATACAGTAATTTTAGTGTTCTCACTAGGAACTTAAAAGCTCATGATCTAATCATGTTGTTGGCGGGTTTTCAAAAAAGATTCATCTTGTGTTTTTGCGTCGAGGCAAATAAGAAGTTTTATTTGCAGTGAGCTGGCATAAATATGTATAATGTAGGTAAATTTTTGGAAAGTAATCTAGTTTTATTGCGCAAAAAATTAGAAAAAATTAAAATTGGTATAATTCAAAAATGCTGCCGATGTCTTTCTCAAACTTTGCACCACACTTCTCCATCCATCCAGATTGCGACTATGAGTGCAGAACACAGACAATTATTGCGCAATGTAATTTTCGCAGGTTTCTGATGTCCTAGTATGCTACAAAGAAGAGCACGTGACCAAATGCCTTAATGCCTAAATGCCTAAATTTACCTTTGCGCCGTAGTTAATTCCCGAAAATTCTGATTAATGCCCGAATTCAAAAAATCGGCTGTATTTTTTACTAATCGTTTTAAAAATTATAATTTTCTAAAGTATGAATTCATAGATTTCAGTCCCATTTTGAGAATGCGAGTTTTCATCAGATTTCCACTGTTCTGACTGTTTACGGCTGGAAATAAAATTTCGTCGTACGATATCTATAGAACGAATCAACCGATCGAGATGAGTGATACGGCGTCCGAAAGTGTTCATTGATACTTCGACCTGAATAGATTTTAAAGTCAATTTGGTCGAGTCGTTTTAAATATATTAAAAAAATAAAAACCAAAAAAAAATATAAATATTTTCAATTTTTTTTCTATATTACCTCCAAAATTGACTACGCTACTCCAGACATAAAAAAAACACATTGTTGTCTTTGAAAAGCTGTGTTTAATGCCGCTAATTAAGTCAAAATTGAACGACGGGTTCAAAAATTATAGCTACTTCAAATTTTCTTTTTTTTTGAGATGTGTATGTGCGTGCGTGCGTGTGTGTGTACGTGTGTGTTTGTGATTGTGCGTTTGTGTGTGCGTGTGTGTACGCGTGCGTGTGCGCGTGCGCGTGTGCGTGCGCATGTGTGCATGCGCGTGTGTGTGTGCGTGTGTGCATGCGCGTGTGTTTTATCTAACTTAGATTTCCTATGAATTTTAACTATAGTCAACCAAATCCAAGAAATACATTTTGACAGCTGTCAGATTTATGGCACTAGGCATTCCGACCAAAAAATTGGAATGTGAACGATATCAATTATTTAGAGTTAGTAATCATTTATATTTTGGTTTGAGTAATACCAGAATAAATTAAAAACGGATAATTTGAAACACAAGATTTATCAGTTTATTCGTATTTATTGTAACTGCTTATTCTAGAGACACAATTATAAAAAATTTAGATTGAAACTAGATAAAAAATAAATTTATTCAATCCCTTCAGTTCAAGTACACGAACTGTCGTTGTTTAAATTAATTATTATTTGATTTTAAATAATGCAGTCAAAATTAATGTTAGTCATCCTCCTTTCTTTTGTTTTTTCTACCACTTTTGCCCAATCATCGTTTTTGACATGGGCACATTCTTCAACGAATATAGAAGAGACAGTCCAAAAAGTTAAAGCTGAGTCACAAAATAAGAAGACAAACACAAAATTACAAAATTACGCACAGAGTAACCTCCCGAAATGGCGGGAGATTGAAATTACGTAGTGGTTTTTTCAGCGCTGCCTTGTGTATGAGTTTTTTTGCCTACACAAAGGACATTGGCGAAATAATAGGCGATGGAATTATTAAGCGTCTACTTAGAACTTTACTATAGAAAAAATAATCATACACAAATCAAAACTTAATTGACTAGTTGTTGTAATTGTAAATGTTACGATTCGTCAGTTAAGACAGACAAAGATCTTATAATATGCAGCCGAGTTTGACGTGTATTTTATTCAGAAAACTCTTCTATACATACTAATGCGTTCTTTAAGGATTCCCTCTATGCTAGTTACTACCCTATATAAACATATATGAAAATTACATTGACTAGTTGTTGTTAACAAAATAGTAGAACTAACCAAAATAGTAGAACTGAATCAATAGATGGGGAGCAGTAACGTCCTGATAACAACATTAAATGTGAAAAAAAAAATACTGCGGTTGCTGACGTGCTTGCCAAGCGTGGAAGTTATGTCAAAATTCCCCTTATCAATTTACGGGGAAGACCTATGTTCATTAAAACTTGTCGTTAGATCAGGTTTTCTTCCTAGTTTGACAACCACCAACTTATTACTTTGGATTTTTTAAGGCTTTATGAAATTGTGTTTAAAATTTAACTTTTTTATTGAATCTATCATATCTTTGTTTTAAATAATGTTGTTTTTAATGAAATATACTTAAATAAAATTATTCACCTCCAGTACTGCGATTGTCTCCGAAAATGTAACTGTTTTATATTTCAATATCCATTGATTCTACATCAACTCGACCAAGGTCACGACGGTTGGTGGTTGGTCCCGACCGTGTAGAAGGCCTATTAGAGCTGTCATTGGAATAATTACTGCTGCACTATTCTGCATTATCGATTCAGGAATTAGGTACATCCAACTCCCTCCGCCTTCTGATGTCCTAGTATATTTGTCGATTCAGCACGAGTTCATTATTCCCCCTTTAGTTTTTTGTTAGACATAGAAAAAAAAAGTATTTTTAAAATAATATTTTTTATGAATCTTACCTTCAGGATCGGTTCTGAGATCGAATTTAATTAGGGGGCCAACAATACTTTCAAACATTTTAGATTTGGATAAATTATACCCGTGTCTTTAAAATTGCATTGTTTATGAAATTATTTAATGATTTCTTATTTTATTAAAAAGGATTGAACTACAGGGCTAGCCCTATAATTTGATGAAAAAATTTCACCCTAAAGGGTGGAAAAATAAGGGATGTAGTGGCCAAGTAACTTATTCGACGGTATTCTACGTAGTTGTGATATTGCTTAGTCCAATCAAAAGGGGACACAATAAACTTTATAAAATATGTCAAACAACAAAGATTTAGTAATAAACCGCCGATGAAATTCGACTTCACTAAATAAAAAGAATAAAATAATTGCCACATTATCGCTTCTGAAGTATTTATATATATGCTGCAGTTATATTAGTAGTATAGATGTAGCACGAATGGGTCTGCTCGACCGGGGAAGGACCACGCTCTCGCAGAATACTATCGTAAAATAGTAGCTTAATGTTGCTGTGTTTCGTATCGTGAATGTAGGGAACCGGAGACCTTTTTTACTGGAAACGAGGCATTCCATCTTAGTCCTTACGGGTGACATTGCATCTGAATTTTAATTCGTAATTGAGGATAGTCTGTAGATGTCTATAAGCCACAGCAACCACTTACCATCAGGTGGACTGTTTGTTCGTTTGTCACCCTATCCTATAAAAAACCTTCGTTGCTTGCGTACTTTGAAGTTTATGGGGAGTACCTATTGCCCTAAAGTTAACCAATCTTGTTTTATTATAACCATATCCCCCGTACATTCATTGCTATGCAGATGACAGCACTAGTGATTCTCTTTACAACGACCGAGCCAATATTTCTCGGGAAAATGTCTCCGAGTACCGGGACAAACTTGTGTCTGAAGTCGTGTCTTTGCTGAACAGAGTCTCGGATTGGTGGCGACTAAATCGAGTCCAGTTTAATCCCCAGAAGACACAAGTTTGCGCGTTAACCACTAAAAAGAACCCCTTTGTCGTATCTCATCGGTTTCAAGGCACTCCCTTTGTTGCCTAGCCAGTATTGGTATCCTCGGCTTTGACATATCGAGTGACGTGTAGTTTCGTGGTCACTTGGAAGAGAAGGCCAAATTGGCC
The DNA here is from genome assembly GCA_036936625.1 of Parnassius smintheus behrii. NCBI lineage: Eukaryota > Metazoa > Arthropoda > Insecta > Lepidoptera > Papilionidae > Parnassius > Parnassius smintheus. The sequence goes on along the minus strand of JAUPFT010000001.1, from coordinate 59,761,104 downwards.
TCTAAAAAGCTTGGCTTGACCGCCTGCAAATTTATAAGGCACTCCATTCCACTTGACCGCATCCAGCGCAGAGCGGTTTGAATCGTCGATGACCGAGTGCTATCCGATCGGCTCGATTCACTGGCGCTGCGAAGAGATGTTGCATCTCTTCGCATTTTCTTTCGCATATACCATGGGGAGTGCTCTGAGGAATTGTTCGGATTAACCCCAGCCGCCAAATTACGTGAACGCACTACGCGGCAAACGTCCCGATACCATCCACACCATCTGGATGCTTGGCGGTCCACCACTGTACGTTTCAAAAGGAGTTTTATTCTGCGTACGACCTCTTTGTGGAATAGTTTACCACCGGCGATTTTTCCGGACCGATACGACCCGGGAACCTTCAAGAAAAGAGCTTACTCCTTCCTCAAGGGCCGGCAACGCACCTGCAAATTCACCTGGTGTTGCGGTGGATCATGGGCGGCGGTAGTCACTTAACATCAGGTGAAGCGCTTATTACAATAAATTTTTAGAAAATCTAATTAGGAAGTAGGAAGGTGTATAGTTAGAATAGTTAGGATCCGATTTAGTCAAATTGGAGGTCCCAATCTCTCTACTTCCTAAATTGTTTACAATTTCGCAACGTTACGATTTAGAATAAGCAGTCGGCGCCCGCGCTTTGATGCAAGCCAGTGTTGCCATATATACAGATTTCCCCGTATTTATACTGATTTTTGGTGTGTGATACAGATTGGCACTGGATACAGATTTTTATACAGAGTTTTCTAACTCTGTTGATTTGCTTACCCTAATATTCAACTTAAAACAGAACGAAGTAAAATAAGTGACGAGATACCGCGTTACACACATCATTGCATGATACTATTCTTTATGGTTAATATACTTTTTCACAACGTTATTAGTTAGTATAACAGAATGACAAGAGTATTATAAAATATGTAAATATAAAATATGTATGACTGAAAATAATAAAATAATTATATGTTCGTTTGTTGCAAATGTTTGAGTTTTAATACGTTAATTGCTTAATAATGTTTTCAATTTTGCTATATAAACATTTAGTGTATAGTGTATATTTTAAACGTGGTAGAGCCACGCTGCAGTTATATTACGGTTGCAGCACGAATGAGTCAGCTCGACCGGGAAAGGCTACGCTCTCACAGAATACTAGCGTAAAGTACCAGCTTAATACTGCTGCGTTTCGTATGGTGAGGGTAGAAATCCGGAGACCTTTTTTACTGGAAACGAGGCATTCCATCTTAGTCCTCAGGCGTGACAACGCATCTGCGTTTTGATTCTTAAGCGAGGATAAATATAGATGTCTATAGGCCACAGCATCCACTTACCATCGGTGGACTGTGTGCTCGTTTGTCACCCTTATTCTATAAAAAAATATTTTTATTTAATAACGATAGTCAATTTTTATCAGCTTATCACGTTAGTAGTTATTTCTTGTTTTTCAAAAGAAGCAATGATGGTGATCAATTATTCTATTATGGTTTATTATATTATACGGATGTTATACAGATTTTAAGTTTAAATAGCATACAGATTTAATACAGATTTTAGCACTTTCTAATACAGATAAGGCATCTGGCAACACTGATGCAAGCGGATGTCTTGAAGTTTTGATAGAAGTATATGTAATAAGCGCTTGAGCCGCATGCTCGTTTGCCCCCTCTTCTATAAAAAAATATATCAAAAAATAGTTTTTTCCACATCGCACACATCGATTCTCGCCAACCTGTTCATCCCTGTTAGTACGATGTGGCATCACACTAACGCAGTTATTAGCGCAGTTCAACTTTCTCCGGTTTATGATGTCCTGGTACACTCGTCGCAAGCAACACGTGTTTTCAGCTCCTAAGGCTGAGCGCAGATTGTAGTCACAACAGTTTTAAGACAGACTATTGCTTTATGAAATATATGGAGACGCGCACACTTCAAACAAAACGTCTCACAGACAGAACTGTCTAATGCCTACAAGAACTGCTCGACGACAAGTCTGACTAACGACTGTCGGCTTCCCTTTTGTATGTATGCGGGCGCGCACATCAACAACAAAACAGTCTGACTACATAGTACATACTTAACGTGACCACATTGAGTTACAATACCTATAGAGTCACAAACAGACAAATAAAATGTCCGCGCCAAAACTCGGCGCACGCTGCGAAGTGCGCAGAGTTTTTGTTTAGTTGTAAGGCGACCACAATCTTCGTACAACGTCCGCGATGCCAAAGTGTTCGGTGATTTCCTGCCCAAATAACAGCAGACACGTGCGAAAAAAGGATGGTGTTTCATATTTTAGGTAAGTATCATACCAAATTTACGTATTTATTTATCCACAGTGCATGTTTTCATTTAAATTTCAATAATTTTCATTTTATTAGCAAACTAAATCACTCACCGCCGACCGCGCGGCGCCGCGATAACGTTTCTCTTTCACACGTTAGACAAATATGCAAGAGTAAAAGAGAAACAAATAGTCACGCGTACGAGAGTGACTCGCAAATTATGTTCTAACGGTTCTATGGAGTGGATTGATACAATAAATATTTTTACAGATTTTAAACTTAATGTACTAATATTACAATGTTGTTAAATGTTTTATTTTTTAGTTTTCCGTACAAAATGTAGGTCGAAAGAGTTTTATTATTTTAAAGTATAATTACAATATGTTTTTTTTTTGTTTTTAGTTTTCCTCGAAACCCCATAAGATGCTCTGAATGGACAGTTATTATAGCAAAAGCCCGAAATGAATTAAAATACAAGCCATATAAAGGGTCGGTTGTATGCTCTAATCACTTTCCTGCTTCAGACATTTATACAACAACGAAAGGTTTCAGTAGGCTTAACAAAAATGCAAAACCCATTTTACATGTAAGAACTTATTCCTTTTTAATGCTTACAATGTAATATTTTATTATAACTTTCGATTTTGTATTCTTAAAATGCGTGCATTATTCAAAAATTGCTTGTTTTACGTCTTGCAGATAAATGTATGATCTATGATTTCTATTACAGCTGAATAAAAAACAACTTAGAAGTTACGATAGTTCAGATCAAGACAACACTCACGTAAACTTAGATCACGACAACAATCAGCAAACAATTAAACAAAATGAAGATAGCATTGAATTGTCTTTTGATGTAAGTTAAAAATAAATAATTGCCGTAAATAAAGTACGTATAATAAAATATAAAGGCAAAATTAATTCCTATTTATTTATTCCAGATTGATAATGAATTTGGGAACGATGAAGAAATATGCCAACAAACTAACGTTGTATGCTTGCAGGTAGTGAATTTACGTCATAAAATTGTATGATTTTAAAAAATATTTCGTTATTATCATTTTTTTATTTGCTTCAGGAGGAAAATTCAAGAAAAATCGAACAGAGCCCTTCTACGTCTATAAGTATTGGGTCTATTTTAGACACTCCCAGAAAAACTGTTATAAAGAGAAAGCTGAATTTATGCGAAAAAATGATTTTAAACAAAAACAGACAGATCAATAGACTACAAAAACAAAATAAAAGACTTATTAAAAAGAACACAACTTTAAAAAATGCCTTGAAAGTATTAAAAAGTAGGAAAGGCATTGACCAGTCGTTGTTTTCAGAACCATTTTAATGAGGGCAGTCATTGAACGGTACATAAACATTAGAATTCATTACATTGCAAAGAAATGTACTGAAAAAATTAAAAATCAAAGTAAAAGGCAACGTTACAATAAATTAACATTGTTTCAAGGTAATTAGGTTAGGTTAAGTTTTAGTTGTAAGTTATTAAAAGTAAGTAAGTAATATAACGCTTATACCTAATATTAATTTTGTTTTATTTTAAATTATCAGCGACCCGCGTGATCCCGTGTTTCCCGGTATAAAAAGTAGGTAGCATAAGTGATAATTTAGGGTATAAGCTATTTACATTTTCATCCGAATCCGTCGATCTGTTAGAGCACGAACAAAATACAAACATACACACTAAAACGTACATACCCTTCATAATATTAGTGTGACTAGCTGACTCGCCCCGGCTCCACCCAGTTGAATAATATAATTATGTCCATCCTAAATTCTAAATGTCCATTCTAAAGTAGTAATTAATACTTAGCATTTTAGTACCTAATTCACAAACCTTAGTGGTTTACTAGTGCTATTAATACTATTAATTATTACACCAATTTTTTTTTCATTTACTTATCATATAAAAAATCTTATAAAATGTGTTATAAGATTTTTTAATATGATAAGTAAATTAAAAAGAAATTGGTGTAATAATTTTTGAAATCAGTTGTTTAGTTCTCCTAGGTACATATAAACTCACAAACTCATATTTCACAATTATTATAAACTCCTAATAATATTAGTATAAATAGCGTCTCCACTGATGCCTTGTTCCCTGCTGTGAATGATGATGACATTGCATACGAGCGACTTTGAACATTGTACAAGCAGGTTAACGTCTAAATTCGAGCAAATGTCATTTTGAACTATATAATATCAAAATATATAGGTATATGGAACGGCGCTCGGACATTTTTTGAGTATTGTCAGTTAGAGATTGTGACTCTATAGGTATTGTAACTCAATGCGTGACCATTTATTTTTTGACTCAAAACGGGACATTGGTTTATTTAGGTCAATTAACAGGTAGTCAATAACACAACACTTTTAAAAGTGATTTATTCAGAAAAATAAGCTTTTAAAATTAAGAATTATATATATATATATATATATATATATATATATATATATATATATATATATATATATATATATATATATATATATATATATATATATATATATATATATATATATATATAGGAAACGTTTAGTTGTATTTGTATTTCTCACATGAACAAATTTGCTTTAATATAGCTGGTTGTGATACTAAGTAAGAATGAAACTCTTAGAACCTTTTTCTTATATTCACCTAAATTATCAATATCGCCTTTAGAACTGAACTTTGTAGTTCGTCAAAAACTTCTGCATCTTTATTATAGTCAATATATTCATTTTCAATTAATACATTCAGAGATTTTTGAACATCTTCCCTTGCGGGGAACTTTTTTAAACCTGCCCTATAAAATATCTCCATTTCTTTGGTAAGAATGCAAGTCCACTGCTCCGGATATTCACGGCTTGTTTCATGAAATTCTGTAGCCGCCCTTTTCACTAATTTTTTATCTCTGTCAGTAACATTATCTTTCGATTTCACTTTTAATTGACGGACCGTAAATGGAAGAAACCGCTTGGTCTGTTTCTGAGTCAAATTGTCTTTTCGTTGATTGATATTTTTTGCAGCTTCAATAGCCAATACATATATAATATATATTATATATATATATATATATATATATATATATATATATATATATATATATATATATATATATATATATATATATATATATATATATATATAATTTATAATAGCCAAAGCAGCCAAGCAGCTTGATGAAAACTTGCTGACTGTGCGTATAAAAAATAAAGCCATAATTCAGATGTGGGATCTTCAAAAAAGTTTTTAGTAACAATACAAATTTTCGCGCTGTCTCAGAAAACGGGACAATTTTGCGTCCCAGAGTTCGTTTCGGGGACACCGGGACTCGTAACTATAAAAAGGGACAGTCCCGTTCAAAACCGGACGTCTGGTCACGTTATACATACCTCTTCTCTTCTAGTCTCGTCCGAGTGTTCAGAGAGTAAATAGGATACTTATTACAACAGCATCGGTGAAGTCCATTTTGATACTGAAAATGAATTGACGCAGACGGCGCGCGGCGTGCGATGCGTCGTCGTAGACAAAACAGTTTTGTTTTAGATGTGCGGCGCATCGTAGACAAAAAAGTTTCGTTTTTATTTTAAAGTAGACTTGTCTATGTGAGGCAAGACTGTCTTAAAACTGTCGTGACTACAATCTGCGCTCAGCCTATAGAAGTGAGAGAGTGAGTGATTGATTCGTTTTGTTTTTTTTTTTTTTGAATAAATTTATCGTCCTAAAGCGCTTATTACACTACACAATTTTTAGGAAATCTAATTAGGAACCTAAATTGGAAGCTAGTGATCATACACTAAATTGAATTCTAAATCGTGACGAACCGCATTCGTAAAGAAGTATCGACGGGGTTGCACGTTTGATCGATGGCGCTATATTATTTTATATATATTGTAAAAAACTGTCCAATATGAATATAATTATATATTTTTAGATTCTAAGCAGTTTTTTATAGGATAGGGTGACAAACTAGCACACATTCCACCTGATGGTAAGTGGTTGCTGCGGCCCATAGACATCTACATCTATCTCCGATTACAAATCAAAATGCAGATGCGTTGTCACCTGTGACGACTAAGATGGAATGCTTCGTTTCCAGTAAAAAGGGTCTCCAGTTCTCTACACTCGCCATACGAAACACAGCAACAGCAGATGATGCATTGTCACCCGTGAGGACTAAGATGAAATGCCTCGTTTCCTTTAAAAATGGTCTCAGGTTCTCTACACTCACCATAGGAAACACAGCATAATTAAGCTACTATTTTACGCTGGTATTCTGTGGGAGCGTGGTGCTTCCTCGGTCGAGCCGACCCATTCGTGCTACAACTATACTACTAATATAACTGCAGCATGGCTCTACCACCTATAAACAGTTTGAATATTTGTTAAGTTTGGTATCCAAACATATTGAAAAAGAAGTCACGATATTTCGATAAAGCGTGAGTACCAAAGAATGTTTGATGGTGACATTACGTTTTATAGCCACCGGAAATTAATATTAAGATTTAAAGTACTGCTCTCTGATATCAGACTTCTATCAAAACTTCAAGACATCCGCTTGTATCAAAGTGCGGGCGCCGACTGGTTGTTCTAAATCGTAACGTTGCGATTACACTGTCCTAAATTGTAAACAATTTAGGATGTAGAGCGATTGGGACCTCCAATTTGACTAAATCGGATCCTAACTGTTCTAACTACGATTACACCTTCCTATTTCCTAATTAGATTTCCTAAAAATTGTATAGTGTAATAAGCGCTTTAATTTAACTTTGTAAACACATTTATAAGTTATAAAACTATTTTTTACGTGGTAGAGCCATGCTGCAGTTATATTAGTAGTATAGTTGTAGCACGAATGGGTCGGCTCGACCGGGGAAGGACCACGCTCTCACAGAATACCAGCGTGAAATAGTAGCTTAATGCTGCTGTATTTCGTATGGTGAGTGTAGAGAACCGGAGACCCTTTTTACTGGAAATGAGGCATTCCATCTCAGTCCTCACGGGTGACAACGCATCTGCATTTTGATTTGTAATGGAAGATAGATGTAGATGTCTATGGGCCGCAGCAACCACTTACCATCAGGTGGACTGTGTGCTCGTTTGTCAGCCTATTCTATAAAAAAAAAAAAAAAAAAAAAAATATAAAATAAATAAAAAAAGTGACTTTTAAAATTAGAATTTTCAATTTTATTGTTTATGTGAGGTGTGATGAAAAGTTTTTTTTACCGTGTCTCATCTATATAATAAAAGATTTTGTCGAAGGAAAGAGGCTGGTTTCAGTAACTTCTAAACTATATTTATTTTGCAGTTTGGTGTTAAGTCACCTTTAGCTTCACGAATCGTTTGAAATCAATACATATCATTTTGCGATTATTAAATTAAGTTACATAAGTTTAATAAAGCAATTGTGTTTTTATAATAATTATGTGGGGTATCAATATAGTTTTCTCATCCGGTTGGGTTCTATAAATATATTCTATAATTCTATAAATATATTGGGTTCTATAATTATATAATTATAAATGAAAGTGAAACGATAAATATACATAAATATCAATAACATAAAATTAATATAAAAATACATAAATAAATAAAAGTCCAACCAGATGGAGGCCCTCGGCAGGGGAGACCAAACGGCCGAGGGTTAGGGGGTAAGGGAAAGAAACCGGCGGACGATGCGGGCGGTATCGAGGAGCACCGCCTTCTGCATTTAAGCCCAAAGCGGTCCGTCACGGAGTCCCAGTCGCCTCAGATGACCTGAGAGGCTGACTGGGATTAGCCCATTCGCAGAGATGAATACAGGAATAATTTCGGTCGGCAGACCACCCCACATGTCGGTCACCTCGTGATCCAGGTCCAGATATTTTGTTTGCTTATCTGTTTCGGCTTTCACAAGGTTCTCGTCATACGGAATGGTAATGTCAACCAAAAATATCCTTGACTGTGCCCGGTCCATCAGCACAATATCAGGCTTATTCACAAGAATAGTCCTGTCTGTGATGATGGCCCGGTCCTAATAGAGCCTGGCGCGATCATTTTCGAGCATGGCTTCCAGCAAGTACTTGTAATACGGCAATTTCCGACCCACGAGACCGTATTTCAGAGCGATCTCCTGGTGAAGAATTCTGGCTACTAGGTTGTGTCTGTGCAAGTACTCAGAGTTAGAAAGCGCCGAACAACCGGAGATGACATGCCTAAGTGACTCACCGGGATGGCGACAAGCTCGACAGATGTCCACGGTGCCATCGTTTAGCATGTATCTCCGATAGTTGTTGGTCTTAATAACCTGATCCTGTATTGCACAGACAAAACCCTCGGTTTCCCCGAAGAGATCACCAAAGCGTAGCCAGTGGAGGGAGGCTACTGCGTCTACGAAAGGTTCATGTAGAGCCTTGTAGAACCTCCCGTGGAGCTCCTTCTTCTTCCATACGGTCTCCCGGTCGGAAATGTTCTGCACTGCCGGGTCTTGCCATTGCTCGTTGGCTAAGGATAGAGGGGTAAGTCCTTTATCACAAGAAATGACGTCTTTATAGAACGGATCATCCGATCTCGCCAGGAAGTAATTACGGAGGCTGCACACTTCGCGATTATGCATGGTGAGCGCGCTCAAGAGGCCACGCCCACCATGCTTTCGCGGCAAGTACAGCCTCATTATCAACGATCTCGGATGATGCATCCTATGGGACGTCATGGTAGTGCGGACTTTTCTATCCAGGGCGTTAAGTTCAGTCTGAGTCCACCTGAGTATGCCAAAGGTATACACGAGGACAGGCATTACGCAACCGTTATAGGCGTGTGTCTTATTCACACCGAACAAAAGGCTGTTAAGCACTTTCAAGCAAGTCAAGCGTGCATAAAACACGTCGCAAACTGACTGTTTCGTACCAGCTTCATCGATACCAATGTTCTGTGACATACCCAGGTATCGGTATGTTTTAGCCTCGGAAAGGGTCCTAAAGTTGACAGGCATAGATAAGTCTATGCCCTCAGAGTTAGCAACCCTTCCCCTTTCAACATGGAGGACCGCACACTTATCCGCCCCCAGCTCCATTCCAATAGAATTTCTAAATTCACAAGTGATGTTTAGCAATTCCATAAGATGGGAGCGACTGAAGGCGAATAACTTGAGGTCATCCATATAGAAAAGGTGGGTCACTTTTGTCTCCCCCTTCCGTAGCTGAAATCCCCTCCCGGAGCCCTCCAGTAAGGTACTGAGAGGGTTCAGAGAGAGGGAAAACCAGATTGGACTTAGACAATCGCCCTGGAAGATACCCCTACTTATCCTTATGTGGTTCTCCGCAGCCATCATCCGCTCACCCAGATAACAAAGGATCGTACTCCACTACCCCATACACTACCCGAGGAAGTCTTTAACAGTACAGTCAATCTTGTACAGCTGGAGTACCCTCTTTAGCCACGTATGGGGCACCGAGTCGAGCCTTTCTATAATCTATCCAGGCGGCGAAGAAGTTCCGACGGTTGCGTTTCACCACTTTGCCAATGATCGCGTCAATGAGGAGTGGTTCCTTGGTTCCACGACCACCGCCCCGACATCCATTTTGAGCGCGTGACATCACCCGATTTAGCTCCAGGTGACGAGTGATTCTCGCACTCAAAATGGATGTCAGTGTCTTATATATGATGGGTAGACACACGTGATGGGGCGGTATTTGCTCAGATCTGTGGTATCCTGATCTTTGGGAACCAAGTGATTGATCCCAGTAGTGAAGAGACTCGGGAGCGACTTCTGATCGAGAGCCTCTTGAAACTGTCGAGCGAGCACAGCGTGACACACTACGAACCCCTTAAGCCAGTAATGATGCAGCCCGTCTTTTCCAGTTCGGACCCGGACTTTTTCAGTTCGGAGCCCTACGGGCCGCCTCAGCCACGTCTTCCGGCGTTATGGTGACGGGGTCCATAGGCGTAACACTTGCACTCTGGCTCGCCACAAGTTCCATCCAAGGGCCCTCACTGTGGTTTACGGGCTCTGACCACAGGCCACGTCAAAATGCAACAGTGTCGGCGTGATCCGGTCCTGGGCCCGCTCCACATACCTCTGGTCGCTCCAATGATTTATAGAGCCTCTTCTGATCACTCTGAAAGAGACGATTATGGTTGAACCGCCTTGATCTCTTGCTAAATCGGCGAATCCGCTTCCCCCAAGCAGCGATTTTTTGCTTCAGGTCATCTATGCGCTCCGTTAGTTTCTGCGTGATATCCGGCTAGGACAAACTAATATTTTTCAAAGCAAACGCCATTCTAACGGTGCGCACAACTCTCGGTCTATTATTACCCGACCTGAAGCTTGTCAGTCTGCCGAAAGGGCCCTTGCCTTTGCGATACGGTCCTCGATTCTTTTTCTCCAGGCTGGGATGGCGCTACTTTGTCGAGTAGCACGTCCAACCTTGGGAAGTTTGGCGCCAATAATACGGCATACTGCCAGTTCGGCGCCAAAAAGAATTGAGTCCGTCTCTCAAAGGTCCCGGCTGGCTTCCAGGCTTCCAGCTGGCTTCCAGGTCACCAGCATTGGGTTAAGAGCCCTTACGATAGCCCGATTTCGCTTGCTAAGTGGTATGCGGTGAAGTCGTGGTCGATTTTCGAGAGGCATGCTGCGCGTTTCAAGCATCGACTCTTCCAATATGCTCCTCATTTTCCCTAGTTCGAGGGAGACTACTCCATCATCGTCTGAATCAACCACTAATGGAATATTGACGAAAGCATCCACATATGTAGTCTGCTGCGCAACTAGTGGCGTAAATAATTATTTATTATTATCATTATTAATCGAGAATAGATGTAGATGTCTATGCGCCACAGCAACCACTTACCATCAGGTAAGTACTATAAAATAAATTATTCAGTTTAACTGGTATAACAAAAAGATAACAAACTGTGGTAGAAGTATACCTAGATATAAAAGGATCTCGGAATATTTTTGGGGTTATACTTCTAGTTTGAGAAACAGTTCGTACATATTCACCTTTCCACACACATACAATAAAATGCACATATTTATACGCACATATACATATTTATATGCTCACATATAAGTCATGCGAAGTTTTCTCCTCTTGTGTTATCCTATTATATATGGAGGGTTAACACGTGTTTGCAGGTACAGGCATTTTGAAGTAAAACTTCTTTACGCACGCTTGACTTGGTGAGTACGTACGTACGAAATCATTACGAAAAGTGTGATCCGACGAGGCGAACGGCAATTGAGTGGGGGATATAAGTATATATATGGGGCTCTGCACTCTATTGTGAAAAGTTAGAATGTGTCAAAAAAGGCACGTGTCGGCAATTCACAATGCTATAGTCCCTACTTTAACGTATGGTAGTGAAAGTTGGGTGTATCAAAAGAAGCCGAAATGCGGGCGCAAAGAAGTATGTTAGGCCTGAATCTAAGTGACAGGGTGAGAAATTGTTTGATAAAAGAAGAGTGTTGGTTTGCAAGATGATGTTGAGAGAAAGAATGAATGAGTAAAGAGTGACAAAGATAACTTATGTTGCAGAAGTGAACGGCAGAGTCGGAAAGGGACCTCCTAGGCGAAAGTTTATCGACTAAATTGATATACTGAAACCGGGCCCAATTAGGAGGACCCTTAACAGACGAGCATGTATGCGTAGATATATGGATCTGAAGGATGCGAGAAAGGTGTGTCAGGATCGTACCAAATGAAAATCTGTAGTCTCTGCATACCCCTCTGGGTGACGGACGTAAGTGTTATATATCCTATACCTTTAAACGAGCAATTCTTGTATATATATATATATATATATATATATATATATATATATATATATATATATATATATATAGTACCCAGTCGACCGAGCTTTGCTCGGTATTTTTCGCTCGGTTTTTTTTAATTCGCGTGTTTCGGAAATTATATTTAGATACAAATTACATACTGATGTACATGTACATACAGCTGGATCTAAAGAAGTTGAAGAAAATCCTAAAGAGGATTGAAGTTGCGGATGTTTTTCGTAGCAATTGAAGTATACATTTTGTACTTACTACGTACGTAGTACATATAACTTTAATGCTGTGTTTTTTGGAAAGTTCTCAAAAATTATGCACAAAATCTATGTTTGCAATTGCTATCATTTTAATCTCCACTTCCACCATATTTTTTATATGAGAGGGGAAAACGAGCAGGTCGACACTAACTATCCGGTGAGCCGTCACCTGTGATGGCTAATGCCGACCGTTATCTATGAGCAACCATAACACCACACTAGCAACTCAAGCATGGGCAGGAGACAATTTATCCACGGGAAAGGATAACATTTTTGCCCCTGGCTTAGTTTTATCCACCCTTCGAGCTAACGATATGGGAGATAAATTTATCCCCGCAATTATTCCCATTATAAGAAAATTACTACAAAATACTTCAAAATTGGTGTTTAATAGAAGTCACAAAAGTCATTATTTTTTAAATTTACTCGTGATTTTCACAGTTTAAAATGTGTTTTTCGAAAAACATATAGGGCCATATTGAAATAAAATTAACGATTTCTGTTCTTACAATTGATTGATAATAATCAAGTGATTAAAATGAGTGCTAAAAAGTAAGTACGTTTTATATCACATAACATGTTGTAAAGTAACTATTGTATTATGAAAGCTAAATGTAAACTTAACTAATTTTCTCTTTAAATCTTTCTATTTAATAATAATTGACACTATTTTATAATCCGTTCTTCTATATTTATCGCCAAAATCTTTCTTCTACAGTCAATATAAATTTGACCTTATTTTCAGAGTAAAGAGGAAAGGCTAAAAGAGTGTAATAATCTTTTGTGTACGCAAAATCAATTGCTTTGTACACAGCAACACAACAGCAACAGCAACAGCCCACCCAAGTCATAGATATAAACTCAAAAAAGGTAATCATACAAATACATTTTAGTTGAAGTATGAAATTATTAATCTTCTCTTTTTGTCGGGTTATTGTCAACAGCCTGGTTTGATCCTCAGATGTGATGAGTTGTCGTTTGGTCGTTCCATTAGAATTTTGCAATATACAAATTAAATAAATGTTTAGTAAACAAGCATTCCACAAGTAATTATATATATGAGAATATATTCAAATACACAGTGCATATATTTACAAAAAGCAACTTTAATATAGCATGATATTGTAAAGTGTTGCATAAGCATAATATATTCGTTGCGAAGATTTCTTTTTACTGTAGTGTAGGACCATGTCAATACCCAGGCTTCGGAATGTGCCATTGAGATACCCATTCGTTCTTTCCACACAGTTTTTCAAATGGCAGTGTCTGTTGGTACACATTAATAGAAATGGTTGGTCACATTAATAGATCCTACCGAGGCGGAGCTGCCTTCCTCCCCTCCCGCGTGGCAGACGAATTGATGATAACAGTGCCAGCCGTTTTGCACCTTTGACTTAGTCTGAGTATTTTCAGTCTGACGTGATAGATATCACTATGCCGCCATCCTGGCGGAAGTGAGCATAGTCGCATCTTAAGACACCCACGGGACCAAATGAGGTGATGGATTCTTATTTGTCGCTAAAATATTTTATACTTGTGCCTTTACGAACTGTTTACTTTCCATTTTTCACAAGTTTTATGATAAATAAATAAAAAAAAATCGGATTAGAATAAAAAAGACGAATATTTATAGAGTTAGTTGCGGTAAAAATATTTCTTATTAATTTGTGGCAGTAGATTAATTAGGCCTGCCTCGCTTGAATGGATAATATTTTTTATAAAAAAAATTGCCACAAAGCAGCACGCTGTACCTGACAATAAGCGGATCTAAGAATCTCGATTAAGTATCAAATTTAGAACGTTGTCAACCCTGAGGACTAAGATAAAATGCCTCGTTATCAGGTTCACCTTTTCTTTACACTCGCCATACGAAACATAGCACCATTAAGCTGTTATTTTACGCTGGTATTCTGAGGCAGAACCAATGGCTATATATTATGGCTGTAAAACCAATGGGTTGACTCGACCGGGGAAGGATCACGCTTTCACAGAATACCAGCGTAAAATAGCAGCTTAAAACAAACAGGCATTCCATCTTAGTCCTCAGGGGTGCCAACGCATCTATATTTTGATTTTTAATCGATCATAGATATTACTATCCACTTACTATAAATACTGTGTATTCATTTGTTGCCTTTGTTTATTTATGGTACAATACGAAACGCCTCCAAATTGCTACCGAGTATTTCTTGACAGAAAAACACAAAAACTGAAGTTTATCCGACAATTTTAATAAATCAAATCAAATCCCAAAACGAAAACCAAATCCCGTTTGATCCCAGGACCAACGAGGCAGTCATATATTAAGTAATACACTAACATATTGTGACGGCCCAATATTATTATTAATAATTAAATTCGTGCGAAGAATCTCCGGGAGGAAAACCGGCGACGAGGCTCGCCACCCGTCACGTTCTGTCTCCCGGAGGGGCGAAAAGTGGATTGCAGAGGCCCGTCTGGCTACGTTGAATGTATGTGGAGCGATGAATGATAAAATGGATGAAGTATGCGAGGTGACGTATAATAGAGGAATAGATTTGTAATGTGTAAATGAGAGGAAACGGAAGGGGAAGGATGTCACTACACATGGCATGTATACCGCATACTGGTCTGGTGTAGACGAGCTCGAGCGGGCATGCCAGGTAGTAGGTATCATCCTATCAGAAAGAATGGTGCAATGTGTGAAAGAGTATGAATGTGTAAGCCCAAGACTGCTATGGATACGATTGAAAGTGGGCTTAAAGAAGTTGTTTGTGCTAGGGGTCTACGCCCCAGACATGTCTAAGCCCACTCATATCCGAGAGCAGTTTTGGGAAATGGTAAGGATGGTATTAATGAAATGTAAGGGAAATGAAAATGTTGTTATGCTAGGAGATTTTAATGGAAGAGTTGGGGTGAGGAGGCTTGGTTATGAAAGGATATTGGGAACGTTTGGTGATGAAAGTATAAATGAGAATGGTGAAAGCCTCCTCACTGTATGTATGGAAAAGAATCTTTTTGTGACGAACACTTTCTTTCGCCACAAGAGGATTCACATGTACACTTGGGAAAGAGGTGATGATAGAAGCATGATAGATTTCATAATTGTGGATGAAAGATTGAGGGGCGCAGTGGTGGATACAAGGGTTTACCGGGGGTCAAACGTAGGAACGGATCATTTTTTGGTCTTATGCCGAATTAATGGTCTATTCAGGCGGTGGCGCCATCGGTCATCTGTGTCTACCACTGCGTTACAGCGTATTAGAACAGAAAGATTACAAGGTGAAGGTGAGAAAAACAAGTTTAAATGTAGACTGAAAGAAAACGTAAGTGCTTTGGATGAATTATGTATGAATGAGTTAGACTTGGAGAATGTATGGCAAAATGTTAAGAAAGGTTTAGTAGATGCAGCTACCGAAGTATGTGGTGTTAGTAAAAGAAAGAATGAAAGGAAAAATAATACGTTATGGTGGGATGATGAGATACGTACGGAAGTTGAAGCAAAGAAGAGAGCATGGCTAGATTTACTAGCAACTAAGGCTGGTAATTCTAGCGGTACGAATGATGATTTTGAAAGAAAAAAGGCAGTCTTTAGACATCTAAATAAACGAGTAAAAGAAGTAGTTGAAAGGAAAAAGCAAGAAAGAACGGATAAAAATGATAGAAGAATATCGGATAACTTCCAGGTAAATATTAAAATGTTCTGGAAACTCGTAAGAACTGCCAGGGGATGTTCAAAACAGCCTATAATGAATGCTATAAGAGATGAGAATGGCTATATTTTGAATGATGAAGTTTTGAGTTTAAAGAGATGGAAGGAATATTTTGAAAGCATGTTTATGAGTGAGGAGACAACGTATGAACTGAATGAAATAGGAATTCCGAAAGAAGAGGAAGGAGGTATCGAGATAAGTATAGATGAAATAATGAAAGCAATGAAAAGCATGAAAGCAGGTAAGGCTGCCGGATATGATAGAGTTTCACTCGAAATGCTAAGGGCTGGAGAGGAAGTGGTGGCAGGCCTGCTGCACACCTTGTTTGATTTATGCTGGGAACTGAAACGGGTACCGGGAGACTGGTGCAAAGCCGTGATAGTCCTAGTATATAAGGGACAAGGGTCGCAGCAGGACTGTAAAAACTACCGCGGTATCAGCCTTCTTAGCATCGTGGGAAAACTGTATGCCAAGGTACTAATTGAAAGGGTCATGAAAGAAACCGATGCCATGGGCTTGCGATGACATGGGATGTGCAAGCGGGATTTAGAAAGGGAATGGGATGTACAGATCAAGTCTTCTCCATGCGCATGATCGCGGAGAACTTTTTGGCCAAAAACCAAAAGGTTTTTTGTGCGTTCATGGACTTGGAGAAGGCCTATGACAGAGTGGATAGGAATGTGCTATGGCAAACACTGAACTCATTTGGGTTGAGCGCTGGCTTGATACAGGCATTGGAATCTCTTTATAGGGACTCTAGTGCTTGTGTTAGGATCAACGGGGTCTACTCGGACTGGTTTGGCATCCATAAAGGTGTCAGACAGGGCTGTGTGGCTTCCCCGTGGTTGTTCAGCCTATTTATGGACAGTTGTTTGCAAAATTTGAAAGTTGAAGAACGCGGGTTAAGAATGGGTGAGTAAGCCATCAAATGCCTTTTGTAAGCCGATGATCAAGTTATTCTTGCGTCGTCGGCGGCTGAGTTGCAAATGATGGTTACATTAATGAACAGATCATTAAAAGAAAGGGGTATGAAAGTGAACGCAAGTAAGACGAACATTATGGTTTTTGAAAGAGATGAAAGTAAAACGATATGTGAAATAAGAATAGAAGGGGAGTTGATCGAGCAAGTAGATGAGTTTGTATATTTGGGGTGCGTATTTAGCAGGGATGGGAGATATGATAAGGATATAGAACGACGGGTGAACGCAGGAAACAGAGTAAATGGGGCCCTGCACTCTATTGTGAAGAGTCAAAATGTGTCAAAAAAGGCACGTATGGCAATTCACAATGCTGTGTTGGTCCCTACTTTAACGTATGGTAGTGAAAGTTGGGTATGGCAGAAGAAGCACGAGAGTAGAATAAATGCAGTAGAAATGCGGTCGTTAAGGAGTATGTTAGGGCTGAATCTAAATGACAGGGTGAAAAATTGTGTGATAAGAGAAGAGTGTGGTTTTCAAGATGATGTTGTGACCAGGATTAAGAAAGGAATGCTTCGGTGGTTTGGTCATGTGGAAAGAATGGATGAGGAAAGAGTGACAAAGAAAATTTATGTTGCAGAAGTGAATGGCAGAGTCGGAAAGGGACGTCCTAGGCGAAAATTTATTGACCAAATTGGCGATTTATTGAAGACGGGCCAAATTAGGAGTACCCTTAACCGACGAGCATGCATGCGTAGGTGTATGGATGTGAAGGAGGCGAGAGAGGTGTGTCAGGATCGTGCCAAATGGAAGTCTGTAGTCTCTGCCTACCCCTCTGGGTGACAGGCGTGAGTGTTTATTAGTTATGTTATGTAATTAAATTCAATATAAAGGGGCATCAAAAATAGTCTTAAAATATATCTATTAAGCAATAAAATTACATTAATGAGCATAAAGTTAATATAAATACATTTCAGACATTAGACCAATAACATAATAAATTAAAGGCAAAAATATTGTCTTCCATAATAAATAAATTTATTATAAAAACTTGTAAAAATATTTAAAACATGATAAACAATAGAAACACAAGTTGAAAAGATTATAAAAGTAAAGATAAATAACGTTTATAAGATAATAAGAAAATTTGTTAAAAATTGTCTTAAGTTGTGGAAGGAGTTCATGTATAAAAGAAAATTTTCCTAAGTTATGGAAGGTGTTCGTTTATAGATGTCTTGTATGGAGGAGCTGCCGGAGATACATTCCTGCAGTTGTACATATATATGGGGTGGTCGGGAGCCCGACTGCCTGAAGTACTGTAGCACAATGACTAGTCCTATATTAGGGACTTATGATATTAAACTCAATGATACAAAAGCAATACTATATAGAAGGTCTCCATGTTGAATTTGCATTACAATAGTGGGGTATTGGGTTGAAGTCCTATGTATTAATGACTTTATATATATATATAGCTATTGAATGACTCATTGCTAAGCCACTACGCCACGGAGTCGTCTATGATATAAACGTATTATTATAGAAGGTCTCCTTGATGCATAAGTGGTTAGGTGACCGACTGCTCCTAGTACTGTAGCAATATGACTAGTCCTTATTAGGGACTTGAAAAGGAATATTATGGTGGCGTGTATGTTGCTTCACGAGCAATTGGTCCGAGGTAAACTTGGGCTCGCTAACCGATGTGTCCTAGACATATCATCTTAGTGCCGGTGGTAAGCGGGTTCGTTGTAGCAATACGGCTTTCCCGTGGATATCGCACACCCATACCGTTTGTGGGCGGCGTCGTAGCGCATAGCGATGCGTCGTCTATCTTTCGGATTGGGATGAGTGTGTTTGGTAGCACTTTTAAGCGTAACAGGCATACTCAACTTCATGTCTTAGTGCATTAGCGCTATGATACGTGGAGTTATGTTCACTGGCGTCTTGGTAGCGTGCTACTATGATACGTTGGTGATATTTTTTAGTTAACAACAATACAAACTTTTTTACCAAAGTCGATAGGGATCATGTGGGTGGGTTGTGAGGGTGTGCCATCCGTATGATAGTTGCGTTGATGCTTACTGCTACTTGCGATATTGCGTCTTGTGATGGATCTGCGGGTGTGCTGCGCCTGATTCGACGCTCTCTTGTGGTTCTGGTCGATGGAGGTATGCGGGTGGTGATGTCTGCTGGGATGTACGGGGGACCTTGGGTTGGTGTAAGCCCGACGATAGTCGTATTGGTGCTTGTTGCGTTCTGCAGCATTGCGTCTCTGCGATGGTTGTTTGGTGGGACGCTATTCTCAATGGCACTCTCTACGTCTTGGTTTGACTCACACCTAAATAGCTTTGCCCAAGTCGGGTCCCTTCATTACGGGGCTGCAGACTGTCTGCCCTCCACGATCTTTTATATAACAACATAATAATATATCTCTGTAACTTTTCCACCTTTGAATGATTGAAGGTAACTTGTTGGTGGGTGAGACAAACATGATCGAAAATGCATTTACTCAACGTCAGTGACATAAAACCTTTCTGATGGCAAATTATTACTAACAACTTATAACTGCCTTTTGGCTATATCTGCCGTTGTATTGGTTGGTGGAGCATATGTGTCAACCTCATGTGGGTGGTAGCTGGAGGGAGGATCTGAGGAGGCTCTCAAGGCTACGGCCAAAAGCCGAACAACGTGGGATCCCATTCCCTTGAGGTGAGCGGTTGACTCATGACACGCTCTGCGGCTAGTAGCCGTGCTAATCATGCAATTGGTGGTGATGTCATACACTTACATCACGTCTGCAGGAGCGGCGGTCTGGCAGGTGGTGGCGCTCACGGAGGGTTTACGGCCAGTGTGCCTATTTGCCTAAACCGTGTGACGTACATTCACTGTGGCTGGATTCGTTCGTATTCTGTATGGCGTTTACACGCATTGACATGCGTGACTTCAGTCGATGTTTGTGCTTACGCACTAACAAGGGGCCAAGCCTCTTTTACTGGTTCGCCAGTTATTTTGCTGTGGACCACGGTCCAGTTCCCGAATTAACGTTCCCTTCGGGGAGAGTGCATCAAAATGGTTGGTGCTCACCGCACACGGCGTGTGTGGTGAGCCGTGTGCCTCCCCTACATTTTTTTAAATAAATGTAGGAGAGTGAAGCCCTTGTATCGGGTATTTTGTATAAATATATTGTGAGCCTTTTCCAAGCGGGAAGGGATAAATAATAATAAATTAATAATGTAAACCTGATACAAGTGGAATAGGAACGTTTTATGTTCTTAACCTTTCTCGAGCCTTGTCTTCGTGAACGGGGTTCACTTAGCTTATAAGGCACTACCAACAGCTTTCAATTGCTCTAGTGAATATTCATTCTTCCAAAAGACACCTAAAAGAACTAAGTTGCTAAACAAACACAACGTAAATAAGGGTCCTAACTAAGACGATCACGCCAAAAATATTACAAACGGCCTATTATTAAACCTTTTGAAAGATCATTTAGAAAGATCAAAACATATCTTATTTATCTTGGTCACAAAAATATAATGTTATTGAAAAAGGGTAAATTTATTATATAAAATATATTTAATATTTAATATATTTATTATTATGAGAGGGGGGAAGCGTTACAATATACTGACTGCTTTACATAGAAGTATATTAAGTATGTATTAGTTGGTGATGAATAAGCCGCTTGCAAAGCGTGACTACTATGACAATCCTTCTCATTAGTAAATCTATAGGGTAGGACTAAGTTAGGGGTGAACTTGTGATAGACTGTATTTAAAGAAAAATAACAATATTAAAACACCTTGCACACTATCATTCGTAACATAGTAAATACTGCTCACATAGGTATATAAATGTACCTTACTTTTGTCAATTTCTGATGTCCTAGTAAATCCTGCAGACAATTCACGTGTACTGCCAAATAAAGTTTCAAATCCGGGTTTACCTGGTACGCTCGCTACGCATTCCCATTGTTCTATTTCGTATTGTGTACTTTTAAACCTGCTTTAACCCCAGACCACCAATATTCTGAGCCTCCTATCCCAACCATCGTCGATAATTGAACTTTTCTATGCTTAGAATAAATCGATACAAAAATTTTAACTTAAACACTGCAGCAGAATATGGTAAAGGCACCTAATTGCAAAGGGTTCCAAATTAACACCATATGTAATGGTATTTAGAAAAAACTGCGTTTACGGGCAATTTGCAAGCACTTATTCAATTGAATTGACGGGTGACAACGCATCTGCATTCTGGTTCCTAAGCGAGGATAGATGTAGATGTCTATGGTCACAGCAACCACTTACCATCAGGTAGACTGAGTGCTTGTTTGTCACCCTATCCTATAAAAAATATTTTGGATAGGCTCGTAATTTGGCTGTTTTTACGTAATACTGGCTATCTTGTCATCTTAGGACGTTAAGGGGATGCACCCAGTAACGGTGGTAATATGTTTTCTTCTTGGCTAAACACAACAACATTGCAATCGCAGTATCGTCGTCCTTATTCACTGACTGAATATCTGTACTCAATGGCTGGCATCACTCAACTGAGCTTTGTCTTACCCATACATACGAACGTAAATAAAACGTATGTGTGTAATGTATGTACGGAATCCCGAATCGAAATTACGAAACGGTATCTCGAAACGGAGTTCTGAAACGGAATGTATGTGGCCGGCCTTAATATAATATCAAGGACCCGTCACATAACTATGGTAGTTTTCCGTTCAAAATTTTGCAGCTAAAACAGCCGACCCGTTGTTACGTTTCGAAATTCCGAAAAGGAATTCCGTATGTAGTCTGTGGCGGACCTAAGTGAAACCGAATCTCGCATACATCTTTTTCTTTCGTTATCAGCCCGTAAAAGCTTACAAATGGCCGCAAATATAGATGCACTTAAATCCATGTTTATGGTTGCAAATTATTTTAGATGCAAACATTTACGTGAGTGTGTGTTCTTGCAATAAGGTGAGCATGGTTTTTGCTTGGTTTATGCATCGCGTGAAATATACGCAGCGTTCCGCTTTTCTGTCTTTGTTGGTATGAGTATACTTAATATTACAAGTATTAAGTAAAGTTATTTGGCGAAATTTGAGATCGCATTTGGTATCCGGAATGATAATAACGTTCTTATTATTTGTAAATTTGAAAATGCTGAAGCATTATCTATACTTACCTTATTGACAGACAATAATTGATTTTAACAAACCGTGCTGATCAGCGCGACTTTTAGTCTACTCTTACGTTTAATAATTTATTTTTAGATTTCTTTGGTTGTTATTTTATAAAATAGGTATTAGTTATTTTGGTAGTGTTTAAATATTTCTTAGTTATTAGCTTAATTACAAATTAAACTTTTTTTATTTAGCTGTAGTTTTAAAGAGGTACCTAGGTATCAAATAGGTTATTTCATTCTATTAGACGTAGTTTAGGTACCTACTTATATATTTTTAAGAATTTAATTTTGGATTTAAGGATTTATTTAGGATCCGTTTTAATATTTAAGTAGGCATTTAGATTTTTTAAGATTATTTTGTTAGGTAACTGAATGCCGTCGATTAAAAATAAAATACATAATGCCACCTAAAAAACGATTATCCTTATCTCGAAATTCAAGAGAAGCTAAGAGAATGAGAAATGTGCGTTCTCAAGAATCGGCAGTAGAAAGTGCACATTGGTTAAACTCTATGAGAGTTAGTGCCTCAACTTCTTGAGCCAATGAAAGCTCTCCAGAAAGAGAGATGCGATTAGCAGCTGACAGAGCGAGACGAGCTAAATCACGGGCGTCTCAAAGTTCTTCTCAACGAGAGTTAAGGCTTACCACTGACCGAGACAACATGTGTTATCCCGAGAAGCTGAAACTGCTTCACAACGAGAATTGCGAAACCTACACTGAGAGAGAATTACGTCTCACAGCTGACCGCGAACGGCATACATTATCTCGCGAGTCCGAAACCTACACTGAGAGGGAATTACGTCTCACAGTTGATCGCGAATGGCATATACTATTCCGTGAGTTCGAAACCTTCACTGAGAAGGAATTACGTCCCACAGCTGACCGCGAACTGCCTACATTATCTCGCGAGTCCGAAACCTACACTGAGAGGGAATTACGTCCCACAGCTGACCGCGAACTGCCTACATTATCTCGCGAGTCCGAAACCTACACTGAGAGGGAATTACGTCTCACAGTTGATCGCGAATGGCATATACTATTCTGTGAGTCCGAAACCTTAACTGAGAGGGTATTACGTCTCACAACTGATCGCGAACGGCATGTACTATCCCGTGAGTCCGAAACCTACACTGAGAGGGAATTACATCTCACAGCTGACCGCGAATGGCATACATTATCTCGTGAGTCCGAAACCTACACTGAGAGGGAATTACGTCTCATAGTTGATCGCGAATGGCATATACTATTCTGTGAGTCCGAAACCTTAACTGAGAGGGTATTACGTCTCACAACTGATCGCGAACGGCATGTACTATCCCGTGAGTCCGAAACCTACACTGAGAGGGAATTACGTCCCACAGCTGACCGCGAACTGCCTACATTATCTCGCGAGTCCGAAACCTACACTGAGAGGGAATTACGTCTCACAGTTGATCGCGAATGGCATATACTATTCTGTGAGTCCGAAACCTTAACTGAGAGGGTATTACGTCTCACAACTGATCGCGAACGGCATGTACTATCCCGTGAGTCCGAAACCTACACTGAGAGGGAATTACGTCTCACAGTTGATCGCGAATGGCATATACTATTCCGTGAGTTCGAAACCTTCACTGAGAAGGAATTACGTCCCACAGCTGACCGCGAACTGCCTACATTATCTCGCGAGTCCGAAACCTACACTGAGAGGGAATTACGTCTCACAGTTGATCGCGAATGGCATATACTATTCTGTGAGTCCGAAACCTTAACTGAGAGGGTATTACGTCTCACAACTGATCGCGAACGGCATGTACTATCCCGTGAGTCCGAAACCTACACTGAGAGGGAATTACGTCCCACAGCTGACCGCGAACTGCCTACATTATCTCGCGAGTCCGAAACCTACACTGAGAGGGAATTACGTCTCACAGTTGATCGCGAATGGCATATACTATTCTGTGAGTCCGAAACCTTAACTGAGAGGGTATTACGTCTCACAACTGATCGCGAACGGCATGTACTATCCCGTGAGTCCGAAACCTACACTGAGAGGGAATTACGTCCCACAGCTGACCGCGAACTACCTACATTATCTCGCGAGTCCGAAACCTACACTGAGAGGGAATTACGTCTCACAGTTGATCGCGAATGGCATATACTATTCTGTGAGTCCGAAACCTTAACTGAGAGGGTATTACGTCTCACAACTGATCGCGAACGGCATGTACTATCCCGTGAGTCCGAAACCTACACTGAGAGGGAATTACGTCCCACAGCTGACCGCGAACTGCCTACATTATCTCGCGAGTCCGAAACCTACACTGAGAGGGAATTACGTCTCACAGTTGATCGCGAATGGCATATACTATTCTGTGAGTCCGAAACCTTAACTGAGAGGGTATTACGTCTCACAACTGATCGCGAACGGCATGTACTATCCCGTGAGTCCGAAACCTACACTGAGAGGGAATTACGTCCCACAGCTGACCGCGAACTGCCTACATTATCTCGCGAGTCCGAAACCTACACTGAGAGGGAATTACGTCTCACAGTTGATCGCGAATGGCATATACTATTCTGTGAGTCCGAAACCTTAACTGAGAGGGTATTACGTCTCACAACTGATCGCGAACGGCATGTACTATCCCGTGAGTCCGAAACCTACACTGAGAGGGAATTACATCTCACAGCTGACCGCGAATGGCATACATTATCTCGTGAGTCCGAAACCTACACTGAGAGGGAATTACGTCTCACAGTTGATCGCGAATGGCATATACTATTCTGTGAGTCCGAAACCTTAACTGAGAGGGTATTACGTCTCACAACTGATCGCGAACGGCATGTACTATCCCGTGAGTCCGAAACCTACACTGAGAGGGAATTACGTCCCACAGCTGACCGCGAACTGCCTACATTATCTCGCGAGTCCGAAACCTACACTGAGAGGGAATTACGTCTCACAGTTGATCGCGAATGGCATATACTATTCTGTGAGTCCGAAACCTTAACTGAGAGGGTATTACGTCTCACAACTGATCGCGAACGGCATGTACTATCCCGTGAGTCCGAAACCTACACTGAGAGGGAATTACGTCCCACAGCTGACCGCAAACTGCCTACATTATCTCGCGAGTCCGAAACCTACACTGAGAGGGAATTACGTCTCACAGTTGATCGCGAATGGCATATACTATTCTGTGAGTCCGAAACCTTAACTGAGAGGGTATTACGTCTCACAACTGATCGCGAACGGCATGTACTATCCCGTGAGTCCGAAACCTACACTGAGAGGGAATTACGTCCCACAGCTGACCGCGAACTGCCTACATTATCTCGCGAGTCCGAAACCTACACTGAGAGGGAATTACGTCTCACAGTTGATCGCGAATGGCATATACTATTCTGTGAGTCCGAAACCTTAACTGAGAGGGTATTACGTCTCACAACTGATCGCGAACGGCATGTACTATCCCGTGAGTCCGAAACCTACACTGAGAGGGAATTACATCTCACAGCTGACCGCGAATGGCATACATTATCTCGTGAGTCCGAAACCTACACTGAGAGGGAATTACATCTCACAGTTGATCGCGAATGGCATATACTATTCTGTGAGTCCGAAACCTTAACTGAGAGGGTATTACGTCTCACAACTGATCGCGAACGGCATGTACTATCCCGTGAGTCCGAAACCTACACTGAGAGGGAATTACGTCTCACAGTTGATCGCGAATGGCATATACTATTCCGTGAGTTCGAAACCCTCACTGAGAAGGAATTACGTCTCACAGCTGACCGCGAACGGCATACATTATCTCGCGAGTCCGAAACCTACACTGAGAGGGAATTACGTCTCACAGTTGATCGCGAATGGCATATACTATTCCGTGAGTTCGAAACCTTCACTGAGAAGGAATTACGTCCCACAGCTGACCGCGAACTGCCTACATTATCTCGCGAGTCCGAAACCTACACTGAGAGGGAATTACGTCTCACAGTTGATCGCGAATGGCATATACTATTCTGTGAGTCCGAAACCTTAACTGAGATGGTATTACGTCTCACAACTGATCGCGAACGGCATGTACTATCCCGTGAGTCCGAAACCTACACTGAGAGGGAATTACATCTCACAGCTGACCGCGAATGGCATACATTATCTCGTGAGTCCGAAACCTACACTGAGAGGGAATTACGTCTCACAGTTGATCGCGAATGGCATATACTATTCCGTGAGTTCGAAACCTTCACTGAGAAGGAATTACGTCCCACAGCTGACCGCGAACTGCCTACATTATCTCGCGAGTCCGAAACCTACACTGAGAGGGAATTACGTCTCACAGTTGATCGCGAATGGCATATACTATTCCGTGAGTTCGAAACCTTCACTGAGAAGGAATTACGTCCCACAGCTGACCGCGAACGGCATACATTATCTCGTGAGTCCGAAACCTACACTGAGAGGGAATTACGTCTCACAGTTGATCGCGAATGGCATATACTATTCCGTGAGTTCGAAACCTTCACTGAGAAGGAATTACGTCTCACAGCTGACCGCGAACGGCATACATTATCTCGCGAGTCCGAAACCTACACTGAGAGGGAATTACGTCTCACAGTTGATCGCGAATGGCATATACTATTCCGTGAGTTCGAAACCTTCACTGAGAAGGAATTACGTCCCACAGCTGACCGCGAACTGCCTACATTATCTCGCGAGTCCGAAACCTACACTGAGAGGGAATTACGTCTCACAGTTGATCGCGAATGGCATATACTATTCTGTGAGTCCGAAACCTTAACTGAGAGGGTATTACGTCTCACAACTGATCGCGAACGGCATGTACTATCCCGTGAGTCCGAAACCTACACTGAGAGGGAATTACATCTCACAGCTGACCGCGAATGGCATACATTATCTCGTGAGTCCGAAACCTACACTGAGAGGGAATTACGTCTCACAGTTGATCGCGAATGGCATATACTATTCTGTGAGTCCGAAACCTTAACTGAGAGGGTATTACGTCTCACAACTGATCGCGAACGGCATGTACTATCCCGTGAGTCCGAAACCTACACTGAGAGGGAATTACGTCTCACAGTTGATCGCGAATGGCATATACTATTCCGTGAGTTCGAAACCTTCACTGAGAAGGAATTACGTCCCACAGCTGACCGCGAACTGCCTACATTATCTCGCGAGTCCGAAACCTACACTGAGAGGGAATTACGTCTCACAGTTGATCGCGAATGGCATATACTATTCTGTGAGTCCGAAACCTTAACTGAGAGGGTATTACGTCTCACAACTGATCGCGAACGGCATGTACTATCCCGTGAGTCCGAAACCTACACTGAGAGGGAATTACATCTCACAGCTGACCGCGAATGGCATACATTATCTCGTGAGTCCGAAACCTACACTGAGAGGGAATTACGTCTCACAGTTGATCGCGAATGGCATATACTATTCCGTGAGTTCGAAACCTTCACTGAGAAGGAATTACGTCCCACAGCTGACCGCGAACTGCCTACATTATCTCGCGAGTCCGAAACCTACACTGAGAGGGAATTACGTCTCACAGTTGATCGCGAATGGCATATACTATTCCGTGAGTTCGAAACCTTCACTGAGAAGGAATTACGTCCCACAGCTGACCGCGAACGGCATACATTATCTCGTGAGTCCGAAACCTACACTGAGAGGGAATTACGTCTCACAGTTGATCGCGAATGGCATATACTATTCCGTGAGTTCGAAACCTTCACTGAGAAGGAATTACGTCTCACAGCTGACCGCGAACGGCATACATTATCTCGCGAGTCCGAAACCTACACTGAGAGGGAATTACGTCTCACAGTTGATCGCGAATGGCATATACTATTCCGTGAGTTCGAAACCTTCACTGAGAAGGAATTACGTCCCACAGCTGACCGCGAACTGCCTACATTATCTCGCGAGTCCGAAACCTACACTGAGAGGGAATTACGTCTCACAGTTGATCGCGAATGGCATATACTATTCTGTGAGTCCGAAACCTTAACTGAGAGGGTATTACGTCTCACAACTGATCGCGAACGGCATGTACTATCCCGTGAGTCCGAAACCTACACTGAGAGGGAATTACATCTCACAGCTGACCGCGAATGGCATACATTATCTCGTGAGTCCGAAACCTACACTGAGAGGGAATTACGTCTCACAGTTGATCGCGAATGGCATATACTATTCTGTGAGTCCGAAACCTTAACTGAGAGGGTATTACGTCTCACAACTGATCGCGAACGGCATGTACTATCCCGTGAGTCCGAAACCTACACTGAGAGGGAATTACGTCTCACAGTTGATCGCGAATGGCATATACTATTCCGTGAGTTCGAAACCTTCACTGAGAAGGAATTACGTCCCACAGCTGACCGCGAACTGCCTACATTATCTCGCGAGTCCGAAACCTACACTGAGAGGGAATTACGTCTCACAGTTGATCGCGAATGGCATATACTATTCTGTGAGTCCGAAACCTTAACTGAGAGGGTATTACGTCTCACAACTGATCGCGAACGGCATGTACTATCCCGTGAGTCCGAAACCTACACTGAGAGGGAATTACATCTCACAGCTGACCGCGAATGGCATACATTATCTCGTGAGTCCGAAACCTACACTGAGAGGGAATTACATCTCACAGCTGATGTTTACATCCCGGGACGTTGATGCGTCAGCCCAGGCTTGGTAGCACTCCTGCTTATAGCATGATGCTATTTTACAGGAGCGACCAAACCATGGCTGAGATTTGCCTCCAATGGGCACTACGGAGGAAGGAATAAAAAGTTCCATACCCTGAAGTACCACATCACCGACAGAATCCGCAACAACGCTGGGATCGTCCGGCGAGAAACAAAACCCGTAAGATGCAAAGAAAGACCGCATCCCATCCCAATCGGCTGACCTATAGTGCCAAACACGGTGGCAGCCTGCAGAATGTAACTGCGGTTTCAGCGTGAGTAGCACCACACTCTGGGCAAGACAATGGTCCGAGGAGCCTAAAGGGGCGTTGACGGAAATCTGATATCCGTCTGGGTGAGAGGTCAGCAGAAGGTCCTACAGCGAAGGTGCATGATCCTCCACATCTGGAATCCGCGTAGGCAAGGTAACTAGTTGTGTCAGTGACTGAAAATCAATTCTAGTTTAAGAGATATAGTCGCCGACTTTTCTGTGTCTCACGAGTCGATCCGTACCATTTTGAATAATCACTTGGGTATGAAACATGTTGCCGCTCGGCTGGTCCCATGAGACTTGAATTTTTGACAAAAAACTCAACAAATACCATCGTTCAAATATCTTATTCACGAGATATGGCTCCAGTCGACTTCTTTCTTTTCTAAACTCAAATTCCCACTTCGTGATACCCGTTTTCATTCGTTGAAATAAATTCCAGAAAAAGCGTTTAAAAATGTTTTGATGATTGGATTGTTCTTTGGAGAAAGCGTATCGTTTCTGAAGGAGCGAACTTTGAAGGTGATAAAATAAACTTGGAGGAAATGATATTTTCCCAATATAGATATATAAAGTGGTGCCGAAACCAGGGAGAAGAAGGACATAAGTGTAACAGTGAGTAAAGTGAAGAAAAAATTACAAGTGTTAAAGACTTAGAATAATTGTGAGTGAACTGTAAAATTGACAAAGTGTTTAGAACTTAGAATATTTCGTGTGCATTGAATAATTGTCAGAGTCCCAAAGACTTAGAAAAATTTAACTCGTGTTGGAACTTAGAAAATTTACTGATTGTGGGACTTTAACTTTTTCTGATTATAGGACTTAGAAAATTTTCGATCAGTGGAACTTTCTTTGGTATTTTACAAGTGTTTTGGACATAGTCGCTGGAGCGTTTGGTGAACATTAGTACAACATTTATCAGTGAATTTTGTAGTTATTTGGACATTTGTTTTGCGTCAACATGGAGGAGATAAACTCAATGATTCTCAAACAAACTGAGATTAGTCAGCGTATTTCAAAGGCATTTAAGAACTTTAAAAAATCCCCGAAGGATAGAATTACGGTGCCCTACATCCGAATTAGAGAAGAAACTTTAAAGGCACATTGGGACCTATTCAACTCCAACCATTATGAGATTGTTGCTGCCAACTCACCAGACGATCAGAAGCTGTTGGCGTACTTCCTCGAGGATGCGTATGACTATTGTGAAGATACATATTTGACATTCAAGACTATGCTGCTAGAGCAGTTAGAGAAGCTTGTTCCAACCAGCCCAGCTGCTAAATCGAGCAACTCTGGTAATAATTCGGAGACAAGTTCAGGAAACACTGAAAAACCGCAACCTGACGTGAAGCTACCGAGAATAGAATTACCAAAGTTTACCGGGAACTACGACGAATGGCAGAGCTTCTACGATATGTTCACTTCGATCGTCCACAACAATTCCAGTTTAAAAGATGTTCAAAAGCTCCACTATCTGAAAAGTAGCCTGTCTGGAGAACCTGAGCTGCTTCTGAGAAACCTAGCAGTGATTGATGCAAATTATCAAGATGCTTGGACAAAACTGACGCAACGGTACACAAACAAGAGATACAATTGCAACGAAGTAATGAAGCGTCTGTTTTCCCAAAAGGCTATTGCTGCTGAGTCAGCGACCTCTACGAAGCAACTTCTAGATAATACATCTGCGTGTCTCAAGTCACTACAGAATCTTGATATCAACACTGACACTTGGGATCCTATCATGAACTATCTGGTAGTATCTAAGCTTGATACTGAATCACGCAAGCAATGGGAAATGTATGTGAGTCAGAATGTTCAGCCTAACACCTTACCATCTTGGAATCAACTTACGAGTTTTTTGGAGACTAGATTTCGAACATTAGAGATGCTAGAATGCCAAAAATATACACCAAAGGCTACACAGAACAATAATTCGAAACAAATAATTAAACACAAGTCATTTCACTCCACTGTTAACAGCAACGAGAAGAAAGTGTCAATCAATACTTGCGTGATGTGTTCAGGAGGACACTCACTATACCAATGTAAGCAATATGAGAGGCTGTCCCCAGAGAAGAGGACTGAGTATGTGCAAGCAAACCGCTTGTGCTTCAACTGCTTATCATCGAGCCATACTGTGAGAGGATGTCATCAGTCTATGAGTTGTCGTCGGTGTGGACGACGTCATCACACTACACTTCATTACGAGAGAGATCAACAAGTGGCTGCTGTGGTTCCGATCCTACCGCTAGTTACTTCGCCTACGGTTCTGTCAGAGAATCAGCAACCGTCTGAAAAGAAGAATCCACAAAATTTGAGTCAACAACCTAATAATCATACCGAGTCGAGAATAGTAGCTCATTTTGCTAAAGAGAGTTATCAGGGCAATCAGAGTAAATTGTTAGCAACCGCCCTGGTAAAAATTGTTTCATCAAATGGCTACTCCCAATTAGCCCGAGCGTTAATTGATCAGGGTTCTGAGGTGTCTTTGATCACTGAGGCAACCGTTCAGTCATTAGGTCTTGATCGAACTCCTATTAATGGTATAGTTTCCGGTGTAGGTGAAGGTGAAACAAGAACCAGGAGCATGGTATCTTTTAATATTGAGTCTTTGCTTAATCCTGAGTTTTCATTTACAGTTAGAGACGCCTATGTGTTGAAGAGTTTGACTTCATTACTGCCTTCGCGCAAACCTGCAAATCTAAATTGGCCTGAGCTTGACAATCTTTCACTAGCTGATCCACAATATAGATCTCCTAGTAAAATAGATGTCATTTTAGGAGTCGATGTTCACAGTAGGATAATTAAAGAGGGTCTTATTAAACATCCTTCTGCAGAGCCAGGTGGTCCACTTGCTCAAAATACTGAACTTGGTTGGATTTTGTCCGGTAAAGTCGACAACGAGTTCCCTGGAGCATGTTCTTTTCCCATCAGTCTTCATATCCGAGTTAATGAAGATGAGCTTCTGAAAAAGTTCTGGGAGATAGAGAGAGAGCCAGACAAAATCGAAAAAAAGATGACAGAAGAAGAAATAAGGTGCGAAGAAATTTATAAAAGGACCACAATGAGAGACATGAATGGACGTTACATGGTGAGACTACCCTTCAAAAGTGCAAACCCAGAGTGTTTACATGGCAATACGAGAGAGATAGCGCTGAAGAGGTTTACCTATTTAGAGAAGAAGCTTTTGAGAAATCCATCTTTACGTGAAGAGTATACAAAAGCTATCGATGACTATTTGATTCAGGATCATATGGTTCCTATCATTGAGGAAGAGCAAGTGAAAGATCCGACAGTAGTGTATGCTCCTCACCACGCAGTTGTGCGAGAAGATAAAGAGACGACCAAAACGAGATTGGTCTTTGATTTTTCGTGCAAAGGAAAGAACAATGTTTCTTTAAATGAAGAACTGCTCGTCGGTCCCAAGATTCAGCAGGAATTACGCCATATTTTAATGAGATGGAGACGACATCCGATCTGCATTGTGGCGGATATTAAGCAGATGTATCGCCAGGTAATAGTCCAGGAGCCAGATACTCACTTACAGCGCATTTTATGGAGATCAGATCCCAAAGAGCCAATAAGGCATTTTCGGATGAAGCGACTGGCTTTCGGTACGGCGTCAGCGCCGTATTTAGCGGTTAAGTCTCTGCAAACGCTGGCAATGGATGAGTTTGCAAAGTATCCTGTAGCATCTCAGATCACACTTGAGGACTATTACATGGACGATTTGCTATCGGGATGCGAGACTTATGAGGAATCCATAGAGATTTATGAGCAGATGACGAACCTGATGAGAGCCGGAGGTTTCGAACTGCAAAAGTGGTGTAGCAACAATGATCAGTTACTTGAGCACATTAAGACTGAGAATTTGCATACGGATGGAACTATTGGTTTCAAATTTAATCACATGGTCAAAGTATTGGGTATATCTTGGAACAAGAGCACTGACAACTTCGAATACAATTTACAACTTCCTATGAAGAATGAGACGGTGACTAAGAGATCTGTGTTATCCGAAATTGCAAGACTTTATGATCCAATCGGGTGGATCGCGCCTGTGATATTTGTGGGTAAAGTCTTCATCCAAAAACTCTGGAAGTCTGGTCTCGATTGGGATGAAAGCTTGCCGTCGGAACTCCTTCGCGAATGGTGTAAATTTAGAGATGATCTGGTAAATGTTCCTAGGCTTATTATTCCAAGATGGCTGCAAACAAAAAGAGAGGATCATGTTGAGCTACACACCTTTGCAGATGCTTCCCAAGCTGGATATGCTGCAGTTGTTTACCTGAAAACTGAAGACAAGGATGGTAAAGTTGCTATTAATCTGGTTACGTCCAAAACTAAGGTGGCGCCAGTTCAAAAGGAGATGTCCATACCTCGCTTAGAGTTGTGTGCTGCACTTCTTGCTGCAAAGTTGATACATGAAGTTTCCCAAGTTATGAAAATACCAAAGGAAAAATTATACGCCTGGTCGGATAGCACCGTAGTGCTGGCATGGATTGCAGGAGAACCTCATCGTTGGGTGACTTTTGTGAGCAACAGAGTATCAGAGATTCTTACAATACTGGATAGAAGTCAATGGAGACATGTAAACACAAATCATAATCCGGCGGATTGTGCATGCCGAGGCATAAGCAGTGAAGAGCTGGTTGATCACGAGTTGTGGTGGCACGGACCCACATGGCTAAGGGACAACAAAATGTATGAGAGCCAAGACTGTCAAGAATTTGAGACTGCAGAAGAAGAAAAGCCTGTCAAGTCTTTTCTGACTACGATAAAACCAAAAGAGGCTTTCCTTTGGACGAGATTTTCTTCATTACCACGGTTGTTACGCGTGATGTCCTACTGCAAAAGATTTTTAAATTTAAAAATACCAAAGAAACAAAGACTGACCTTATCGAAGACAGTAACAGCCGACGAAATGAGCACGGTGATGAGACATTGTATAAAGGAGACACAGAGTTTATATTTTGAACAAGAGATCAAGCACTTAAAAGCCCACAACTGGGTCCCAAAGAGGAGCCGTTTACATACACTAAACCCGATTCTCGATGAGAATGGTGTGTTACGAGTAGGTGGACGCATTAATGAAGCCAAGGTTAGCTACGACACTCGTCATCCAATAATTATGCCTAGTGAGAGTCATCTTACAAAGCTCATAGTTGCGGATGCTCACCTTACAACGCTTCATGGCGGGCCACAGTTGATGCTTAATTTCTTAAGATCAAAATACTGGATCATTCGAGCTCGAGACTTGGTGAAGAAGCAGTATAGAACCTGTGTAAAATGCATAAGGTATTCGAAACAAAACAACAATCAGCTGATGGGCCAAATTCCCGAGGATCGTTTAAAACCAACGAGACCCTTTAGGATCTCAGGAGTTGATTTTACGGGTCATATTAATATTCGTTTTTCACCTGGACGAGGAGCAAAGTCTTACAAAGGCTATATCTGCGTTTTTATCTGCATGTTTTCAAAGGCGGTACATTTAGAAGCAGTGACCGATATGACTGCTAAAGGCTTTATCGCAGCCTTTCGCAGATTTGTTTCAAGGAGAGGACATTGTAAGACCTTGTTCAGCGACAATGGTACCAATTTTGTCGGCGCTGATAAAGAGTTGAGAGAGAGTTTTAATCGCGCTGTATCGCAGCTGCCAGACGAAATTAGCCACTTACTTGCTAGCGAAGGTACGACATGGAATTTCATACCTCCACATGCCCCCAACTTCGGAGGCTTGTGGGAGGCCGGAGTTCGATCCACTAAAACGCATTTAAAGCGAGTGATAGGAGATTCTACGCTCACGTATGAAGAGCTTTCGACTGTCTTAACCCAAATTGAGGCATGTCTCAATTCTCGTCCACTTTCTTATCTCAGTGACAATCCTGATGATCCCTTACCTTTAACGCCTGGACATTTTTTAGTTGGGGAGCCACTTATTGTAATACCTGATGAATATTGTATTAGTAAAAATGTAACTGGTCTTCAGAGATGGAAATATACTCAAAAAATGGTTAACGATTTTTGGAAAAAATGGTCTAAAGAATATTTAGTAACTTTAAATCAACGCTATAAATGGACAATGAAAAAAACTGAGCCAGAGATTAATGATGTTGTTATAATTAAAGATCATAACTTACCCCCTGCAAAATGGTTGTTAGGTAGAGTTGTAGAAAAACATGTCGGTAAAGATCAAATTACACGTGTTGTAACGCTTAAAACTAAGAACGGATACTGTAAACGGCCGTGTAACAAATTATATTTTCTACCTAAGTCTGTAGACTAAGTTTAAATTTTTGTCTAAGTTGTCACTACAGGGTTAGTTTGATGTTAGTTTTGAGTTTTTCTCTTAAAGTTGAGTACAAATTTATATGTATTTTTTTTAAGTATTTTAATTTACTCCTTTTCGTCAAGTGTGATCTCATGGTGGGCGGTGTGTGTAAGCCCAGAGCCTAATTATTTTCTATAGTTTCTATTAAGAGTTTCTATATTGTTTGTGTTCCTTTATAGACCTTATTTTTGGTTTGTATAAATTTCCTTTATGAAAGGACGGAGTCCTTTGGTGGGCGGGATGTTTAAAAACATTTAATTTCGGTTCTAATCTAACCTTAGTATTTAGTACTGAAAAATGTCAAGAGATGTCGCGAGCTCGAATTACAACTCGTTATCTTTTTGCTTACGGCAAACCGTATAGGGTCTGAGAATTATTATGCAAATAAATTGTGTAACTACTGGTGACATCCGGAGTTTAATTTCAACATCCGCAAGTTTAGACATAAAGTGTTATGTTTACGCTAAAACTATTCATCTTTGTAATCATAAATTTCTTAAATAAATAAATAAATAAATAAAAAAAATAAAATAAAAAATACTTTCTTGACTCTCTCTCTCTCTCTCTCTATGTATATATGTGTAGATACTTATTTAGTTCCTGTGATATATATGTTGTGCATTCTTGTGTAATTTTCACTGTAGACAACTATATTACCCTCGCATAATCTTCTTATTTAATTATTATTTACCACATATATACATATATTACCTACATGTAACAAATTTCTGTGACCCAATTTGTCGGCTTATAGCAAATTCTCCCTACAGGCCAATATCCAGGATCTGAATGTATCATCATCATACTCGTAGTTGTTATAGCCACGTATGCATAGTGACTTTGTATAAAGTGTTAACTTTGTATAAAGTGATGCACATAATATGAATTATTTACAAATATATACTTCCTCAAAATGCTAAAGTTTCAGTTCATTCGTCGAGAAGTCCACGTGTTCGCTACTAACTTTCTAAGGTAGTAGGGAAAATGCACTAACTATTTTTAAAAGTATCTCAAAGATATGAAATCGGTAAAAGTTTTCTATAGTTTGTGAAGGTACTTCACGTTTTGTTGTTGTGCGTTCGTGGGTACATGCTTGCTTGTGTGTGTTCTGTACGCGTGCGTGTGCGTGCAATCGTGCGTTTGTGTGTGCGTGCAATCGTGCGTTTGTGTGTGCGTGTTGGGTATGTGTTAATTATCTCTGTTTTCGGAATTTCAAAACTGTAGCATATTTTTATCAAATGTACTTCACTAAGAGCTTTTAGCCGACTTCAAAAAAGGAGGAGGATCCCAATTCGACTGCATTTTTTTGTTGTGTACGCGATATCTATAATCCTTTCTTAATTAAGAAGCCCTGGCCTCAACGTTTGTCCTATAAATATTTGAAGAAAAAATTCATCTATTATGGAAGACAAATAGGGGACGAAGATTTTAATGTAAATTTACATAGGTGTAGTAGACGATTAATACGTGGTCAACTTGAGATCGTGATATTGCTAAATTCACTCAAAAATGTAAAATAATAATCAAACTTTTTAAAACCGACTCAAAATATCAAAAAGAATAAAATGATTCCGCACTATTTAATAGTTTCTGACGTAGGATAGGTTTAGTGTGCTAAAGTCCAGAGTTAAGCTAGCAGTTAAATCGTGTGGAAGTCAACTATACATATTGTTTTTAATTTATTAATACTAATCAAATCAATTTCTGCAAGAATTTTAAATTGCGTAAAATATTAATACAATTTATTTTAAAAAATAACAGATTTCTGCTGATGTAGAAACGTCTATCTCATAATTTAATTTGTTCCCTTGGTTTATAATTATTTATTTTAAATTTATATAATATTTTTACAACTACACTGGAAATAAGTTCTATATTTCTTTCACTTTTTGATATCCTAGTACATAGGTCACCCAAACACGTGTTTTGTGCGCATGTTGGGTGGTGGACGGGGCGGAGATTAACTATCCCCTTGCACTACTACTATCATTCGTAACATAAATAAATGCTGCTAGATACGGCTCACATAGGAATATAAATCGACCTTCTTTTGTCAATTTCTGATGTCCTAGTGCATCCTGCAGGCAATTCACGTGTTCTGCGAAATAGACATTATTTATTTTAAAGACAACCAGGAGAGGTCTCTTAATATTTTCTCCTAATATTAATTCTATACCGTTGGCAGTGCAACACTTTTAAAAGTGTTACACTGCCAAATATTTATAGAACTACTTGCGGTAAAATTATGTTTTATTGATTTGTGACTTTTTAATTATTATAACATAGGCCTGTGACAGTAGGTTAATAAACTTGTGGCTATAGATTATAACATAGGCCTGTCTCACCTTAACGGATAATACTTTTTTATAAAAAAAATTGCAATAAAGCAGCTCACAGTACCTGACGGTAAGAGGATCTAAATACTTCGATTAAGTATCAAAATATAGAACGTCATCCCTGAGGACTA
Source organism: Parnassius smintheus behrii (assembly GCA_036936625.1). Classification (NCBI taxonomy): domain Eukaryota; kingdom Metazoa; phylum Arthropoda; class Insecta; order Lepidoptera; family Papilionidae; genus Parnassius; species Parnassius smintheus. The sequence continues at coordinate 59,723,213 of JAUPFT010000001.1, read as the reverse complement.
AGATAAAATGCATCGTTATCAGTTTACAGGCTCACCTTTCCTTTTCACTCGCCATACGAAACCATCAGTACCATTAAGCTGTTATTTCACGCTGGCATTCTGTCAGCGTTTCCCTTCACTGGTCGAGCCGATATATTAATACTGTAACCATAATATAACTGCAGCGTATCCCTACCACATTAAATATGCAAAATTATTTGAATTACTGAAGTGCCAAGCGAATTCATAGCCCAACAGATGGTAAGTGCAATGGACGAAATGCAGCCAACTTCTAACCAATAACGTTTCTTCTTTTTTTTTTCATGAGCTTTAAGAGTCCACTTCTGAACATGGGCATCTATCGGTTTAGGGAGGATCTATTGTGTTGTTTGTTGTGTTACGAATGGTAGGCGGTTTGATGATTGCAGTAGATACCAGATATACCTCACTATTGATGGTACTCTTCGTGTCCGGTCTGGTTCCGGTCCGCCATCTATTGGAGGTCATGAGATATTTCTAACATTGCCTATAGTTATGGAAATTGTAAATAAAAAAAATTTCTAGAATGAATTTCGATCATGGCGGTCAGTCTCAACGGAGACTAGACATCTTCGCAGGACAGTGTCCAAGTGTATGCGCAAGCATTGTTGCACTCTCTATTTCTTCACTGTCACAGTAGACGGTAGCCCGACATGATCGGAGAGAGACCAGGCGCAGGACCAACGGTTATATATTATGGTTGTAGCACGAATGGGTCGTCTCGACCGGGGAAGGATCACGCTTTTACAGAATACCAGCGTAAAATAGCTGCTTAATGCTGCTAATTTTTGTATGGTGAGTGTGGAAAACCGAAAACCCTTTTAACTGGAAACGAGACATTCTTCAGGGGTCAACGCATCTGTATTTTGATTATTAATCGAGGATAGATATAGATGACTATATGCCACAGCGTCCACTTACCATAAAGACTGTGTTCTCATTTGTCACCCTTATACTATAAAAAACAAAGGTAAATAAAACACCACCAAAGTGCAGACTCCGGGCTCCAACCCTATCAGCAATCGCGTTTACGACTTTTAAATAAACGAGACAGTCATATACTAAGTAATATACTAACATTAACTAATTTACATACGAGTATACTGAGTATGGGTATTATTAGTTGGCGAACATAAAACCGCTTGTCAAGCGTGACTACTATAACCATCCCTGCCACGAGCAAATCTATAGTTAAGGACGATGTTAGGGGTGGACTCGTTATAGGCGGTATTAAATAAAAAAAAACATTGAATAAAACTGCAATCCCGCAGCTGTCGCAGTTGTTCATGGGCGGTGGTAGACACTTACCAGCAGACGAAGCGCATGCTCATTTGCCCCCTATCCTATGTGTTCACGTAAATATAAAAATCATTATAAAAAATATTATTAACACACGTTGCACACTATCATTCCTAACATGTTAGATACTGCTAGATACGGCTCACATAGGAATATAAATCGACCTTAATTTTGTCGATTTCTGATGTCCTAGTACATCCTGCAGGCAATTCACGTGTTTTGCGAAATATTTTGCATAAAAAGATAAAATAATTTTTTTAAATTCTCGGTTACCTGACCAACCTGCGCTTTCTCATAAACACACTGTTCTATTCCGTATTGGTATTTTCTAATTCGTTTAATCCTATATCATATCACGATCATAGTCTGGGCTTCTCTATCCCTACCATCGTTAATGATTGAACAGGCAACTTGTTCCGAAGGGTTCTAAAATTGACACCATGTGCCGAGATATTAGAAAAACTGCGTTTACGGGCAATTTGCAAGCTGTTTTTACTATAAGATCTCCTATTCAATTGATAATATTACTTCGCGTAGTCATATCATCAAAGGTCTAGAGGAATGCTATATATGTTTTAAAATAACTACTGACGCAGTAGCTGGTCTGAACCAACGCTTCATATATTTTGGACCTTATGCACGTAAGTAAGATGTTTTTTTATTTTAAATAATGTTTTTTTTTTGGTTATCTATGTACCGTGTGTGTTATTTCAGTTACAATATTTCAAGGATTACATTTAATCTAAAACATAATGATTTCTTATATTTACGCGACCACTACACATTGATTAAAACTACTTTTACGGATTTTTTCGCGTTTAATTTTACTTTTAATTATTTTTATTTTTAATTCAATATAGCTCTCATATCTCTCTCATTTTCTGTCTCTCATTCTCATTTAATTCAATATAGCTCTCATATCTCATATCAATATATCCATAAGCACCCGAAACGTCGGAAATTAAAATAATTACAGTAAAATTAAACACGATAAAATCCGTAAAAGTAGTTTTAATTAATCGAAAACACTTACATTTTGTATGTTTTTCTGAATAAATAAAGATGGAAAATACGTCTTAAAATACCGCGGCATTAGGTGCCAAATTCAGCCGCTGCCTTCTTACGATGTAAACCGCGAAATAGCTATTTCAGATACTTAATTAATTTTTATTTTGTTGGGTTGTTTTTATGGTTAGTATTTTCCGCTTTGGGTTTGACAACTTTAAAAGACAATAATTTTTGAAATCTATTTCCGAGGTATCCTTTTGTGCTACATTTATTAATTATAGCATGTCAAAAGTGATCTAAATAAGTATTTTGCTAATTCATTGTATGCGAAAGCTAAGAAGGAAAATTAAACGATTCAATGTATTTTTAGCAAGTATTATATTATAATTACGAAGATTTATTTATGGACAAATTATGCAAAAATCTAGAATTTTTAATACTCGGAATCAGGAAACAATATTTTTTTGATATGAAACATTATTCCGAGTATAGTAAGTCAGGATGAAGTTCTATTAGCACCTTATTCCACGACATATACACACGCAAAATTCAGAAAGCGACCATGTCAGCCTGATCCGGACTTGGCCCGCTCCGCCATACCTCTGGTCTTTCCAATGATTTATAAAGCCTCCTCTGATCACTCTGGACGAGACGATTCTGATTGAACCGCCTTGACATAATACATACGTAAACATACATAAACATCCACGCCTGTCGCCCAGAGAGGTAGGCAGAGACTACGGACTTCCATTTGGCACGATCCTGACATACCTCTTTCGCCTCCTCTACATCCATATATCTACGCATACTTGCTCGTCGGTTAAGGGTACTTCTAACGTGGCCCATTTTCAAAATATCGCTAAATTTGCTTTGTCACTCTTTCCTCATTCATTCTTTCTACGTGACCAAACCACCGAAGCATTCCTTTCTTAATCCTAGTCACAACATCATCTTGCATACCACATTTATCTCTTATCACGCAATTTCTCACCCTGTCATTCAGATTCAACCCTAGCATATTCCTTAAAGACCGCATTTCTACAGCATTTATTCTACTTTCGTGCTTCTTCTGCCACACCCAGCTTTCACTACCATACATTAAAGTAGGGACTAACACAGCATTATGAATTACCATACGTGCCTGTTTTGACACACTCTGGTTCTTCATAATAGAGTGTAGTGCCCCATTCACTCAATTCCCTGCATTTACTCGTCGTTCTATATTCTTATCATATCTACCATCCCTGCTAAATACACATCCCAAATACACAAACTCATCCACTTGCTCAATTAACTCTCCTTCTATTCTTATTTCACATACCGTTTTGCTTTCTTCTCTTTCAAAAACCATCACTTTCGTCTTACTTGCGTTCACTTTCATTCCCCTTTCTTTTAATTCCCAGTTCATTAATGTAACCATCATTTGCAACTCTGCCGCCGATGACGCAAATATGACTTGATCATCGGCATACAAAAGGCATTTGACGGTTAACTCGCCCATTCTTAACCCACATTCTTCATCTTTCAAAGTTTGCAAACACCGGTCCATAAATAGGTTGAACAGCCAAGGGGAAGCTACACAGCCCTGTCTGACACCTTTTTGGATGCCAAACCAGTCCGAGTAGACCCCATTGATCCTGACACAAGCACTAGACTCCCTATAAAGAGACCTTAATGCCTGTATCAAACCAGCGCTCAACCCATATGAGTTCAGTGTTTGCCATAACACATTCCTGTCAACTCTGTCATAAGCCTTTTCCAAGTCCATGAACGCACAAAAAACTTTGTGGTTTTTGGCCAAAACCTTCTCCGCAATCATGCGCATGGAAAAGACTTGATCTGTACACCCCATTCCCTTTCTAAAACCCGCTTGCACATCCCAAATTTTTCCATCAGTTTTTTTCATAACTCTTTCAATTAACACCTTAGCATACAGTTTACCTACAATACTAAGCAAGCTGATACCGCGGTAGTTTTTGCAGTCCTGCTGTGACCCTTTTTCTTTATGTATTGGTACTATACTACTACTGTACTATATACAGTCATCCGGTACCCGTTTTAATTCCCAACATAAATTAAACAAGGTGTACAGCAGGCCTGCCATCACTCCCTCTCCAGCCCCTAGCATCTCGAGTGATACTCTATCATATTCAGCTGCCTTACCTGCTTTCATGCTTTTCATTGCTTTCATTATTTCATCTACACTTATCTCCATACCCCTTTCCACTTCTTTCGGAATTTCTAGTTCATTTAATTCAGAAGACTCTTCACTCATAAACACGCTTTCAAAGTATTCCTTCCATCTGTTTAAATTCGAAACTTCATCATTCAGAATACATCCATTCTCGTCTCTTATAGCATTTATTATAGGCTATTTTGTATTTCCCCTGGCAGTTCTTACGAGTTTCCAGAACATTTTTATGTTAGCCTGGAAATTATCAGATATCCTTCTATCATTCTTATCCGTTCTTTCTTTCTTTTTCCTTTCAACAACTTCTTTTACTCTCTTATTTAGACGTCTAAATTCTGCCTTTTTTCTTTCAATCTCATCATTCATACCAGAAGAATTAGCAGCTTTGGTTGCTAATAAATCTAACCATGCTTTCTTCTTTGATTCAACTTCCACCCGTACCTCATCATCCCACCATAACGTATTACTTTTCCTTTCATTTGTTCTCTTACTTACACCACATACTTCGGTGGCGGTATCCACCAAACCTTTCTTAATATTATCCCACACAGTATTCAAGTCTAAATCATTCATACACAACTCATTCAAACATCTAATATTTTCTCTCAGTCTACATTTATACTTCTCTATCACATCTTCATCCGCCTTGACCTCTCGGGTATATTTTTACAACCACAATGGAAACAAGTTAGATAATTTTTCTCGCTTTTTGATGTCCTTGGTCACTCAAACACGTGTTTTGTGCGCAGGTTGGACGGGACGGTAGTGTGGACGGAGAGGTAGGCTTGATTTTTGCCAAATTATTTTTCATTACGGTGCTGTGGACTGGAAATATTACATTACAATTATTAAGTATATTTGTATAATTAATTGTTATGTTACATCCAAAATACTCTCTTAAAGGGAAGTTTTTTAAATTATTAAAAAAAAACGTTTGAAAACATGAAATCAGTCAACAGGAATTGGGGCAGCGAAGGGGATATTTCCTTGCCCTAAAACTCCTTCAGAATTGAGCTGAGTATGCCCGGGAGTGAGACTTGGCTGTAAATTTACATTCTTTTTAGAAAAAATATACTAAGACGGGTAATAAATCATAAATGCCTCAGATTGACATAATTTTCGGCCTTGCTTTTTATTACGATTTTAACACAAACGAACAAACAAACGCAAAAAGCAGAAAAAATTAAAACTGGTATAATTCAAAAATGCTGCCGATCCATCCAGATGGTGACTGTGAATGCAGAACATAGATAATTATTGCGCAATGTAATTTTCAAAGGTTTCTGATGTCCTAGTACGCTACAAAGAAGAGCACGTGATGATGAATGGGGATGAAGGTTGTAAGTTTCGCCTTTTCGCCAAAGTTCCTCCTATTTTTAATGGCCACTTCAAAAAATCAGCTGTATTTTTAAATTCTCGTTTTGAAAATTAATGTTTTTCGAAAGTAGGAAGTTATAGATTTCGGTCCTATTTAGATAATGCGAGTTTTAATCCGATTTCCACTGAAATTTTACGGCTGGAAATAAAATTTTGTCGTACAATATCTATAGAACGCATCAACCGATCGAGATAAGCGATATGGCGTCCAAAAGTTTTTATTGGTACATCAAACTGAATAAATTTTAAAGTCAATCGGTCGATCCGTTTTAAAGAAATTCAAAAAATAAATACCAAAAAAATATTTTCAATTTCTTTCTAAATTACCTCCAAAATATTTGACTTATTAAGCCAAGACATAGAAAACACTTTATTGTAGATATTTGAAAAACTGCGTTGAATGCTACTAAGTAAGTCAAAAAAGAACGACGCGTTCAAAAATTATAGCTATTTCTAAATTTCTAAATCCGTAGGACACTCAATAAGTTTTGAGATACACAAAAAGTATTATTGGTACTATTAATATTTATTTCACATCTTTTCAAAATATTCTCCATCATGCTCAATATATAGTTCCATTCGCCTAAACCAACTCTGAAAACACTTTTGCGAGTCTTGATCTAACAGGTCCAAAATCGCTTCTTCGTAGACAGCCACGGGTTTTTCGGCGCTTGAAAAAAACTTGCCTTTTATATTTTCTTTGACTCTTGGGAACGAAAAGAAATCACAAGGAGCTAAATCAGGGCTGTAGGGTAGATGACTTACAGTTTCAACACCAGATTCCCCAATAAATGCTTTTGTCCTAAGGGAGGTATGTGAAGAGGCGTTATCGTGATGCAGCACGATTCCCCGAAGCCTGGGCTTTGATCTTTTCTCTCCAGCACAGCTTGAAAAGCTTTGGGTAATGCAACTGTAGTATACCGTTCAGAGTTGACTGACCTACAATTTTCCAGCATTGACGTCGACCAATGTCCGCTCTGTGAAAAAAAAACTAGCCACCATTATTCTTGCCGACGTTGCAAGGTCTTTGCAGTTTTGTCGGTAACTGTCGTTCTGAGTAGACCCATACCGATGATTGACTTTAATTTTCCGGATCATATTGATAGATCCATGTCTCGTCACCAGTAACGATTTCTGAAACACGCCTAAATGCCCCGTTTTCAAAACGTAGACTCATTTCCACCAATCCGCACGAGTGTATTTCGCTTTCGGAGAACAAACGAGGGATCCATCGACAACAAAGCTTCTTCACTCCAACACTTCGGTAGTTAATACATTTTCTGCCGTTACTGCTGTTTGCGGGGCCCCGGTTCTTTGGTCATCTTTAAGGGTAATTTTACCCCTTTTGAATTCAGCAAACCACCTAAACATTGTTGTGCGTGATGGAGCTCAGTCCCCTAATGCTGATTGTAAGCGTTGTAAACTTAATTGTTCGGTAAAACCAAATTTAAAATCATAATAGATAATAGCGCGCAAATGTTCACGGTTAAGATCCATCGTTTTAAATGAAAAGCGCGGGAAGCGTTGCAGGAAAATTAATACAACTTTGCTTTTCTTTTATATTGAGCAATTAGCTTTTAGAGTTCTATTTTTAAATAAATTTGCTTTTTAGGAACATATAACTTGAGTGTGTTCCATTTTTAAATTTCGAGTATCTCAGAACTTATTGAGTTACCTACGTATTCGTTTTATTTTTAGATAACTTAAATCTTTCGATCTATCGACTCATGACCTGACAAAAAATTTTTTGCACTTAGAAACCTGCGTTGAATGACGCCAAGCAACTCAAAAATGAACTAGGCGTTCAAAAATTAACGCCATTTAAAAAAAATCAATAATCGTTTATTTCATATAACTTTTGAACCATTTGGAAGATTTTTGAGAGTTTCAAGCTCGAAAAAAGCGGTAGGCCTGGTAGGGTTAGCCTACCGGTTAGTCGCTTTTCAGATTTTTTTAACTTCCCGCTGAGAAAAGTTAAAATTTTCAAAAATTGGGAAGATAATGGTTTTACTCTGTTTTTCTATAATTGAGTTTTTATCAAATCTTGACGTTTTGAGATCACAGAAAGCCACCCTGACAATTTTTTGATGGTGTCCGTATGTGTGTGTGGCCTCTTATAACTTTTGAACGGCTTGACCGATTGAAATGATGTAAGTGGATTTCCAAAGTATTTCATCAAACTTAGATTTCCTATGAATTTTAACTAATTTGGAACGGTAGATTTTGAGAAATCTCAAAAAGAAACATTTTGAAAAACTTTTTTTAGATAACTTTTAAACCGCTTTTAACCATGAAAAATCACGGCGATCGCCGCCGGTCCGGTCAAAATCGGTTGATTCGTTCGTGATATATGGTTAACGAAAATTTGTAAATTGATTTTTTAAAACTACTCCGATACTTCATGTTCAACGTCATAATTTGGTGAAATTTGGAGCGTTTTGCGTTTGAAATTAGCGGGAAGTTCCAGGGATGGCCTGCAGGGTCAACCAATGAAACAAATCAACCAAAAAAAAATTTTAATAATTTTTGTGCACGATATATTCGCCAATTGAAATCCGATGTTGATTTTATTAAATAAGTTTCATGTAAATTTGGAGAAAAAATCTCATTCGTAAGGGTGGCAAAGTAGGGGATGAAATTTCCAATGTAACCCTTTAGGCGATATTGCGATTGAGATATATGTTGAGCCAGTGCCCTTTTCAGCATCACATCACTCATGCAATTGGATCATTTTATGACTGTTTTTTGTTATTTATTTTATCTTTGATGTTTTTATGTATTATTTTATTTTCTGTATCAAAACTGTATGAGTGTAAGTTGCTGAATAAATGTATGTCTATGTCTATGTCTATGTCTATGTCTATGTCTATATTTCTTAGTCCACTCAAAAGCGTAAAAAATAACTTTGTCACAAACAGTGACCAAAATCTTTTATTAGGTTTTTCTGTCAAGAAATACTTAAAAGCAGTCCTTAGTTAGGAAGTTGGTGATGTTTCATCCCCATGCCTCGGAAAGCACGTGATGTCGTCGATCCTGCGCCTGATCTCCCTCCGTTCGTGTCAGATTACCGCCCCGTGGGACTATGAGAGTGAGGGAATAGAGTGTGCACCTGTGCTTGCGCATCTACTCGGCCTACTGTACACACTAGTCAGGCTGGTCGCCGTGAACGAAAATTCAGTCTAGAAGACATTCTTTTAATTAATCAAAATTAGTTAGTATAACACCGTGTAGTTGCGGCATAAGAAGTAAGAATATCCCACTGCTGTTGCTGACCTGCACTTTTCCGATGCAGAAATTAGGTTTACTGCCCTTTGATGTCCTAGTATATTTGTCAAATCAGCACGTAAATGTCCCTAAGAGAAATAAATTAAATGCCACACATAATTTGTAAAAAAACCAAGTCTCGAAACTCAGTTCTTCTACCATAAAAAGTTGTGAGATCCATGTAATAACCAAGTCGGTTAATTTATTCAGTCCCTACCTAAGTCCATCCTTCTGTTTTATGTTATTACATAATTAGCTAACCTAACAACATTTTATAGTGACAATATCAATGTTAAAAATCTTTTATGTTTCAAATAAATAGATTGAAAAACACAATGTATCTCACAAGTACTACATAAATTAGATTGCTTAGTGCGATTGTCAAGACATACTTTATAATAGAATAGCATTTTTCTAGTCACTTTTCCTATCCGTTTTAATTACGATGTGTACCCTACTAAGGATATGCTGTATTTTGTACATGTATATGTTATGATTATTATTCCTTATAAGTAGAACTCTTATACGATAACGATCTACTTAGTAATAAATAGTATTTTTTTGAATTACACGTCAATTTTTGTTGAATATAACTTCAAATAAAATTAAGATAATTTGACATAAACAAATTAATTATAATTGGTTGTAACATTTGCAATTTATAATATATAATGATTGACAAATTAACGATAACACCAAGTATATGACATTGAGCTAAGTAGTTACGATGTACCAGTTCTGGCTCACTTGTAGAGAGGTTGTACTACCAGTTCTGGCGCACTGAGTCAGAAGTTGTACAAGTACGACGTTCGTCGATTCACGATCAGCGTATTTTTCCCCATTTTTGTAATTAGTTTTCACAATTATAACGCGTTGTTCTTTCAAAAACCTCTCCATTTTTAATAATGGGAATAAACAGAGATAACAGCTGTCAAATTTCAGAGTTGCCACTTGCATGAAAAAAAATATTATAAAAACTCGATATAATAGTGTCGAAGTTTATTGTCAAATTATATTATTACTTATATAATGTTATACACAGAACTGGTGAAAGAAAATTTTTAAATCATTCATTAAAAAATAGGATTTTTTTTAGAATTAGTACTATTAGCAGAAAAATTCGAAATTATGTATTTATTATACCGCAATAATTAATCGGTAAATAACTGCTTAATAATTATAATAATAATATTGGTTTAGCGACAATATGGTTGTGCAATGGTGTTTAAGTATAATTTAGTTCTACATATTCTACCATAGTAATGTGTAAATTTTAATGGACAAGTAACCATAACAATATTTATCGAAATTTTAACAACATACATATAATTATTCAATATTTTTTAATTGATATGGTAACTTTCTAATTAATTATGTAACAGCTTCAAAGGAAATACCAACGTTAGATTATTATTATAGCTCTATAGCATTCCAGTTCCATCTTTTACAATTTCTTTTAAAAAACTCTAGATGATATCGTACAGGTGCCCGTCCGAATGAATCAAAATATTGACCGACGTCATTCGTATCGATATATAAAGCTACCCAATGTGACCCTGGTTTATCATCTGTATCCAAATTGCATATTATATACGTTGGTACGTGGGTGTACATGGGTAGTTTATTGGCAGCATAAACATTATTTTCTAGAGTGGGGTGAATCTTTTTCAGATGTTGTTGTACATCTAGTGTATCCATAATATTACTGCTATTAGTAGATTATTACAGTACCAATCTACTCAATGACTAATATAGGAGTGATCAATTATAGTGATTTCTAAATATTAAATTGCATTCTTTGTGTTATACAAATCGTATTTGAGTCACCAATACACTGAACAAGACACGACAGGAAGGACGTAGGAATGTAGAGATAAGCAACAGAATGTAAGGTAAGCTTGTTGACGCATAAAGATACTATCAATTCTACTGCAGAAATTCTTTAGATTAGAATTATTACTCACTGGTACTATATAAGACCAAGCAACTGCAGTCATGGAATTAGTGTATGGTCGTTTGACCGCAGTGGATCTATCAATACTACGTTTGTGTTACTTCAACGCATCAAAGGCCATGGATGTAAGTGTTTATTCTATTGACAAACTTACTTTTCTTTCTGTTATTTTCTTACGTGTGTATGATTTAGTGTTAACAAATTATATTTAAATATTATGTGTGTGTATATGGTTAAGCCGTGGTAGCTCAGATGGTTAGCGCAAAATGTAAAATTCACAGTACGCGACCCGGGTTCGATCCCCGCCGGCACCAATTAAATTGTTAATTACAATTTTAAGTGCTGATTTACCACGTGCTCAGCGTAGCCCTAAAACCCTCTCAGAAATGAGAGGAGGCCTATGTTCAGCAGTGGACTTTAATAGGTTGTAACTTTAGCTTTTTTAACTTTTATGATTAAGTGTTAACAAATTGATATTAACATGATAACTGTGTTGTTGCAGAAATCATTGAGCTTCGATGAAAATACCTATAAACAGTATTACTACTCGCCACTCTCCCCTCAAAAAGAGAGTGATGACATCGTCATTAATAATAACACATGCGATGGTGGAAAAAGAAAATCGCAATCGATTGATCATTTTTTTGAAGCTGAATCAAAAATAAAAAAGAGGAAGCTGTTATCATCAACCGTAGCACGAGCCGCTAGAGATGGTGTATCATACATTTCTACTAATTCTGACGACGGAGACCAAGCGACGCATCTCATCAAAATTGAAATGTACGATATGAAGAAGCTTGTGTTATGGGCTTAGTGAGAGAAATTAGTGTGGAAGAAGTAAAAATGGCTGTTAGGAATATGAAGAATGGGAAGGCAGTCGGCCCAGATGGAATACCAGTAGAAGTGTGGAAGTTGCTGAGTGCGGATGGATGGAAGTGGTTGAGTTTATTTTTCGGTAAATTGTTGCAGGAAGAACAAATACCTGAGGAATGGTGCAGTAGTATACTGGTCCCCATTTTTAAAAACAAAGGAGACGTTCAAAACTGCAGCAGTTACCGGGGAATAAAACTCATGTCACATACGATGAAAGTCTGGGAAAGAATAATAGAGAGAAGAATGAGAGAAGAGTGTGAGATAACACAAAACCAGTTCGGATTCATGCCCGGTCGAGGTACGACAGATGCCATTTTCGCATTACGCCAATTGTGCGAAAAGTACAAGCGCGTGCATAAAAATCTGCACATGGTTTTTGTCGACCTTGAAAAGGCGTACGATCGGGTTCCCCGTGAGGTTTTGTGGTGGGCGTTAAACATGAAAGGTATGCCTGGGAAGTATGTGAGGTTAGTCCGTGCTATGTACAGAGCATCCCGTACATGTGTACGATCTGCCGCGGGAACTACGGGCAGTATCGATGTGGCGGTAGGGCTGCACCAAGGGTCGGCATTGAGCCCTTACCTCTTCCTACTGATTATGGACGCTTTGACGTCGGACCTGCAGGATGAGGCACCCTGGTGCATGCTCTTTGCCGATGACATCGTGCTTGTCGGGGAAGAAGGCATCGAGGTACAGAGCAGACTGACGGGGTGGCAACAGAGGCTGGAAAGTGTTGGCTTGAAGATCAGCAGATCCAAAACCGAATATCTGTGCTGTGATTTCGGCGGTCTTTCCAGTCCTGTACCCATGTCGTTGGATGGCGCTATACTGCCTAACTGCTCAGATTTCAAGTACCTCGGTTCCCTCATTCAAGGCGACGGCGGAATAGATAGAGCTGTGCAGCATAGGATTAACGCAGGGTGGATGAAATGGCGACAGGTCACAGCCACAACGTGCGATCCCCGAATGCCAATAAGGCTGAAGGGGAAAATTTACAAATCGATCATCCGACCTGTCGTCATGTATGGAAGTGAATGCTGGGCCGTCAAGAAGAAGGATGAAAATAGACTGCATGCGAATGAAATGAGAATGTTACGATGGATGTGTGGTGTGACAAGGATGGATAAGATAAGGAATGAGTATATAAGAGGAAGCCTGAAAGTAGCGCCAGTGGTAGAAAAGGTGAGAGGAAGCAGATTGGCATGGTTTGGGCATGTGATGCGGAGGAATGAAAGTCATGTCACAAAACGAGTGTTGAATATGAATGTGGAGGGACACACGGGCAGAGGAAGGCCGAATAAAAGATGGATCGATTGTGTGAAGAGTGATATGAGAATGAAAGGAGTAAGTATGGAAATGACGGCTGATAGAGAGGAATGGAACAAGAAGGTTTACTGCGCCGACCCCAGATAATGGGAAATGGTTTAGAGAATGAATGAATGATATGAAGAAGCTATCCAAGATTCCAACTACTGATCATTGGAAACATGCTTCCACGAGGATTAAATATTACGTAAAGACTAATAAGGATAGCATCTACGACAACACAAACGCCCTCGTATACAATATTACAAAGACAATAGCAGAAAGTGAAAAAGTTAAAAAATACTTTTTTAACAATGACAGTCATTAGCTGATCATTAGTGAATGTGATTCTGTTTACTTAAATTACTTCCGTGTACTCATTATATTCTATTTCTAATCCTTTGTTAGACTTAAATATCGGACATTATTTGAAATTTGGGTATCAGTTGGTCTACCAACACTGAACTGTTACTCTGCTACCTATTTTCTTCTTTACTATAAGGATGGCAAACTTCAGTGAAGTGTGCACCAGTGCTTTCTTCTCCACAACCATGGAAGAGAATACGGAACTATTCAACAGCGAATTAAATCAGGAGTTGTCTAAAGTTTGTGATGAAATGGAGAAGGATCAACTGTTCGATTCATCGTATGATGATGAGTTGTATAATCACTGTGCGATGGTTGAAACACAGTTTAAGTAAGTAAAATAAACATTCATTTCGATCATAATTTACACAATGTCTTGTACAGTTTTTAATAAATTTAAACATTTTAGTAGTCAACCACTACAACTTGGAAGAGGAACGAAGCGAACGAGCAGCAAAGAACCCAAGATCATCAAAAAACCAACAACGGAAGCAGAAGCGCCTACCTCTGCAGGGAACAGTATCAGTAACGATGATCAAGTGGAATGTCTAACGTGTCATATATTTATCAAGAAACGGTATTTAGCTAATCATTTTAAAAGTAATGTTCACAAAAATAATCTTTTAAATTCACATAATTCTTTATCAAACGTTAGTGTTATTGAATCTGCTTTTGGAAATAGGATTTTAACTTATAAAATCAAGAGTAGAGTAGATAGTTCGACATTGGTATATTTTGAAACTCCTGAACTATTTTTAAATTCTATTAAAGATGATATTTTATTTTTAATACAAGAGTGTATTCATCAACACATAATTTTTAAAGTAAACTTCATATTGCATGCTGATTTTGTTCAACAAACTAAAGATATTCATGATACGTTCGATTTTCAAACGCTTAACTATATTATTTGTCAAGGAGATGACTTAAATATTTTTTTTTCATCTTTAAATGATACAATTACTACTAAAATTAGTGCATTTGAAAAAAAAGATAGTGGATGGAGTCTAAAAAACATAAAATCTATAGACATGAATGTTAATAAATTTAACCCCCTACGCGGTACTTCATACATAGATCTTCCTCGTGACATAAAATTAAAAAAGGCTGTTATAAATGTAAAAAGCAAGGATTATTTTGTTTTAAATGGGCGTTACTCTCGGCGTTATATCCCGTAAACAAAAACGCGGATCGTGTATCATCGTACGTTAAACATGCAAATAAACTTAAATTTGATGGTATTTCCTTTCCAGTTAAAATTTCTGACATAGCAAAAGTAGAGAAATTAAATGATATTAGTATTAATGTTTTTGGGTTAGAATATAATAAAGAAAAACGATGTAATTCTATAGTAGGTCCATTATTTTTAACAAAGTGTCGTAAAGATAGACATATCAATTTATTATTTTTTTCCAAGGATACAAAAAATCATTATTGTAACATAAAAAAATTATCGCGGTTAGTTAGTAAACAAATTTCAAAAGACGGTCACATCATGTACATTTGCGAAGCATGTCTACTTCACTTTCCATCTAAGGAAAGTTTAAATAACCATGAACAATACGATTGTGCCCACATTTGTACAGAATTACCAAACAGTGAAACTTTTAAAAAAAAGAATTGGTTTGGTCAACCTATTTCAAATGATAAAATTAAATTTGATAGTTATGAAAAAAAGTTGAAGATACCATTCGTAGTTTATGCTGATTTTGAAGCATTTTTAAAACCAATAGAATCATGTTCTAACGATCCTTCCAAACCTTTCACACACAATATTCAGAAGCATGAAGTACATACTTTTGGTTATTATATTAAATGTTCATATGATGATAAATTATCAAAATATGTAACGTATTGCGGACCCAACTGTGCACAAGTGTTTATGGAAAGTTTATCTAACAATCTCAAAGAAATAAATAGACTTCAAAAATATCCTCCACTTCCGCTAACAAATGAAGACAAAAACCAAATTTCAAATGCAACCATTTGTCATATTTGTGAAACAGAGTTAGCAGAACATTTTTATGATTTTGATTGGTACACCGGTAGTTTTATAGGTGTTGCTCACGAATCATGTAGCTCGAAGTTCAGAAAACCTCGTTGTATACCAATATTTTTACACAACCTTAGTCACTATGATGCTCATTTTATTGTTCACGCGTTAAACTTTTGTGATGGTGAAGTCGAAGTTATCCCTCAAAATAAAGAAAAATATATATCCTTTTCCAAAAAATTAAAAATGAATAACCACGAAATTATATTAAGATTCATAGATTCATTTAAGTTTTTATCATGTAAATTAGAAGAATTGGCCAAAAATCTCAGTAATGATCAATTTCAAGAATTACGTAGAAATTATCCTAATGATGAAGATTTCTTTCGTTTAAAACGGAAAGGCGTTTATCCATATGAACTTATGACTAATTATGATAGTTTAAGCCTAACATCGCTCCCCGAACAAAAATTTTTTTATAGCTCGCTCACAGATTCCCATATTTCAAATGATGATTACAATCATGCTAAAGATGTTTGGAAACACTTTGGGTGTTGTAATATGCTAGATTATTCAAACCTGTATTTAAAAACAGACGTTTTACTTTTAACCGATGTATTTGAAAACTTTAGAAAGTTATGTATTAATACTTATGATTTAGACCCTGCCCATTATTACACAGCACCCGGTTTAAGTTGGGAAGCAATGTTAAAATATACAAAAATAGAATTAGAACTTTTAACAGATTATGAGAAAATTGCATTTATTAGATCAGGTATCAGGGGTGGTGTATCTCAATGTAGTAATCGTTATGCTAGAGCTAATAACAAATATATGGGGGATTATGATGCAGGGAAACCAAATTCATATATCACATATTTTGATGCCAACAATTTATATGGTTGGGCTATGTCTCAATGTCTTCCTACTGGTGGATTCGAATGGGTAAATCCGAATACAGAATTTAATGTGTCTGAGACATCGAACTTCGGTTTTATTTTAGAAGTTGATTTGGAATATCCAGATGAACTTCATGATTTACATTCGGACTTTCCTTTATGCCCCGAAAACATTTGTGCAGACAATATTAATGAAAATAAACTAGTCCCAAATTTAAATAATAAAGATAAATATGTAATTCATTACAGAAATTTAAAGCAGTGCATAGAAATGGGGGTTAAATTAACTAAAATTCATAGAGTTTTAAAATTTAAACAGTCTCGCTGGTTGAAGATGTACATAGATCTAAACACAAAATTAAGAACGTTAGCAAAATCAGATTTCGAAAAAGATTTTTATAAATTAATGAATAATTCAGTCTTCGGAAAGACTATGGAGAATATTGAAAAAAGGGTTAACATAAAATTAGTTACACACTGGGAGAACCAGGGCAAAGCTTTAGGTGCTCAAGATCTAATCGCTAAACCATAATTTCATAGTCTTTCAGTATTTTCGGAAAACCTAGTTGCGGTTCAGTTGCGAAAAACAAAGTTAATATATAACAAACCAATTTATTTAGGGTTTTGCATTTTAGATATTTCAAAAACATTAATGTATGATTTTCATTATAACTATATGGTTAAAAAGTTAAGTAAAATCAAATTATTGTATACAGATACGGATAGTTTAATATATCATATATTTACAGATGATTTTTACTCTGATATAAAACCTGACCTTTCATCATACTTTGATACCTCAGCTTATGATGCAAATAATATTTTTGAATATCCAAAATTAAATAAAAAGAAATTAGGTTTTTTTAAAGATGAAAATAATGGTAAAATCATGAAAGAATTTGTGGGTTTACGATCCAAAATGTACGCTTTTAACTTAGAGAATAAGACTATAGCCAAGGCAAAAGGCGTAAATAAATGTATCACTAAAAAGATGACCATGGATAATTATAAGTCTTCTCTATTTAATAAAAAAGTGCAATATTATAGTATGCTTAGATTTAAATCAATTAAACACACAATTTTTACACAAAAATTAAATAAGATTGGTTTATCATATAATGACACAAAGAGGCATATTTTAGATAATAATATTGAAACATTAGCTTGGGGTCATTATAAACTGCGTTATGTATGTGTTGATAGTTTTTAATTTTATGTCTGCATGTAAATAAAATTTGTATTGATTGTAAAATAATGATAATAGTATAATATGACGTAGAGTTTATTACATATTTAATCGTTGTTTTATTGTAAATAATTTAAGTTAATTGTTGTTTATATTTGCGTGTGTGTGTGTGTGTGCATTTATTTGAGATTGAGTTGATTGTAAAATTATGATGTACTAATTGTGTTAGAAATAGTATACAGATCATTCTGTTTTATATAATGTTTGCAATATATATTAATTGTTAACACCAACACTTTCATTTTTTATTTCACCCCTTAGAACTTTAGACGTGTATAATGTTTCACTTTATCCATCCGTTTACTGCTATTGTGGCGGGGCCAAGTGGATGTGGGAAGTCAAATTTTGTAACAAATTTCATAAAATCAGTTACAGAAATATGTAATTGTGATTTTAATCAGATCACATGGTGCTTTGATGAAATGCAACCTTTATATAATTTACCAAATGTTAACTACCATCAAGGAATTCCAAATGTTAATATGTTTGACGGTGAAAACCCACATCTTGTTATTATTGATGATCTAATGAGAGAGTCCGATGGAAGAATTGTGGATATATTTACAAAAGGTAGTCATCACAGGAATCTTAGTGTATTTTATTTAACACAAAATTTATTTCATCAGGGTAAAGGGCAAAGAGACATATCCTTAAACTCAAGTTATATAATATATTTTAAAAACCCTCGAGATAAAACTCAAATAAGATATTTAGCACGACAAGTGTCACCAGATAACCCAAAATTTATTGAAGATGCCTACAGGGATGCAACTCTAGAGGCGCATGGATATTTAATGGTAGATTTAAAACAGAATACCAATGATTTTTGTCGTATCAAGACAAATGTCTTCCCATTTAATGGTTTCTGCACAGTCTACGTCCCCACAAAAGAGTTTAAATACACCAAGAATCAAACATTTCAAATCATTGCTAAATGATGCATCGTCGACTCACAACGCATAAACATTTGCTAAACGCTTTGCATACGCTTAAACCAAAATATCAAAGAGCATTACTTAAAACGTGTGATGAAGAAGAAATTAACTGTATTTGTGAGTGTATTCATAACGTTTTACAAGGAAAAGTACCTCTTAAAGATCAAGATAAACAAAAATTGAATAAACACAAAAATATACTCCGTCAACTAGTGCGTAAGTGTAAACATAAACTAAGAAAAAATATAATTATACAAAAAGGAGGGGCTTTCTTACCAATAATATTAGGTGCAATATTGAGTGGATTAGTGAGTGGACTAGCCAGTTAACATGGAAAATGCAAAGAAAATGATACTTATCGAACCTGGATTGATTGAAAAATTAAAACAAGAAAATAAGGTTAATACGAGTAGTAGTTTATCTCGATTAGATATCGAAATGCAAAATATTATGAATAGTAAGACGGAAGACCGAAAGAAATGGATGTTATATTTACAAACACTGCAAAGATACCTTCATTTTACCGAAGAGGATCGTCAACCACTCAGATTACCAATTTATTCTGATACATCTAATGAAGATTCAAACGAGTCTAAAATTGGTTTTAAAAATAAAGATAGAGATCTAAAAACTTCAGTTGATGCTGAATCTTTGTTGGAGGAGAATCGATCCATCAAAAGTAAAGAAAATGTTGAAAATCCACTTTACACACCAGCTCAAATACTCAGTTTAATACCAAAAACTTATAATAAAAAAGGACAGTTATTATTAAACTTAGTTGAAACAAGTAGAGGTAAAATACATTGGGATAATGAAGGTACAGTCACAATTGATAACGAAAAAATTCCTGGAAGTAATATTGTTGATTTAATAAATGATTCACTAAGACCCTTAAAAAGAAGTGATCCAGTAGGTTGGGATAGATTTGCTGAAGCATTAAAAGATATTAAAGTACCACTTACTTATATTGGAAATCCAAAGAGATGTGAGTTTATTAACCAACTTCAAGCAAAAGATCTGAACAAACCCTCTGAGATTGAATTTCAAGAGTTTTCTACACCGAGCAGTAGAGATAAAAAGTCTACAACTAAAATACGTAAAAGGCTTGAGTGGGAAAAATGGACCCCGTACTAGAAGAAATTAACAGGATTTATTATGATCCATCTAATCCCGCTGGTTTTGGTAGTATTGATAAATTATCAAAAGCCATGAAGGGTAAAATGAATAAAAAGCAAGTAAAGGAATGGTTAAAATCACAAGAAACATACACATTACATAAACCCATTCGAAAAAAATTCCCGCGTAATAGGTACATTCTATCAAATATTAATGAACTGTGGCAAGCTGATTTAAGTGATATGCGAACTTATTCTCAATATAATGATGGTTTCAAGTATATACTTTGTGTTATTGATGTATTTAGTAAATATGCTTTTGCAAGACCAATGAAAAAGAAAAACTCAGAAACAACTAAAGAATGTTTTGAAAGTATATTTACTGAAAGTAATTTAACACCTACTCACATACAATCTGATAAAGGTACAGAATTTGTTTCAAAAGATGTACAAAAATACTTTAAATCCAAAAAGATTAATTACTATACCACTAACAATCCTGACATTAAGGCCAGTATTGTTGAACGATTTCAAAGAACACTAAAAATGAAAATGTGGCGTTATTTCACTCATAATAATACTTATAGATATATAGATGTTTTACAAGATTTAATATACTCTTACAATCACAGCTTTCACTCTAGTATTAAGATGTGCCCATGTGATGTAAATTCCAACAATATTATGACAGTTTGGACTAATCTTTATGATAGACGGTCAAACAAACTTTCTTTAGAAAATCCTAAACCAAATTTCAATGTGGGTGATTATGTTCGAATAACTAAATATAAACATGCTTTCCAAAAAGGATATGAATCAAATTGGAGTGATGAAATATTTATTATATCTTCAATAATTGATAGATCTCCATGGGTTGTTTATACAATAACAGATTTACAAAATGAACCAATAGTTGGTACTTTTTATGAAAGAGAATTACAGAAAATCACTTACAACCCCACCTCACAATATAAAATAGATAAAATAATTGACACTCGTTACTCAGGTAACAGAAAAGAAGTATTAGTGAAGTGGAAAGGTTAGCCAGATAAATTTAACAGTTGGATTTTAGCTTCTAGTTTAAAAGAAATATGAATAAAGAAAGTTTTTATTTAACTTTGCTCAGCTCAATAGTTCAATGGAATATTTTCCTGATAACAAGACCACAAATTTTTCAACGAAATTACCGAAAGCTATTAAATTAGAAGGTGAATGGTCGGTTGGAGTTGTCGAGTTTCAATATCCATGTACCATGTTTACTGTTCAAGATCATGAAAATGTTATATACATTACAAAATCTATGTTACTGCCTAATGAAGATAAACCATCCACAGTGTACTACAAAAAACATATTCCAGCTACCAACTATGATAACGTTGAGCATATTTTAAGAGTGTTAAATGGTATCGGAGAGAACTTGAAATTTCGCTATGATGAAATAACAAAATTTGTGTCTATTTCTGTTTTGGATAAAAATATAACATCCGTAACATTATCACCCAAATTAAGTTTACAACTAGGTTATGAACCAAATAAAAATCTCCTAGAGAGAAATTTTGGAAAGTGTCCTGCTAATTTACACTTAGGGTTACCATCTCAACTCTTTCTATATTGTGACATTATCGATCCTCAGATTGTGGGTGATGTTATGACTCCTTTACTAAGAGTCATTTCATTAGATCCTACAAAATACATTTATGGTGCAAATAAAATGCACGTTTTCTCTCAACCTCACTACTTACCTGTTATGCGAAGAGAGTTCGATACGCTGGAAATAGTTATAAGATCGAGCACAGGACAAAAAATACCATTCCAGTTTGGAACCGTGTGTATTAAACTACATTTCCGAAAATTATAATAATGAATTCCCTTCGTGATCATCATAAATGTCCATATGAAAATTATTATACACATCAAGCTGGGTCAGGAGTTGGAGTAATTTATAAGGGTGCACCATACCAACGCGGTCATGGTATTGGGAGCTTCTTAGGGGGGTTATTTAGATCAGTTTTACCTTTACTTTCAAGTGGTGCTCGAGTGATTGGTAAGGAGGCATTAAGCGCTGGAGTAGGACTTTTATCGGATATGGTTCAAGCGCGTCCTATGGAAGCCTCAATAAAAGATCGTCTAAAGCAAGTTAGTACGAATTTAAAACGAAAGGCTGATGAGAAAATTGATCAATTTAACATGACAGGATCTGGGTATAAAACTAAAAGAAAACGATTGACCTCGTTCATTCCACCATTAACTGCTAAAGTGAAAGCTGCGAAAAAACTTGGTCTAAAACCAAAAAATAACAAAGATATATTTTCAAATTAAATATGTCTTTCCTTCATAATCATTCTTGCGAGTGCGTTAAGTCAGAATTGGATTTGTTTGCACTACCGTCTACACAAACTAGCATTGAAAATGGATTGTGGATTCATTATAAACCAATTTCATCTCTTGGTGATGATGGACCTATCGAGTTTCAAGTTCCTGGGACAGACGATGACTACATAGATTTGTCTCATACATTACTCCATATAAAGGCAAAAGTATTAAATCAAGATTCAACTAACTTGATATCTACTACAATAGTAGCACCTGTAAATAATTGGCTGCATTCACTTTTTAGTCAACTTGATGTTTATTTAAACCAAAAACTTGTATCACCACCTAATAATACCTATGCATATCGAGCATACATGGAAACCCTTTTAAACTATGCTCCTGCTGCTAAACAATCTCATCTTACTTGTAGTCTTTGGTATGATGATACAGCAGGAAAAATGGATTCTACGGATGGTAAAAACATAGGATTTGTTAAAAGACAGGAATTGATTAGTGAAAGTAAGGAAATAGAAATGATTGGTCATCTTCACGGTGACATTTTCAACCAAGATAAATTTTTAATTAATGGTGTTGAAATGAGTGTTAAATTGGTTCGATCTAGAGAGAGCTTTAATTTAATTGCTGGGTCAAACGATGTAAAGTTTAAAGTTTGCATTACGGATGCAACTCTTATTGTTCGACGAGCACGAATTAATCCAAGTGTATTACTCGCACATCAAAAAGTTTTAGCTTCTACCACTGCTAAATATCCTATTACTCGAGCTGAAGTAAAAGTTTTAACAATTCCATCGGGTGTTCAAGGAAAAACTCTTGATAATATATTTTTAGGGCAGGTACCCAAAAGATGTATAATTGGATTTGTGAACAATTCTGCATTTAATGGTTCCCTTACTAAAAATCCATTTAACTTTGAAAACTATGGTATTAATTCTTTCAGCTTATATATTGATGGTCAACAAATACCTTCAAAAGCTTTGCAACCATCTTTTAATAATAGCATATTTACATCAGCATATCATACTCTATTCTCGGGAACTGGTATTCACTTTCTTAATGAAGGAAATGGAATCTCTTGTGAACAGTATGCCAAAGGTTACTGTCTATTAGCATTTGACTTAACTCCTGATTTATCAGCCAACTCATCAGCTCATTGGAATCTCATAAAGCATGGTAGTGTAAGATTAGAAGTACGATTTGAATCCTCACTAATACAAACAATTAACTGTATAGTTTATGCTGAGTTTGATAATATTATTGAGATAGATAAAAACAGAAATGTTACTGTAGACTATAGTAGTTAAGGTTATAATATGTGTTGTGTGATAGATTTTATGAGTTATGTGTAATGCATTTTGTGTGTATGTAACTATGTGAAACATTATAAAATTAAATAAAACAAATTGTATGCAATATATTATTTTTTTATTTCTTTATAAATATTCTATTTAATGTAATACAAAACTCTGTTCGAGTTTAAATTTTACATAAGCACACTGACTAAACCACTGAACATGCTGCTGCCAAGGATCATCATCATCTTCCCAATCTTTTAAGCCACCACCACAATGGAAACACTTGGTCCTGTCTGCATGGCCAGTATAAAAGAAACCGGCTTCTGCAAGATCTTCAGGTTTCTGTCGCATAACGAGAGGCCAGTTTTCGAAACTGAGCAACCGGCTAGATTTTGAACTGAAGAATGGATATTCAGCTCTTGAGTACTGCATATTCTTCTCGTTTTCATCTCCACTCAGTGTTGTAGTTTTGTTCTTCAATGATGTGTTCTGTACACGTATGCCACACTCAACTCTTTCTTCTGCTCTTGTCTTCCTGTAATTTAAGTAAACAGAATCACATTCACTAATGATCAGCTAATGACTGTCATTGTTAAAAAAGTATTTTTTAACTTTTTCACTTTCTGCTATTGTCTTTGTAATATTGTATACGAGGGCGTTTGTGTTGTCGTAGATGCTATCCTTATTAGTCTTTACGTAATATTTAATCCTCGTGGAAGCATGTTTCCAATGATCAGTAGTTGGAATCTTGGATAGCTTCTTCATATCGTACATTTCAATTTTGATGAGATGCGTCGCTTGGTCTCCGTCGTCAGAATTAGTAGAAATGTATGATACACCATCTCTAGCGGCTCGTGCTACGGTTGATGATAACAGCTTCCTCTTTTTTATTTTTGATTCAGCTTCAAAAAAATGATCAATCGATTGCGATTTTCTTTTTCCACCATCGCATGTGTTATTATTAATGACGATGTCATCACTCTCTTCTTGAGGGGAGAGTGGCGAGTAGTAATACTGTTTATAGGTATTTTCATCGAAGCTCAATGATTTCTGCAACAACACAGTTATCATGTTAATATCAATTTGTTAACACTTAATCATAAAAGTTAAAAAAGCTAAAGTTACAACCTATTAAAGTCCACTGCTGAACATAGGCCTCCTCTCATTTCTGAGAGGGTTTTAGGGCTACGCTGAGCACGTGGTAAATCAGCACTTAAAATTGTAATTAACAATTTAATTGGTGCCGGCGGGGATCGAACCCGGGTCGCGTACTGTGAATTTTACATTTTGCGCTAACCATCTGAGCTACCACGGCTTAACCATATACACACACATAATATTTAAATATAATTTGTTAACACTAAATCATACACACGTAAGAAAATAACAGAAAGAAAAGTAAGTTTGTCAATAGAATAAACACTTACATCCATGGCCTTTGATGCGTTGAAGTAACACAAACGTAGTATTGATAGATCCACTGCGGTCAAACGACCATACACTAACTCCATGACTGCAGTTGCTTGGTCTTATATAGTACCAGTGAGTAATAATTCTAATCTAAAGAATTTCTGCAGTAGAATTGATAGTATCTTTATGCGTCAACAAGCTTACCTTACATTCTGTTGCTTATCTCTACATTCCTACGTCCTTCCTGTCGTGTCTTGTTCAGTGTATTGGTGACTCAAATACGATTTGTATAACACAAAGAATGCAATTTAATATTTAGAAATCACTATAATTGATCACTCCTATATTAGTCATTGAGTAGATTGGTACTGTAATAATCTACTAATAGCAGTAATATTATGGATACACTAGATGTACAACAACATCTGAAAAAGATTCACCCCACTCTAGAAAATAATGTTTATGCTGCCAATAAACTACCCATGTACACCCACGTACCAACGTATATAATATGCAATTTGGATACAGATGATAAACCAGGGTCACATTGGGTAGCTTTATATATCGATACGAATGACGTCGGTCAATATTTTGATTCATTCGGACGGGCACCTGTACGATATCATCTAGAGTTTTTTAAAAGAAATTGTAAAAGATGGAACTGGAATGTTGATAGGATTCAGAATGAGTGGACTTCAGTTTGTGGCGAATATTGCTTAATGTATTTGCTATATAAGTTTCAGGGATGTTCAATGCATAGTTTTACGAGTATATTTACAGGGAACACATTGTACAACGATATTTTAGTGGATGAGATGTTTCGCTCCTATTTTATAGATAATAAGTAATAAGATTTTGTATTTTATAAATAAAACTTTTAACAAAATTGGGTAATGTGTTTTTTTGGTAAAAATGGACCGCAGATTCGTGATCAGAGCATGCCAAAACCTTTTTTTTTTTTTTTTTTTTTTTTTTTTTTTTTTTTTTTTTTTTAGGATCGTGAATCGACGAACGTCGTACTTGTACAACTCTCTACAAGTGAGCCAGAACTGGTACATCGTAACTACTGAGCTATAATAATAATCTAACGTTGGTATTTCCTCTGAAGCTGTTACATAATTAATTAGAAAGTTACCATATCAATTAAAAAATATTGAATAATTATATGTATGTTGTTAAAATTTCGATAAATATTGTTATGGTTACTTGTCCATTAAAATTTACACATTACTATGGTAGAATATGTAGAACTAAATTATACTTAAACACCATTGCACAACCATATTGTCGCAAAACCAATATTATTATTATAATTATTAAGCAGTTATTTACCGATTAATTATTGCGGTATAATAAATACATAATTTCGAATTTTTCTATTAATAGTACTAATTCTAAAAAAATTCCTATTTTTTAATGAATGATTTAAAAATTTTCTTTCACCAGTTCTGTGTATAACATTATATAAGTAATAATATAATTTGACAATAAACTTCGACACTATTATATCGAGTTTTTATAATATTTTTTTTCATGCAAGTGGCAACTCTGAAATTTGACAGCTGTTATCTCTGTTTATTCCCATTATTAAAAATGGAGAGGTTTTTGAAAGAACAACGCGTTATAATTGTGAAAACTAATTACAAAAATGGGGAAAAATACGCTGAAACCGCTCGCAAACTACGACAAATTTTCAGCCGAGAAAGTGCACCTAATGTGTCAACCATTCGAAGAGTGGTTAAAAAATTTGAAGAAACTGGATCAATTATGGATAATAAGAATCCTTTGCGTCAACGTACCGGTCGGTCTCCTGAAAACATTGCTGCTGTAAACGCCGTGGTGCGCTTGCATTGCAGCAGCGCACCGCCTGGCAGGGTCGCCATGTAATGTGGGGAGATTCGGGGAATAAATGATAACACGTCTAGTGGTCTTGACTGTAGGTTTATTACTCACTCTTTCTTATTCTATCCTACATATATATATACGCACACACTACACGAACTCTGATTCTGTACTCGGATAGCCATCGTAGCCCTACTGTACAAACACTTCAACACTTCGATATACCGACAGTCAACTTGGCACCGCTGAAGGGACTGTAGCACTGCCCGAATTTCGACAGAATCAAAGGCTTTCTCGTAGTCCACATATGCCAGGCAAAGTGGCAGATTGTACTGTTCGGTCTTCTGTACAATCTGCCGCAGGATATTTATGTGGTCTATGGTACCGAAGCCTTTTCGGAAACCGGCTTGTTTGGGAGGCTGGAAGTCGTCGAGTGTGCGTGCGAGACGATTTGTAATAACTCTCGAAAACGTTTTTAAGGTGGTGGAGAGCCATTCTAATCTCGCTCAGACTGACGTCCGGGATATCATCGGAATAGTGTCGGATAAGACTTGCTCTTGGACCGTTACTCACACTTGCGTGTGGCTCCAACGATGATGTGTACGGCTGCCCATAGAATCTCTCAATCTCACTCAGAATCTCAGGTGTCCCGGAAACGACGTTGCCACACTCAGTCTTCAGCTTTGACCGTTGGATCTTTCTGGCAGACAGATCGCTTCTTTAATACGAGCAGTATTAAAGTTGCGTAAGTCTCGTCGCATGCATTTGGAGATCTGTCTGTTCAGTTGCCTGTATGCTGTCAAATCTGTTGACGATTGCAGCCTCATCTCCCGTCTAACAGTCATGAGATTAAGAGTGTGATCGGAGAGTTTTTGTGTTCTTCTGCGGCGGGTCTTGCAGAACTTTGCTTTGACCGCATGGACAGTTTCCACGAGTTTGTCATTCATATCGTCTACTGCATTGCAATCTTCTAGGCACTGAAAGCGATTACGTAACTCGAGCTGAAAGGTTTCGGGATTCTGGATTAGAGCACGAGGGGGACGGAGCGTTGACTTCATTAGACGATACCTCTCCAACTTAACGTTTAGGTTCAGTGTGCCTCTAACCATTCGGTGATCGCTGCCAGTTTTCACCCTTGCGATCACTGAGACATCACTGAACAGTTGGCGTCTGGTCGTCATAATGAAGTCAATCTCATTTTTTGTCGAACCGTCGGGGCTCGACAAGGTCCACTTCCTGTGGGGCCGCTTCTGGAAGAAAGAGTTCATCATAAAGAGTCCCTCTTTCTCCCTAAAGTCGGCCAGGTGCTGGCCTCTTCAGTTCCGTTGACCTACTCCAAATTTCCCTACCTTCAGCTCACCGCTTTCTCTTGTGCCTAGTTTTGCGTTGAAGTCTCCCATCAACACCGTGTAGTGGGTTTTGGAGGAATGCATGGCTCTGGAAATATCCTCATACATTTCCTCCACCTCTGGTGCGTAAATCTGTATGACCTTCAGCGAATACTGTTTGGTGATTCTGAGTATCAGAATCCCTCGTCGAAACACTCCCAATCTTTACAACGTTGTTGACGAGAGACTTATGGACGATAAATCCGACACCTCCTTGGGACGCATGGTAGCCCTCCCGGTGATAGAACAAGTTGCCGGACTCGTGGAATACCGTGTCCTCCCCCTCTCTTTGGACCTTGGATAATCCAATAATATGCCAGCGCAACTTGTCTACCTCTTCTTCCAGCTCCAGAATCTTCTCGTCAGTCCTCAGGGTGCGTGCGTTAAATGTTGCCAGGTCGAGTCTTCGTAGGTGGCAACCGAACCTCCACCGGAGATTCTTAGCACCCCCTGCCACGCCGTTAATGTAATGTAATGTAACTTTGTAATTCTATGTATTTATATAGGATTATAAAGTTAATTATTCAGTTGGTGTATCTAAAAAAACTGAACCGAAATTAAAAAATATTTTAGTTTTTCCTTAATTTATACACTAAGCACTAATTGTATTCTAAATTTGAAGCTTCTATGTTTGTTAGAAGTGCCTTAGAGTTTTGATGATCAGTCAGTCAGTGAGTGATAAAATTATGAAACTTTGGCTAGTTATAATTCTTAAACTACTGGTTCAAATTGAATGAAATTTAAAATTTACCATGTTTATACCATGCCTACAAGCTTACTGAAAATTCAGGCTTCTAATTTTATCCACTGCGAATTTATAGGGGATCGAAAATGGCCTGAATTGCTTCGAGAAAAGTATGGTACGGCTGTGCCGCCTTTTTGCTCGACTTGGCGCGGGCACTGCCGTGCCCCCAGAAAACCTTTTTTTTTTTCATTTTGTTAGACGTCTTAAAGTCAAAAGTGTAGAAAAAATATAGTATTTTTTAAATTAATATTTTTTTGTGAAAGGCTTTTTCTTATGAAACGACTTCAGAATCGGTTCAGAGATCGAATTTAATTAGGGGGCCAACATTACTTTCAAACGTTTTAGATTTTGATAAATTATACGCGTGCCTTTAAAATTGCATTGTTTATAGCTTTATAGTAAAGTAAAGTTACAGCCTATATACGTCCCACTGCTGGGCTCAGGTCTCCCCTCATTTCTGAGAGGGTTTAGGGCAAGAAAGTGTCCGCCGCGCTACCCAAATGCGTGTTGACGAACTTCACATGTCTTCGAAATATTTTTTTTACATTGTTTATGAAATTATTTAATGATCCTTTTTTTGAATAAAACTAAATTTACGGATTTTATCGCGTTTATTTCACTACTTTTACTTATTTTTAATTCCCGACGTTTCGGGTGCTTTACAGCAACCATGGTCACGGGGGGGACTGAGATGTTTGACATCCCAATGTCATAGTTAGTCCGGCTACCTTCAGTTTTTGAATATTAAGTTTTGGTCCGATTTACGCAAAACGAGCTTATAGTATCATGAAGTCTTGCAGTGGTATGCTTAGGTTTGGGTTTAATTTTGTTAATTATAGGATCCCAAGCAGGTGGCAGCACCCATCCATCTTCTCTATTGAAATTTGGATGTTTTTTAATTTCAATAGCCTCGCGTATCATCCTTGGTAGGAATCGGTGTTCTTTTGCGAGAATTTGTGGTTTATCAAATCGAATGTAATGGTGGGGACGATCTTGAACATGTTCGCAGACTGCAGACTTCCTTTTTTATTAAAAAGGATTGAACTTCAGGGCTGGCTCTATAATTTGATGAAAAAATTTCATAATGATTTCTTATATTTACGCGAACACTACACATTGATTAAAACTAATTTTACGGATTTTATCGCGTTTATTTTACTTTTAATTACTTTTAATTTTAATAAAAGTAATTAAAAGTAATTAATTTTTGCATAGATCGGAACATAAACAATAATTAAAAAAGCTGAAGGTACTCCGGGTTTAACAATGACATCGGGAGTCACACAAAGTCAGTCATCTCAGTCCCCCGTGACCATGGGTGCTGGAAAGCACCCGAAACGTCGGGAATTAAAAATGAAAGTAATTAAAGTAAAATGAACGCGATAAAATCCGTAAAAGTAGAAAAAATTTCACCCTAAATGGTGGAAAAATAACTGATGAAGTGGTTAATGTAACTAATTCTACGGTATTCTACTTAGTTGTAATATTTCTTAGTCCAATCAAAAAGGGACACAATAAACTTTATAAAAGATGTCAAACAACAAAGATTTAAGTAATAAACCGTCGATGAAATTCGACTTCACTAACAAAAAAGAATAAAATAATTGCCACATTATAGCTTCTGAAGTATTTATATGTATATATATATATATATATATATATATATATATATATATATATATATATATATATATATATATATATATATACTGCAGTTAAATTAGTAGTATAGTTGTAGCACGAACGGGTCGGCTCGACCGGGGAAGGAGCACGCTCTGACCGAATATCAACGTAAAATAGTAGCTTAATGTTGCTGTGTTTCATATGGTGAGTGTAGAGAACTGGATACCCTTTTAATGGAAATGAGGCATTCCATCTTAGTCCTTACGGGTGACAACGCATCTGCATTTTGATTCGTAATCGAGGATAGATGTAAATGTCTATGGGCCACAGCAACCACTTACCATCAGGTGGACTGCGTGTTCGTTTGTCACCCTATCCTATAAAAAAACCTTCGTTGC
The DNA here is from genome assembly GCA_036936625.1 of Parnassius smintheus behrii. Classification (NCBI taxonomy): domain Eukaryota; kingdom Metazoa; phylum Arthropoda; class Insecta; order Lepidoptera; family Papilionidae; genus Parnassius; species Parnassius smintheus. The sequence goes on along the minus strand of JAUPFT010000001.1, from coordinate 59,692,338 downwards.
TTTTATTACCATATCAAAAATTAGTTTTCTTCAACGTCGCACACATCTATTTTTGCCAACCTGTTCATCCCTGTTAGTACGATGTGGCATCACACTAACGCAATTTATTAGGGCAGTTTAACTTTCTTCGGTTTATGATGTCCTGGTACACTCGTCACAAGCAACACGTGTTTTCAGCTCCCAAAAATTAAAAATTCGTTTAAGTGATTCTTCGGATTTTCGTTTTTTTTTTTGAATAAATTTTAGGCCATAAACATTACACTTATTAATTTAATTTTTTTCGTTAGTTAAAAGTGATTCGTATTTTTTTGAATAAATTTATCGCCATTAATTTAATTTTGTAAACACAATTAATTATAAGTTATACAACTATAAAATAAATAAAAAAGTGACTTTAGAATTTTCAATTTTGGGGTTTATAATTTATGGGGTGTTGCACGAAAAGTTTTTTTATCGTGTCTCATTTATATAATAAAAGATTTTCTCGAAGGAAAGAGGCTGACGTATTGATTCGTAATCGAAGATAGATGATGTATGTAGATGTCTATGGGCCACAGAAACCACTTACCATCAGGTGGACGGTGTGTTCGTTTGTCACCTTATCCTATAAAAAACCTTCGTTGCTTGCGTACTTTGAAGTTTAAGGGGGAGTCTATTCCCCTAAAGTTTACAAACCTTGTTTTATTATAACCGTATCAGAAATTAGTTTTTTTCCACATCGCACACATCTATTTTCGCCAACCTGTTCATCCCTGTTAGTACTATGTGGCATCAATCTAACGCAATTTATTAGCGCAGTTTAACTTTCTTCGGTTTATGATGTCCTGGTACACTCGTCGCAAGCAACACGTGTTTTCAGCTCCCAAAAATTAATTCGTTTCTTCAGATTTTCGTTTTTTTTTTTTGAATAAATTTTAGGCCATAAACATTACACTTATTAATTTAATTTTTTAAAATATAAGCTACGAAATTATAAAATAAATAAAAAAGTGACTTTCAAAATTATAATTTTCAATTTAGGGTTATAATTTATGGGGTGTTGAATGAAAAGTTTTTTTATAGTGTCTCATCTATATAATAAAAGATTTTCTCGAAGGAAAGAGGCTGATTTCAGTAACTTCTAAACTATATATTTATTTTGCAGTTTGGGTGTAAGTCACACTTAGCTTCGAGAATCGTTCGAAATTACATATCATTTTTCGATTATTAAATTAAGTTAAATAAGATTAATAAATCAACTGTTTTTTTATAATTATTAATTATTATCACTATTAATCGAGGATAGATGTAGATGTCTATGCACAACAGCAACAACTTACCATCAGGTAACAATAAAGTAAATTATTCAGTTTAATAGATATAACAAAAAGTTAACAAACTGTGATAGAAGTATACCTAGATATAAAAGGATCTCGGAATATTTTTGGGGTTATATTTCTAGTTTGAGAAACAGTTCGACTCAGTTGGTAGCATATTCACATTTCCACACACATACAATAAAATACACATTTACATGTGCACAGATAAATCATGCGAAGTTTTCTCCTCTTATGTTATCCTATTATATGTGGAGGGCTAACATGTGTAGCATGTAAGAGGGCTTTTGAAGTAACACTTCTTTTACTTAAATAAATAAATTTTACTTAATATTAAACTAATTACTAAATGGGGCTCTGCACTCTATTGTGAAAAATTAGAATGTGTCAAAAATGCATGCACGTGTAGCAAATTCACAATGCTGTGTTAGTCCCTACTTTAACGTATGGTAGCGAAAGTTGGGTGTAGCTGAAGAAGCACGAAGTAGAATAAATGTAGTAGAAATGCGGTCGCTAAGAAGTATGTTAGGGCTGAATCTAAGTGACAGGGTGAGAAATTGTGTGGTGAAAGAAGCGTGTGGTTTGCAAGATGATGTTGAGTGAAAGAATGAATGAGGAAAGAGTGACAAAGCAAACTTATGTTGTATAAGTGAACGGCAGAATCGGAAAGTAACGTCGTAGGTGAAAGTTTATCGACTAAATTGGCGATATATTGAAAACGGGCTAAATTAGGAGTACCCTTAACTGACGAGCATGTATGCGTAGATATATTGGATGTGGAGGAGGCGAGAAAGGTGTGTTAAGATCGTGCCAAATGGAAATCTGTAGTTTCTGCCTACCTCTCTGGGTGACTGGCGTAAGTGTTATACATATATTATACATACATACATATGGATCTAAAGTTTAGTCATAAGCACACTCGTTTTTTTGATCCTAAGGAGGAGTAAAATTGCGGATGGTTTTCGTAGTAATTGAAGTATAAATTTTGTACTTGCTACGTACGTTATACATAACTTTAATGCTGTTAGTTTTTTTTGGGAAATTCTCAAAACTTTGGCACAAAATCTATGTTTGCAATTCCTATATTTTAATCTCCACTTCAACCATATTTTTTATAGGAGAGGGAAAAACGAGCGGGTCGACACTAACTATCCGGTGAGCCGTCACCTGTGATGGGTAATGTCGACCGCCGCCTATGAACAACTGCAACACCACACCTGCAGGGCTAGCATGAGCAGGAGATATTTTATCCACGTCGTATTCTACAGTCAATACAATACAGTGCCAGACGTTTTGCACCTTTGACTTAGTCTGAGTATTTTCAGTCTGACGTGAATGAGATCATTATGCCGCCATCCATCGATCACTAATAAGTGATCGATGCCACCATCGTACAAAAGCTATCAGCTATTTTCCTGGAATTGACCATAGTCTCCGCTTAAGACACCCACGGATCCAAATGAGGAACAAAATATTGTATACTTGTCTTGTACATACATACATAAACAAAAAATTACGGATTAAAATAAAAAGATGAATATTTAAAGAGCTGCATGCGGTAAAACACAAACAGCCTATCTACTTCCCACTGCTGGGCACATTTTTGAGAGGGTTTTTAGGACAAGGAAGTGTCCGCCGCGCTGCCCCAATGCGTGTTGGCCTCCTCAGACATGCAGGTTTCCCCACGATGTTTTCCTTCACCGTCGAGCACTTGGTACCTAAATCAGCACTTAAAATTGCAGCTAACAATTTTATTGGTGTAGGCGGGGATCGAACCCGGGTTACTCGCGTTCTGTTATATTTACAGCGAGCGTTAACCATCTGAGCTATCACGGCTCGGTAAAAATATTTCTTATTAATTTGTGACAGTAGATTAATTAGGCCTGCCACGCTTGAATGGATAATATTTTTATAAAAAAAATTGCCACAAAGCAGCACACTGTACCTGATTGTAAGCAGAGCTAAGAATCTCGATTAAGTATCAAAGTACCCGGTTGACCGAGCTTTGCTCGGTATTTTTCGCTCGGCTTTTTTAATTCGTGTGTTTTGGAAATTATATTTAGATACAAATTACATACTGATGAAATACGAATAATATTTTTTGATCTTAGCTACATAATAGAAAAAACTGAACTGGTTATTTGAATAAAAAAATCATGAGTGCAATTGGTTTAATTTAAATTTTCGTGTTTTTAAAAAATACTAAAAAAGGGCTCGAATAAATAGATTTTCTTAAAAAAGAAAGGAACTTGAAAAAAAATTAAAAAAAGTCGGTCGCTCTGGGATCGAACCATGGTATTACGATTTTGTGACCGCCCAATGTACCAATCAAGCTATTTGTAATCATCAATAAACTGTCAAAATTTACTTTCTTATTCTAACGATATTGTAGCAGTTTTTCATTGCCTAAAAACACGGATAAAAACACATTTTCTAAAAATAAATCCTAGCTAGAACGATTTATTGCCCCCAAAACTCCCTGCACACAAAATTTTATGAAAATCGTTGGAGCCGTTTCCGAGATTCCCATTATATATATATATACATATATACAAGAATTGCTCGTTTAAAGGTATAGGATTTAGAACGTTGTCAACCCTGAGGGCTAAGATAGAATACCTCGTTATCAGGTTCACCTTTTCTATTCACTCGCCATACGAAACACAGCACCATTAAGCTGTTATTTTACGCTGGTATTCTGAGGCGGGACCAACGACTATGTTATGGTGTAATACCAATGAGTTGACTCGACCGGGGAAGGATCACGCTTTCACAGATTACCAGTGTAAAATAGCAGCTTAATGCTGCTATATTTCGTATGGTGATTGTAGAAAACCGAAGACCTTTTTTAGGAAACGTGCATTCCATCTTAGGTCTTGGGGGTGACAACGCATCTGCATTTTGATTTTTAGTCGATCGTATACAACATGTAACATAATTAACGCACTTTGAGATAGTAGTTTGTTCAGAATCGTTTACTGAATCGATTCCTATCTTTTTAATATAGGTAATTTTTATCCCAAAAATAATTAAAACTACGTAAATTACAGTCTCATTAAATCTGTATAGTCAAAACGAACTGAAATGGACCATAACATAAGGCAATAAGACTTTTAAGAGTGCAGTTTTATTTGTATTATTACTAATTCTCTCATTTAATAAAAATAAAGAAAAATGAACTTTATTTCAAGCAAATTAAAGTCTTTGCGTTCGTAGATTTGCACTGTGACCATAACATTCTTCCGGAATTAGTATAACTAATTTGATAAATATAATCAGTGCATAAAAATGTTTAACTAAAAATTCCGTGTATGTATTATGATTATAACATAATATACTAATTAGGGTGTCTGAGTTTGTGCGTTAATTACGTTACATATTATGTATTACTGTCCACTTACTATAAAGACTGGGTGTTCGTTTGTTACTCTTGTACTATAAAAAAAATAAAGGTATTCACCTTCGTTTTTTATGGTACAATATGAAACGCCTCCAAATTGCTACTGAGAATTTCTTGATAGAAAAACACAAAAACCGAAGTTTATCTGACGATTTTAATAAATCAAATGTCAAAACAAAAACCAAGTCCCATTTGAACCCGGGACCTCATGATCAGCAATCGTATTTACGACCACTAGACCAACGAGGCAGTCATATACTGAGTAATACATTAACATATACTGACTACTTTACAAACGAGTATACTAAGTATGTATTGCGATCAATAAACCGCTTACAAAGCGTGACTACTATGACAATCCTTCCCATTAATAAATCTAGGGAGAACTATGTTGGGGGTGGACTTGTGATAGGCTGTATTTAAAGAAAGAAAAAAACATAATTAACACACCTTGCACACTATCATTCGTAACATAATAGATACTGCTCACATAGGAATATAAAGTACCCGGTTGACCGAGTTTTGCTCGGGTATTTTTCGCTCGGTTTTTTTAATTCGTGTGTTTTGGAAATTATATTTAGATACAAATTACATACTGATGAAATACGAATAATATTTTTGATCTTAGCGACATAATAGAAAAAACTGAACTGGTTATTTGAATAAAAAATCATGAGTGCAATTAGTTTCATTTAAATTTTCGTGATTTTAAAAAATCCCAAAAAAAGGGCTCGAAAAAATAGATTTTCTCAAAAAAGAAAGGAACTTGAAAAAAAAATTTTAAAAAGTCGGTTGGTCGGTCTGGGCTCGAACCGTGGTATTACAATTTTGTGACCGCCCAATATACCAATTAAAGCTATTTTTAATCATTGGTAAACAGTCAAAATTTACCTTCTTATTCTAACGATATTGTAGCAGTTTTTGATTGCCTAAAAACACGGACAAAAAGACATTTTCTAAAAATAAATCCTAGCTAGATCGATTTATTGCCTCCGAAACTCCCTGCACACAAAATTATAGATGAAAATTAGGACATTCCGATTATACATATACAAGAATTACTCGTTTAAAGGATTTAAAGGATTTACCTTATGTCAATTTCTGATGTCCTAGTACATCCTGCAGGCAATTCACGTGTTCTGCGAAATAAAGTAAACCTGGCCCTCGCATTCACCACATTGATTGTTCTATTCTGTATTGTTGTATACTTTTAAACCTGCTCCCCAGATCCCCTGATCACCAATAGTCTGATTTTATATGAGTCCGCAACACACATTCCTAAATTCCGTACGGAGCGCGCCAAGTAATGGATTGCACAACCGAAGCGAATGGGTGATCTACTTACATGGAGGATTATATTATTCATCATCAAGAATACTTGTTATGTCCCACATTGGGGAAAGCAAGCGTATTAATTAGCAGTTAAATTCAAAATAACTGCAGAAGTTCTTTGTCAGTTTTCTTTTTTTTGTCAGTTTGTCACAATGTAATATAATTTAATTGAGAAAATAGTTTTAAATAAAAGTTTATTAGTTTCTATACTATTATATTAATACACAAAGCAATGCCTCAGTGGTTTGGTTCATTTATTTTTAATCATATTAAAATATAACTAAAGTACAAAAACAAGCATTATCCTTTACATTTGTCGAACAAATTAATTTCCCCTCTATGAAATCTGTCAAAATTACACTTCATTTTTAAACGCCGCCCTGGAGGCAGAAAAAGTCCTGGATTCGTCACTTCCATAATAAGACTTAAGCACCATAGACTTTACGCTCAACATGATTCTTGTACCCCTGTTACTGTTCCGTCTTGCTCATCATTATGAAATGATGTAAGAAATGAAATAATTTGTCGAAAGAGTTTATAGACATCCGATAGTATTAAAAAAATTCTAATAGTATTTTTATACATAGTGGAGCCATGCTGCAGTTTTATTAGTAGTATAGTTATGACTGGGGAAGGACCACGTTCTCACAGAATACCAACGTAAAATAGTAGCTAAATGCTGCTGTGTTTTGTGTGGTGAGTGTAGAGGACCGAAGTCCCTTTTTACTGGAAACGAGGCATTCCATCTTAGTCCTCACGGGTGACAACGCATCTGCATTCTGATTCGTAATGGAGGATAGGTGTAGATGTCTATGGGCCACAGCAACCACTTACCATCAGGTGGACTGTATACTCCTTTGTCACCCTATCCTATAAAAAATATTCTGGATAGGCTCGTAATTTGGGGATATTTAAGGCATATTTAAGGGGATACACCCAGTAAAGGTGGCAATATGTTTTCTTCTTGGCTAAATACAACAACAATGCAATCGCAATATCGTCGTCCATATTCACTGTCTGAATATCAGTACTGGATGGCTGGCATCACTCAACTGAGCCTTGTCATACCCATATATAAGAACGTAAAAAAACGTATGTGTGTGATGTATGTACGGAATCCCGAATCGAAATTACGAAACGGTATCTCGAAACGGAGTTCTGAAACGGAATGATGTGGCCGGCCTTAATATAATAAAATCAAGGACCCGTCACATAACGATGGTAGTTTTCCGTTCAAAATTTTGCAGCTAAAACGGTATTGCATATGCGTGTGGCCGACCCGTTCGTTCCGTTTCGGAATTCCAAAAAGGAATTCCGTATGTAGTGTGTGGCGGACCTAAGTGAAACCGAATCTTGTATACATCTTTTTTCTTTCTTTATCAGTCCGTAAAAGCTTACAAATGGCCGCACATATGGATGCACCTAAATCCATGTTAACGGTTGCAAATGATTTTAGATCAATGATATTATAACCTATAATATCATTGGTTTAGATGCTAATATTCACGTGAGTGTATGTTCATGCAGTAACGTGAGTATTTTTTTTTGCTTGGTTTATGTACTCGTATCCATTGAAATATACGCAGCGTTCCGCTTTTCATTCTTTTGATATGAGTATACTTAATTTTACAAGTATTGAGTAAAGTTATTTGGCGAAATTTGCGATCGCATTTTGTATCTGGAATGATAATAACGTTCTTATTATTTGTAAATTTGAAAATGCTGAAGCATTATTACAAAATAATTGTGTATAGGACGCCGACAGAGTGGAATGCACGAGTGGGCTTGTAAGGGTGAGGGGGGTTCGTCAAATGGATTGTATTATTTCGTTTCTTAAATTTATCAGCGATTTCAGTTAGTATAAGATTTGAAATTGACACTAAAATTGAAATTAAGAAAAGCTGTTTCTAGTTTTCTTAATAGCATTCACAAATATTAATATTTTAAAAATAAACTTCTCTTATAACTTTTAAGACCTTTAGAAGATTTTCTAAAGTTTTGAGTAATAAATATTTGTGTGAGATAAGCGGTTGATAGACATTGACAGGTTTGAAAATACTGTTTTGAGCTAATCAGCGCTTGTAACACGAGTTCGTTCTCAAATTGATATTTTTGATTAGAATAAAATGCACTGTCCGTTCAAAATTTGAAGCTGTTTTTCTGTTGTGAGAAATCGAATTAAAATATTCCACTAAATTCACAAGGCATGTGTGAAATTTAGAGCTATTTTCTGCCTGCATATTGAATAGCTTCCTGATACGAACGCTACGAAAAATTTTCGACCAGAATTCTAAGGGGCTTCTGATATATTATGATTATATTCTTATGATAGAAGAGAATGGAATAATTTTTTACCCAATACAGATCACATGTATGTAAGTAATTTTTATTGAAAGAATTTTTTTAATTTACCACCGATTCAGAAAAAAAACTCTGTCCTAGGAAGAACCAGCAAAAAACACAGTGGGAGTATTTTCTAAAGTAAATTTTACAATATAAAAGGTTTTACAAACTATTTACAAAATTTATTTAAGAAACAGCTTGAAAGCACCACCTCATATCCAGGGGTTATTATCAACCAAGTTTTCTTTTATATTATAATAATTCTTTTTATAGTTTTGTTTAATAAAATACTTAATCTTGATAATAGAGAGACCTTGTATAATATTTTCTGTGACTTTGTTGTCATAGCGTATACATTGCCGCAAGAATGTAATACTATCTCTGTGGAGTGGAGAAACTGATGTCCCTATCGTGTGTTTGTTCCTAGTGTTATCAAAGTGTGAATTCAGTCAAAAAAGTATCTGGAGTGGATGATTTGTTTATGGTTACAAATTTAATTTTTGTGTTGTTTTTGTTAGATTGGCACAACTGTTTTCCATTTTGGCACGATGAAACTTGGCTACGAATTTATGGCTAATTATTGTATCCAAGTTAATGCGGCCACACATTAACTCCCATACCTTTTGGCAAACTTACTAGCCAAGAGCATTGGATGGTTGGACCGCAGCTTAACTCATCATTCTCTTGCGAGTATGTACCAGCAACAGTCATGTCGGACGAGAACCTACTTGATCTGGCTACTTACGCCTATGTATTGAGCACATATTATTTATTACTACTTGGTCAATTAAGCTGCAGTTACAAAAAGGAAACCAAAGAAAAGACGATTCTGGATGATAAAAATGCACACTGATCGAACAAAGTAAATCCTTGATTTAGGTACTTAAACGCGTTATCCGCATTTCCGGAATAAAAACTATCCTATGTTAATCCTTGGGCTTCAACTATCTCCGTACCAAATTTCATCAAAATCGATCCAGTAGTTTTTGAGTTTATTCGTTACGTACATGCTAACTTTTCCTCTTTATAATATTAGTGTGGATGTAGATATTTGTTAATACCATGCATTTAGAAATTATGTACAGCTACATGAATATAAAAAAAATGATTGTATACTTTTGCTTATTTCAGAAACGACGAAGAAAGGAATTTACTATCGGACTTGATTCACGAACCTTCAGGACAGTTTGATAATTTCTGTCAGATATCGTCTTCCGATTTTGAATTTCTAATTCAGAAAATTGGACCAGTAATAGCAAAGAAAAATACACGTTGGAGACAGCCTATTCCAGTTAAAGTTCGCTTAGCAGTAACCTTAAGGTTTCTGGCCACAGGCGATACATATAGATCTTTCAATTTTCTATTTAGAATATCAAGCCAAATAATACCAAAAATGGTACCCGAAGTTTGCAAAGGAATTATTGATGCTCTTCGTGACGAAGTGAAGGTGAGATTTTTTATCCAAACACGTATTATACTTATTTGTTTTTAATGAAAAAATCTGAGCTTTACAAAATTACAGACAACAAATTTATGATCATGACTAGTACTTATCTAGCGATAACTTTAATCAATATCGGAGACTCATTTTTTTATTCTTTATCAATGTTGTTGGCCTTATCTTCTTCTGCTAATTGATATGCTTGTTGTATAATATCTTGTGACAATATTGTTATTTGCTTTTTTTAGGAACACTCGACTGATTGTTAGGCGGGGGAATAAATGTGTAGGAATTAGATGTAGAGCTCCATAATTATATAAATCAACGTAGTTATTTGACACATCATTATTTGGCACTTGATTATATGGGGAAGTGGTTTGAATTTGATCATTGTATGTGCTAGAACTGGCATTACAAAGTCCAGTCAAAGGACGAGGGGAATAGTTAAAGATAGTCTGGTATGTTAGCAGCATGAATATCATACATCAATTTGTCTCGTTCCGTATCGTTCATTCTTTTTAATTTTTTTGCTAACATATTACAGTAATAATCAGTTTCGTCCATTTTGTGAAGTTTTGCGGCCTCTGTAATTACTTTATAAGCTTTATTCATTTGTTTTTTAACTTGCTGAAGCTCAAGATTCGGTACAGAAGACGTTTTCTTATCAATTTTTCTTTGTGTTTGTTGTTGACCTTGATGTCCAGTTGTTTCTTGTCTTTTTTGTTGTTGTGGCTGTTGTTCTGGTTGAGTGGGTTCGTTAGTTGAGGTCTCATTTGACTCCTGTAAGTTCTGAAAATATATGAAAAGTATTAGTTATATATGTAGTATATGTTGTAAATAATTATAAAGATTACTGTTTTTTTCAGTGGTCTACAACAACAGAAGAAGGGCTCAGAAAAGCATCAAAGTTTCAAGAACGATGTAATTTCCCGCATTGTCTAGGAAGCATAGATGGAAAACACGTTTGAATACAGTTTCCTATTCGTAGTGGATCTGAATACTACAATTATAAACAATATTTTAGCATTATTTTGCTAGCAGCCGTAGACAGTGATTACATGTTTATGTTTGCTGACGTGGGATGCCAAGGAAAAATTAGTGATGGAGGTGTCTTCAATAACAGAACTTTAAAGGAAATAAATATATGCTGGTGAAAATTTCCCTAGCGACAGATGTTTGCCAGGCCGTACGACTGAGTGCCCTTTTGTATTTCTCGGTGATAACGCATTTCCTTTAAGTAGAAGGTTATTGAAACCACTTCCTGGTCATCCACCACATGGTAGCAAAACCAGAGTGTTTAATAAGAGATTATCTCGTACACGAGTTGTAGTTGAAAATGCATTTGGAGTTATGTCATCAGTTTTCAGAGTTTTTAGAGTACCAATGCTTTTACAGGCCGATCAAGCAAAAGTCATTACTCTGACTTGTATATATTTACACAATTTTTTAAAAAGGAGTAGGACTTCTAGTTCTATATATTGTCCAGAAGGAACTTGTAATAATACAGAACAAGCTGATGCATTCGGTCCACTTTCGAGAGTTCCTGTCAGATCACCGATAGCGGCTATAAATGTTGGAAACGAATTTGCAGACTTTTTTTACCAACAGTAAAAAAACCTTAAGTTTATTGCATTGTATTGATTGCGGCTGTAAATGTGTATGTTACAGTTAAAACCCGTTCTTAGTTAGAACGCGTTTTTCCTAGTTAGAACTAGTTCTCACTAGCTGTCTTTGTTACAACTAGAATTAACTGCTGTTAAAAATTACTTATCAGTGAAAACTAGTTCTAACTAGACAAAACGCGTTGTGTCTTAGTTTTAGTCTTAGTTAGAACTGTTTCTGTTTCACTGAGGTTAAAGTTTAGCCGAGGTTAAAGGTTTAGGTTTAGGGGGTGCTAAGAATCTCCGGTGGAAGTTCGGTTGCCACCTACGACGACTCGACCTGGCAACATTTAACGCACGCACACTGAGGACTGACGAGAAGATCCTGGAGCTGGAAGAAGAGATAGACAAGTTGCGCTGGAGTATTATAGGATTATCCGAGGTCCGAAGAGAGGGGGAGGACACGGTGATTCTCGAATCCGGCAACTTGTTCTATCACCGGGAGGGCGACCATCTGTCCCAAGGAGGTGTCGGATTTATCGTCCACAAGTCTCTCGTCAACAACGTTGTAAAGATTGGGAGTGTGTCGACGAGGGTCGCGTACCTGATACTTAGAATCACCAAACGGTATTCGCTGAAGGTCATACAGGTTTACGCACCAACCTCGGCACATCCCGATGAGGAGGTGGAGGAAATGTATGAGGATATTTCCAAAGCCATGCATTCCTCCAAAACCCACTACACGGTGTTGATGGGAGACTTCAACGCAAAACTAGGCACAAGAGAAAGCGGTGAGCTGAAGTTAGGGAAATTTGGAGTAGGGCAACGGAACCGAAGGGGCCAGCAGCTGGCCGACTTTATGGAGAAAGAGGGACTCTTTATGATGAACTCTTTCTTCCAGAAGCGGCCCCACAGGAAGTGGACCTGGTCGAGCCCCGACGGTTCGACAAAAAATGAGATTGACTTCATTATGGCGACCAGACGCCAACTGTTCAGTGATGTCTCAGTGATCGCAAGGGTGAAAACTGGCAGCGATCACCGAATGGTTAGAGGCACACTGAACCTAAACGTTAAGTTGGAGAGGTCTCGTCTAATGAAGTCAACGCTCCGTCCCCCTCGTGCTCTAATCCGGAGTCCCGAAAACTTTCAGCTCGAGTTACGTAACCGCTTTCAGTGCCTAGAAGATTGCAATTCAGTGGACGATATGAATGACAAGCTCGTGGAAACTGTCCATGCGGTCGGAGCTAAGTTCTGCAAGACCCGCCGCAGAAGAACACAAAAACTCTCCGATCACACTCTTAATCTCATGGCTGTTAGACGGGAGATGAGGCTGCAATCGTCAACAGATTTGACAGCATACAGGCAACTGAACAGACAGATCTCCAAATGCATGCGGCGAGACTTACGCAACTTTAATACTGCTCGTATTAAAGAAGCGATCGAGCGGAACCAGGGCTCCAAAGTCCTTGCCAGAGATCATTCTGCCCGTAAGAGCCAACTGTCAAAGCTGAAGACTGAGTGTGGCAGCATCGTTTCCGGGACACCTGAGATTTTGAGTGAGATTGAGAGGTTCTATGGGCAGCTGTACACATCATCGTTGGAGCCACACGCAAGTGTGAGTAACGATCCAAGAGCAAGTCTTATCCGACACTATTCCGATGATATCCCGGACGTCAGTCTAAGCGAGATTAGAATGGCTCTCCAGCACCTTAAAAACGGCAGGGCCCCAGGCGAGGATGGAATTACAGCGGAGCTTCTGAAAGCGGGTGGAACACCGGTACTTGAAGTCCTTCAGAGGCTCTTCAATTCCGTCCTCCATGGTGGCACTACTCCAGAGGCGTGGAGCAGAAGTGCGGTGGTCTTGTTCTTTAAGAAAGGCGACACCGCTCTCTTGAAGAACTACAGACCGATTTCCCTTCTGAGCCGCGTCTACGTGCTGTTTTCGAGAGTCATTACGAATCGTCTCGCACGCAGACTCGACGACTTCCAGCCTCCCGAACAAGCCGGTTTCCGAAAAGGCTTCAGTACCATAGACCACATACATACCCTGCGGCAGATTGTACAGAAGACTGAAGAGTACAATTTGCCACTTTGCCTGGCGTATGTGGACTATGAGAAAGCCTTTGATTCCGTCGAAATTTGGGCGGTGCTGCAGTCCCTTCAGCGGTGCCAAGTTGACTGTCGGTATATCGAGGTGCTGAAGTGTTTGTACAGTAGGGCTACGATGGCTATCCGAGTACAGAACCAGAGCTCGAAACCTATCCAACTGCAGAGAGGTGTAAGACAGGGTGACGTTATATCCCCGAAACTCTTCACCGCTGCTTTGGAAGACGTTTTCGGGCTACTGGACTGGAAAGGATACGGTATTAACATCAATGGCGAGTACATCACTCACCTTCGATTTGCCGACGATATAGTCCTTATGGCAGAATCGCTGGAGGACTTAAGCACTATGCTCAATGACCTCAATAGTGCCTCCCAACGGATAGGTCTTAAGATGAACATGGACAAAACAAAGATCATGTTTAATGTCCATGTCACACCTATGCCGGTAGTTGTTGGGAGCACTATGCTCGAAGTTGTTGACGAGTACGTCTACCTGGGACAAATAGTCCGACTAGGTAAGTCCAACTTCGACCGAGAGGTCAATCGACGGATTCAACTCGGCTGGGCAGCGTTCGGGAAATTACGACATATCTTCTCGTCAGGTATACCTCAATCTCTAAAAACTAGATTGTACAACCAGTGCGTGTTGCCAGTGATGACTTACGGATCTGAGACGTGGTCCTTCACTGCTGGCCGTATGAGGACGCTCAAGGTCGCTCAGCGAGCTATGGAGAGGGCTATGCTCGGAGTTTCTCTGCGTGATAGACTCAGAAATGAGGATATCCGCAGTAAAACCAGAGTGACCGACATAGCCCAACGGATTAGTAAGCTGAAGTGGCAATGGGCCGGCCATATAGCTCGAAGAACCGATAACCGATGGGGAAGAAAGGTTCTCGAGTGGCAGCCTCGTACCGGTAGGCGTAGTGTAGGGCGACCCCCCACTAGATGGAGTGACGACCTGGTAAGATATGCAGGAAGTCGATGGATGCAGGTGGCTCAGGACCGTGCTTTGTGGCATTACTTGGGGGAGGCCTATGTTCAGCAGTGGACTTGTGAAGGGCTGTAATGATGATGATGATGAAAGGTTTAGTTGACTTTACATACTTAATATCATATTGACTTTAATGCATTTGTTGATTTTTTCTACTAGTAGTAATTAAATACCTAAGTTGCGTCATTGTAATGTAAAATGTAATGTGTACCTATATTGGCAATAAATTGTTAATAACAAACTTTAATTGTACATACTTAATTAAAACGAAATATGTAATATTAAAATAATGCGTGATTTATTAAACTTACCTCCGTCTTTATAGTTGATTTGCAGTCATAGTTATTCTTCAAAAAGGAATGCATAACTTGGTATGCAAACCAATTTGTTTCGTAAATTTCATGTGCACCAGCACCTGACTTTACAGAATTTTTCATTTTTTTTAAAATGATATCTATACGTTGTCATCAACGATTCTTTTTTCTTTTTTAAGTCGGCGACAGTAATGCCTTCTATGCACATCCCTCTTCGAATCCTCTCCCACGAATCTGCTAATACATTTTTATTTTTGTGGTATTTGTTCACTGGATTCCACAGTCCTTCTTCTTGTCGATACAATTCCAGAAACTCGAATACTTGCTCATTCGACCAGTCGCACTCGGCATAGTGCGCACTCATACATACAATCTGGGGACCGGGGAGCGACGTTGGATCCAAGTTACTCGCCCACCTACCCCCTTCACTCCCCTCGCCTTTGTTGGTGTATGAAAAACCGACACATCACGGGTCGACATTGGCTATTGGACGCAATGTTACGTTTATGGCCAGTATCGGGCTAAGATCGATCCGATTGGATATATTGGCTCCAAGTTATAGTCTTGGATCCAATACACCAATGTGTGGCGCCGGCTTTAAATACAGTGCTGTTTTAGTTATATCATATCTAGTGTATAATGCGAATTTCATAATGAATTTCAAAAACATCGAACAAAGTGTTTGTCTTAAATTTTGCATCGCTGGAATGATGGAATTTGGATGGAATTTCGTGTTCGGAGTCACTGTAAATGTTACAGAAGGCTAACGGTAAATCGATTTTATCAAAACACGTGCTTATGAGTGATACAAAGCGTTAAAAAGCGATCTAGATGTGATGGAAGATTTGCCTCGCTCTGGTAAGCTATCAAAGTCTGTAAATGAAGTTAACATCGAAAAAACTTAAGAAAATAGTGACTAAAAATCCTAATTCAAATTTGAGAGAGATAGCCGCCGAACTTTCTGTGTCTCACGAGTCAATCTGTACCATTTTAAATAATCGCTTGGGAAAGAAGTATGTTGCCTAGTACCCTAAGGCCTGAATTTTTGACAAAAAACTCAACAAATACCATCGTGCAAACATCTTATTCACCAGATATGGCTCCAAACGACTTCTTTCTGGTTTTTTCTTCTTTCTTCTTTCTACGAAGTGGTTATTTGAGTTTAGATGTTATGATGTGATGTTATAATGTTATGATGTTATAATGTTTTGATGATTGGATTGTTCTTTGGAGAAAGTGTATAGTTTCTGAAGGAGCGTACTTTGAAGGTGATAAAATAAACTTGGAGGAAATGATATTTTCCCGATATTTTCTTATCATATATATATATATATATATATATATATATATATATATATATATATATATATATATATATATATATATATATACTTATTTAGTTCTTTTGAGGGCATGTTGTGCATTCTTGTGTAAGTTTCACTGTAGAGGACTATATTACACTCGCATAATCTTCTTATTTAATTATTAATTATTCGATTCCCACGTGAAACATATTTCTGTGACCCAGTTTGTCAGCTTATAGCAAATTCTCCCTACATAAGATAAGGCCAATACCGAGGATCTGAATATATCATTATCATATTTATTATAGCCACGTATGCACAGTGTTAAATTTGTATAAAGGGATGCACATAATATGAACTATTTACAAATATATACTACCTCAAAATTCTAAAGTTCCAGTTCATTCGTCGAGAGGCCCACGTTTTCGCTACAAACTTTTTAAGATAATAAGGAAAATGCACTAACTATTATATATACAAGTATTCTAAAGATATGAAAGCAGTAAAAGTTTTCTATAGTTTGTGAAGTACTTTTGTTTTAGAGATGCGTGTGAGCATTCGTATATGCGTGCGTGCGTGCTTGGGTGCATGCTTGCTGGCAAGCGCGAGCGCGCGCTTGTGTGTGTGTGTGTGTGTGTGTGTGTGTGTGCGTGCGTGCGCGCGCGCGTGCGTACGTGCGTGCGTGCGTGCGTGCGTGCGTGCGTGCTTGCGTGCGTGCGTGCGTGCGTGCGTGCGTGAGTGCGTGCGTGCGTGCGTGCGTGCGTGCGTGCGTGCGTGCGTGCGAGCGTGCGTGCGTGCGTGCGTGCGTGCGTGCGTGCGTGCGTGCGTGCGTGCGTGCGTGCGTGCGTGCGTGCGTGCGTGCGTGCGTGCGTGCGTGCGTGCGCGTGTGTGTGTGTATGTGTGTGTGTGTGTGTGTGTATGTGTGTGTGTTGGGTGTGTGTAATTTATCTCTGTTTTCGGAATTTCAAAACTTTAGCATATTTTTATCAAAAACATTTCACTAAGAACTTTTAGCTGACTTCAAAAAAGGAGGAGGATTTAAGTTCGACTGTATTTGTTTGTTTTGTACGCGATATCTGTAATCCTTTTTTAATTAAGAAGCCCTGACCTAAGGTTTGTCCGATTATTATTTGAAGAAAAAATTCATCCAGGAAGAAAAATAGGGGATGAAGATTTTAATGTAAATTTACATAGGTATAGTATACGACTAATACGTGGTCAACTTAAGATCGTGATATTGCTTAATTCACTCAAAAATGTAAAATAATAAATCAAACTTTTTAAAATCAACTCAAAATATTAAAAAGAATAAAATAATTTCCGAACTATTTAATAGTTTCTGACGTAGGATAGGTTTAGTTAGCTTGCTACATATTTATTTATCTATGGGTTTAGTGTGCTAAAGCCCCGACTTAAGCAATCAATTAAATCGTGTGGAAGTTGAATATACCTTTTTGAAGTTTATTAATACAAATCAAACCTATTTCTATAAGTTTTTTGACTTGTGTAAAATATTAATACAATTAATGTTATAAAATTAACCGATTTTTGCTGATGTAGAAACATCTATCTAATAATTTAGGTTCTTCCGTTGGTTTGTAATAATTCTTTTTAAATTTATATAATATTTTTATTTTTACAATCACAGTGGAAATAAGTTCTATATTTCTTTCGCCTTTTGATGTCCTAGTACCTCGGTCACTCGAACACGTGGTTTGTGCGCATGTTGGTGGTGGACGGGAGGGAGATTAAACCACCTTGCACTATCGTTGCATTCGTAACATAATAATAATAATAGATGCTGCTAGATACGGCTCACATAAGAATATAAATCGACCTACTCTCGTCAATTTCTGATTTCCTAGCGCGTCCTGCAGGCAATTCACGTGTTCTGCGAAATAAAAAATATTTTTATAGAAAGACAATCTCATCCAATCAGGTGTCTCTTAACATAATTTTTTAAATCCTAGCTTACCCGCACCAACCTGCACTTTCTATTCCGTATTGTGTGTGTTTTTAACCTGCTTTAACTCTACTCCAGATCACCATAGTCTACCTAGAAAAAATCGATACAAAATGTTAACTAAACTGCTATAGTAGACCTTTCGGAACAGGATGCCGTTCACCTTGTTTCGAAGGGTTCGAAAACTGACATAATATACCGAGGTATTTAGAAAAACTGCGTTTACGGTCACTTTGCAAGCTCTTTTTTACGAGATCTCTTATTCAATTGATAATATAACCTTGCGTAGTCATATCATCAAAGGTCTGGAGGAATGTAAAATTTTTTTAAATAATTGGCGTCAGTAGCTGGTCTGAACCAACGCCTCATACATTTTGGACCTTGTGCAGATGTGTAACGTGTTTTTTAATAGCGATTATTTTAGTTATTTATAAATTTATTACTGTATGTATTATCACTTAAACTTTTTCAAGGATTATATTTTTAATAGAAAACACTTTTGTATGTTTTTCTTAATAAATCAAGGTGAAAATACGTCTTAAATATACCGCGCCATTAGGTGCCAAATATTTCAGCCGCTTCCTTACGAGTATGTATACCGCGAAATAGCGATATCAGATACTTTATTTATTTTTTTATTTTTTGGGTTCCACAACTTGAAAAGAAAATGATTTTTGATATCTACTTCCGAGGTTGCTTATTCACTATATGCGAAAGTAAGTATATTTTTAACAAGTATTATATTTTTATTACGAAGATTTTGTAATTAAGATTTATTTATGTATAAATTATGTAAAATCCTGGATTGCAAATGTTATTCCGAGTATAGTAGGTCGGTATGAGGTTCTATGAGCACGCTAATTTTTCCGCGTTATATACAGAACAAAATACAGAGTGTTCACAATTTTAAGCAGCCGGCTATACACCTTTCTTTAGTTTCAATGACGCAAAGCTTCCTATTTCCTTTATAATAACTTTTATAGACTTAGGTACGTACCTGTAAACATTTATGGATAATGATCCTTAACTATAATACAATAATAATAATAATATTTTACACAATATTTTGCATTGATGAGGACCATATGTTGTTTGTACTACTATTGTAATAATGGCGACGAGTAATGTATATTATGATCATTCTAAATAGTTGTGATAACATAGAATAGAATAGAGTATTTTTATTCAATATAGATCACATGTACGTAATTCTTATTGAAAGTAATTTTTTAATTTACCAATGGTTCGGAAACAAAACCTCTGTCTTACGCAGGCCCAGCAAGGAACCCAGCGTGACTTTTTTTATAGTACAATATAAAAGGTTGTGCAAACTACTATGTACTAAATTTATTCTAGACACCGCTTGGAAGCGACCACCTCAATCCCAGTGTTATTATCAAGCATGTATTATTTTATATTACACCTTTAATAGAGACCATGTATGTTTTCTGGGACTTTAATTTAATAGCATATAAAATGCCCCAAAGAATGCATTACTGACTCTGTGAAGTTGAGAAACTGGTATCACTAGCTTGTGCTTGTTTCTTGTTTTTGTAAATTCTATTACTTATTGTAGAAAACTGTATTATACTCGTATATACCTCCTTATTTAATTAGTCTATGTATGCACGATAGGGGATGAAGAAATAATTTTTGAGTCTAAAGCTTTAAAGTAGATCCTAAAATGTAATTTGGATCACCTGTTCGATTCCCACACGAAACATATTTCTGTAGCCCAGTTTGTCTGCTTATAGCAAATTCTCCCTACACAAGGAAAGGTCAATTTCCAGGAAATGAATGTTTCATATTGTTTACTTTGTATAAAGTGATGCACATAATACGAACTACTTACAAATATAAACTCTGAATTTCCAGTTCATTCATCGAGAGGCTCATGTGTTCGCTACTGACTTATTATAGTTCTAGATAGTAAGTAAAATGCACTATTTTTACAAGTATCTTAAAAATATAAAATTGCTAAAAGTTTTTGAAAGTGGTGAAGTATGTTTAAGAGATATGTGCGTGCGTGTGTGCGTGCTTGGAAATGCGTGCTTGTGGTCGAGCGCGTGTTTGTGCATATGTTGGGTGTGTGTAAATTATCTCTGTTTTCGGAATTTCAAAACTATAGCATATTTTTATATAAAATCTAAAATCTCTTAGCTTATAGCCGACTTCAGAAAAAGAGGAGGATCTCAATTTGACAGTATTTTTTACGCGGTATCAATGATCCTTTTTTAATTAAAAAGCCCTATCCTCAAGGTTTTCCCCATTAATATTTGAAAAATAAAAACACCCATTATGGAGGAAAAATAGGGGTCGAATAATGTCAATATACATATAGTAGACGACTAACGATGACGTCGTCACCCTGAGCTCGTGATATTGCTTAATCCACTCAAAATTGTCAAATAATCAAATTCTTTAAAACCAACTCCAAAATATTAAAAAAAATATTAAAATATTTTCCACATTACTGAATAGTTTCTGTGTTTAGAGTATTAAATCCCCGGTTTAAGCCAGCAGTTAAATCGTGTGGAAGTTAAAAAAAATGTATTTTGTTTAAGTTTATAATTACCAATCAAATATTTAATCTGGTCTGATTTTTGACAAATTCCTATTAACCAGTTAAGTTGATACTTGATACTTTGTTAACTCATTTTCAAAAATTTAAGTCAATTATTATGTCATTATTTAATGTAATATAAAAGCTAGACACGACATTATGAGGTAATATGTAGGTACTACATACAGTGTTTATATTATTATTAAATAAAGCATTTTCCTTGCAGCAAGTCTTTTAAATTGCATGTAATATTAAAACTATGAATTAAAAAAAAACTGATTTTTGCTGATCTGTCGTCTCCGTAATTAAAGTTTTTCCCTTGGTTTGTATTTATTTATTTTTATGTTATGTAAATATTATTAACCACATGGAACTAAGTTGTATAATTAATTACACTGGAAATAAGTTATATAATTTCTTGCGCATAGTCATAGTAGTAAGTCATAGTACCTTGGTCACTCAAACCCGTGTTTTGTGCGCAAGTTGGTGGTGTACGGGTACTGTGTAGGCGTGTTTTTTTTTTTCAATTTTTTTTATCATAGATCCGTTACTGCTCTGTGGATTGGAATCAATTTATTATACTAAATTATTACATTTTTATAATTAATTACATTGTATTTCATGTCATGATACATCTAAAAATACTTTGTTTATGGGAAAGCAGTGTACCAATTTTTAATTACATAGATTATAATAAAATTTTTTCATAAGCAACTTTAGTCCACAAGCTAACCAAATATTTCTAAATGTAAAATTCTTCACAAAAGCAGATCTCAACTATATATAGGTAATACTAAAAAATTATTAGTAGACCTTTAAAAAATCACAAAAATGCTGCCCTAACCGCTCAAGTTAGGGCAGTATCAACAACTTTTATTTGGGCCAAAGGATAGAGAATTTCGTATAGATTCTATAATGCCAAACATCTAAGAAAAGTAGTCTACATAATAAGTTTTAATGGTTTAAAGAGATGTGGGTGGTTGCAATCTGATACGACCGCTCGGGATTTGACGGACGCATGCTAATGCATGGGAATTTTAAGAGTATTGAGGGGTTAAGTATCTTTAACCGTGACCGTGGCTGGTTTGAGGTTATCCACTATCTCGTATCGTGTCGTGGGTCTCGTTAGAGGTGACAGAGAGAAACAAACTAGGCGATGGGCAGAGTGCTTAGCCTTAAGCTACCACGGCTTTAAATTAAAAAAGGAAGCAATAATATATTCTATATAATTAAAGTGACGAACGAACTCGCAGTCCACCTGATGGTAAGTAGCTACATTATTCCATGTACACTTGTAAGAAACTTCCAAGGCTGCAGATGCTTTATCACCTCCGAGAATTAAGATAAAATTCATGTAAAGATAATTTAATTTTTTTTAGTTTATCAATTCGGTTTTTAAAACCTTTTAAAGCTAAATGAATACCATAAATCTATAGGCAATTTTTGATTTATTATGATTCCCCGGTTTATAATATTACTGTATATATAGCGGACGGTTGTGTTCTTTACTCACTGAAAACGTCTCTGTAAATACAACGATGCACACAGGAATGTTGCACATATTGATTATTATGAAATCTGTCTTCTGCTTTTGACGTCCTAGTACATTGGCCGCATGAAACACATGTTTCGCCATCCCATTAATCCGACCATAGAATTTTAATTTAACATAAATAAACACATTCATGTGCGGTATCGAATCGTTGCGAAAATATCGCGGTAGCGCATCAACGTCGCGAAAGCGGAACCCCTGTAAAGTCCTGGAATAAATAAAATGTAATATATATAATATATATATATATATATATATATATATATATATATATATATATATATATATATATATATATATATATATATATATATATATATATATATATATATACCGAATGTTCATTGTTATTTTTGTATTCTTTTATTTTTTCTCTCTTTAATTGGTTGTTATTTTAAGCCAGTATCAAAATATAGATAACTATGACATGAAATTTGTTCAAAGTACCGGCAGAATAATAGTGCATAATCTACCTTATGCTGAATCGGTGATTTCGTTGTTAAAGCGCTATTACGTGGTAGAGCTACGCACTAGCTTTAGCTGGTGCATGAATAGGCCAGCTTGAATCGGTGAAGTATTATAGCTTTCAGGTATATAAAAAGTACTCTATAATTATGTCCTCAAGGAATACCGGCGTGAAGCCGCAGTGTTTATTACATCTGCGTTTCGTCCGATACTAAAACATGATACTACTTTTTTTAAATTAATTATTACGACAGAGAGGATATCTGCTTACGTGTGCCTTCACGTGAATAACTGTTGTTATCTCTGGGCCATGGAAACTCACCGCCAGCTCCTTCCGCTTTTTTATAGAAGAGGGGCAAACGAGCATACGGCTCACCTGATGTTAAGTGACTACCGCCGCCCATGATCAGCTGTGCGTTGCCGGCACTTTAGAAAGGAGTAAGCTCTTTTCTTAAAGGTCCCTAGGTCGTATCGGTCCGGAAAAATCGCCGGTGGTAAGCTATTCCACAGAGAGGTCGTACGCGGCAGAAAACTCTTTGTGAAACGTACAGTGGTGGACCGCCAAGCATCCAGATGTTGTGGATGGTATCGAGACGTTTGCCGCGTAGTGCGTTCACGAAATTTGGCGGCTGGAATTAATCCGAACAATTCCTCAGAGCACTCCCCATGGTATATGCGAAAGAAAATGCAAAGAGATGCAACATCTCTTCGCAGCGCCAGTGAATCGAGCCGATCGGAAATCACTCGGTCGTCGACGATTCGAGCCGCTCTGCGCTGTATGCGGTCTAGTGGAAGGAGCTGGCACTGGGAAGCCCCAGCCCAGAGATGGGAATAGTATTCCATGTGCAACCGAACCTGCGCCTTGTAAAGTTGCAGGCGATGAGCCAGCATGAAATACTGTCCCGCTCTGCTGAGCAGGCCAAGCTTTTTAGAGGCCAATTTGGCCTTCTCTTCCAAATGACCACGAAACTGCACGTCACTCGATATGTCGATGCCAAGGATTCCGATACTGGCTGAGGCAACAAGGGGAGTGCCTTGAAACTGAGGAGATACGACAAAGGGGTTCTTTTTAGCGGTTAACGCGCAAACTTGTGTCTTCTGGGGGTTAAACTGGACTAGATTTAGTCGCCCCCAATCCGAGACTCTGTTTAGCAGAGACTTGACTTCAGACACAAGTTTGTCCCGGTACTCGAAGACGTTTTCCCGAGAAATATTGGCTGGGCCGGTGTACAGAGCATCACCAGTGCTGTCATCTGCATAGCAATGAATGTTACGGGTTTGCAACATATCATTAATATGCAGAAGAAACAGCGCTGGCGATAGCACACAGTCTTGTGGAACACCAGCATTAATAGGCTTGTAATCGGAGCTAGCACCGTCTACAACGACCTTGATGCTCCGATCTGCAAGAAAGTTGGTGATTCAATCGCACAATTTCTCGGGAAGCCCATAGGAAAGGAGTTTCGAAAGAAGCACTTGGTGCCAAACCCGATCGAAGGCCTTCGCAATGTCCAAACTAACGGCCAATGCCTCCTCCTTGGACTCTACTGCCTGCGCCCATCTGTGAGTTAGGTAGACCAAAAGATTACCGGCTGACCGACCACGGCGAAAACTGTATTGGTGATCACTAATCAGCTCGTGATCCTCAAAGTACCTCATGAGCTGGCAGTTAACAATAGACTCCATTGTTTTGGAGAACAAGGAGGTGATGGCGATAGGCCGGTAGTTGAACGGGTCTGAGTGGTCGCCTTTTTTGCTTAATCCACTCGGATCCACTTTTAGGATCGGGTGGACGAAAGCCGTCTTCCATGATTTTGGGACTACGCCTAGGGAGTAGGATTACCGGAAAAGACGCGTTAAAACCGGTGCCAACTCTGGAGCACACGTCCTCAGCACAATTTGGGGGATTCCGTCAGGCCCACTCGACTTGTGGATGTCCAGGGAGATGAGTGCTTTGCGAACCGAGCGCTGTGTGAACTGCACTTCCGGCATGGATCACTCACAGCGCGGGATGTTCGGCGTTGTACTCCCCCCGTCATCGAGAGTCGAGTTGGACGCAAAGAAAGAGCCCAGAAGATCGGCTTTCTCCTTTGCAGTATGGACCAGTGTGTCGTCCTCCCTGTGCAGAGATGGAAGAGATGGCTGACAGAAATTTCCCTGGACAGCCTTGGCGGGAGACCAGAATGCACGGGTTCCAGAAGGAAGGCGAACTAGTTTCTCGCCAATTCTTCCTATGTGCTCTGACTTTGCCTTGGCAATGAATCTTTTGAAGGACCTGGAGGCGGAATTATACTTCTTTTTTAGAGCGCTGGTGCTTACATCCCGATATGTATAAGTATGAATTAGATCAATATGTATAGTAAGTATGTAATAGTAAGTAGTAAGTATGTATTAGTTGGCGAGCAATAAACCGCTTGCAAAGCGTGACTTCTATGACAATCCTTCCCATTAATAAATCTAGGGAGGACTATGTTGGGGGTGGACTTGTGATAGGCTGTATTTAAAGAAAAAAAGACACTATTAACCATTGATATATTAAAAGGGGAAGATAGGTCACTAAATCAAAGCGCCCGGTCCTACATAACTACGGGATTGCCCGTACTTGGCTCGTTTGTAAGAGCGAGAAAACATGCGTGAGAGACACGATACGCACGTGATGCCCGATTTCGCGATGACGCGATTTCGCTCGCACAACTACGACGTTTCCTATTTCTGTCCTTGTCTATCGTTAAATATAATTTTGCGTTTAAGATAACAGATGTGTAAATTTTGGTGCTTGTAGTCGTGCGCCGAGCCCAGGTTTAGTGATTGCGATATTAGTGTGTAACGTATCTTCCCTTTTAATATATCAATGCTATTAACACACCTTGCACACTATCATTCGTAACATAGTAGATACTGCTCACATAGGAATATAAATATACCTTACTTTTGTCAATTTCTGATGTCCTAGTACATCCTGCAGGCAATTCACGTGTTCTACGATATAAAGTTTTCACAATCGGGTTTTACCCTGGCTAATTTTCTACGCATTCCCTCCCATTGTTCTTTTTCGTATTGTGTGTACTTTTAAACCTGCTTTAATCCCAGACCTCAGATTACCAATAGTCTGAGCCTCCCTATCCCTACCATCGTCGATGATTGAACTTTTTTATGCTTAGAATAAATCGATACAAAAATGTTAAAACAGTTAAAGCAGTATGCGATAAAGACACCTTGTTTCGAAGGATTCTAAATTAACACCATGTGCCGGTACTTAGAAAAACTGCGTTTACTTTACTACTTTTTTGTTTTATACGCGATATCTGTAATTCTTTTTTAATTAAGAAGCCCTGACCTCAGTGTTAGTTCAATTACTATTTGAAGAAAAAATTCATCCATTATGGAAGAAAAATAGGGAATGAAAATTTTAATGTAAATTTACATAGGTGTAGTAGACGACTAATACGTGGTCAACTCGAGATCGTGATATTGCTTAATTCGCTCAAGAATGTAAAATAATAAATCAAACTTTTTAAAATCAACTGAAAATATCAAAACCAATATAGTAATTTCCACACTATTTAATAGTTTCTGACGTAGGATAGATTTAGTGTGCTAAAAGCCCCGACTTAAGCTAGCAGTTAAATTGTGTGGAAGTCAAAAAATGTACATATTTTTTTAGGTTTATTAAAATACAAATCAAATCAATCTCTGAAGGAATTTTAAATTGCGTAAAATATTAATACAATTAATTAAAAAAAGATAACAGATTTTTGCTGATGTAGAAATATCTATCTCATAATTTAAGGTCTTCCCTTGGTTTGTAATTATTTATTTTAAATTTATATAATACTAGCTTGCCAGGCAGACGTTGTTTTGCCCTTTTCGACGACCTTTTGTCATGTCCTATTATAAATCCTTAAATTAGCAAAAACAATTGTGACTCACCCATGGGCAAAAAAAAAACTATCCTATATCTCAAGTTGGACCAAACTGCACACGATGTCAAATTTGATTAAAATCGGTTAAGTAGTTTAGGAGTCCATCGCGGACAAACAGCGTGACACGTAATTTATATATATTTTGACAACCACAGTGGTGATAAGCTTTATATTTTTTCGCTTTTTGATGTCCTAGTACCTTGGTCACCCAAACACGTGCTTTGTGCGCATGTTGGAGGTGAACGGGATGGAGATTAACCAACCACGATGCACACCATCATTCGTAACATAATAGATGCTGCTAGATACGGTTCACTTAGAAATATAAATCGACCTACTTTTGTCAATTTCTGATGTCCTATTGCATCCCGCAGGCAATTCACGTGTTCTGCGAAATAAAACTTATTTTTATAGAAAGACATCCCAGGTTTTTTTAAATCCTAGCTTACCCGTCCACCCTGCACTTTCTATTCCGTATTGTGTATTTTTTAAACTGCTTTAACTCAGATCACCCACCATAGTCTACCTAGAAAAAATCGATACAAAAACGTTAACTTTAAGCATTGCTGTAGACCCTTCGGAACAGGATGCCGTTCACCTTGTTTCGATGGGTTCGAAAACTGACACAATATGCCGACGTATTTAGAAAAACTGTGTTTACGGTCAATTTGCAAGCTCTTTTTTACAAGATCTCTTATTCAATTGACAATATAACTTTACATAGTCATATCATCAAAGGTCTGGAGTAATGTGAATAATTTTTAAAATAATTGGCATCAATAGCTGGTCTGAACCAACGCTTCATACATTTAGGACTTTGTGCGTGTTGCGAGTATTTATTACTGTATGTATAATTATTTCAGTTAAACTATTACAAGGATTATTACTAATCGAAAACACTTTTGTATATTTTTCTAAATAAATTAAGGTGAAAATACGTCTTAAATATACCGCGGCATTTGGTGCCAAATATTTTAGCCACTTCCATAATTATGTATACCATGAAAAAGCGATTTAAGATACTTAATTCATTTATTTTTATTTTTTGGGTTCTACAACATTAAAAAGAAAATGATTTTTAATATCTATTTCTGAGTTTCCTAATTCATTGTATTTGAAAGCTAAGCAGGATTTTTTAACTTTTCTAAGCCAGCACTTAGCTACAATCCTACCTGATGGTAAGTGGTGATGTAGCTTAAGATGGTAAAGCGCACTGACTTAACAAAAACCTATTCACTCATGCCTTGAAGACACCCACACTGTAATCGGATGGCAAGACGGATGCTGGCAATTTATTCCACTCCTTTGCGGTACGCATGACGAACGACGTAGCAAACCGTTTGGTTCGAATGCGCGGTAAGTCAATAACGAAAGGGTGGAGACTGGCCGCACGTCTGGGTGTCCGATGGTGGAAGGGAGCGTGAGGAATTTAAATTCATACGCGATTCGATGTATTTTTAGCAAGTATTATAATATTATTATGAAGGTTTTGTAATTAAGGTTTATTTGTGTATAAATTATGCAAAATCCTGGATTGCAAACGTTATTCCGAGTGTAGTAGGTCGAGAGGAGGTTCTATGAGCACCCAAATTTTTCCGCGGCATATACAGAGCAAAATACTATGTAAATTCGTAATGTACATCGTATGTAAATTGTATGTATATCGTGAATGAAAACAGTTTTTCTCTATTTCTAGACGTCTTATTAATATGAAAATTTGCAGCCCTGTTATGAACCGATGACAATACAACAATTTTAGTGTTCTTACTAGGAACTTCAAAGCTCATGATCAAAGTGTGTTGTTGGCGGGTTTTAAAAAAAGATTCATCTTGTGTTTTTGCGTCGAGGCAAATTAGAAGTTTTATTTGCTATGAGCTAACATAAATATGTATTATGTAAGTAAATTTTTGGAAAGTAATCTAGTTTTATTGCACAAAAAGCAGAAAACATTAAAGTCGTTCCATTAGAATTTTGCAATATACAAATTAAATTAATGTTTAGTAAACAAGCATTCCAAGAGTAATTATATATGTGATAATATATTAAAATATACAGTACATATATTTACAAAAAAACTTTAATATAGCATGATATTGTAAAGTGTTGCATAAGCATAATATATTAGTTGTGAAGCTTTCTTTGGACTGTAGGGTATTACCGTGTCAATACCCAGGCTTCGGAATGTGCCTTTGAGATACCCATTTACCCATTCGTTCTTTCCACACAGTTTCTCAAATGGCAGTGCCTGTTGGTACACATTAGTAGACAATGGTTGGTCACATTATTAGATCCTACCGAGGCGAAGCCGCCGTCCTCCCCTCCCGCGTGGCAGACGAATTGATGATAACAGTGCCAGACGTTTTGCACCTTTGACTTAGTCTGAGTATTTTCAGTCTGACGTGAATAAGAAACACACAAAAGCTATCAGATTTTCCTTGATTTGACCATAGTCGCCTCTGGTCCCATGGAATGGCCCCAAACAAATGAGGTGATGGATTCTTATTTGTCGCCAAAATATTGTATACTTGTACATTTACGAATTGTTTACTCCATTTTTCACAAGCTTTATGATGAATAAACAAAAAAAAATACGGATTAGAATAAAAAAGACGAATATTTATAGAGTTGCATGCGGTAAAAATATTTCTTATTAATTTGTGACAGTAGATTAATAGGCTTGCCTCGCCTAAATGGATATTTTTTATAAAAAAAAAATTGCCGCAAAGAAGCACACTGTACCTGAAGGTAAGCGGATCTAAGAATCTCGATTAAGTATCAAATTTAGAACGTTGTCAACCCTTAGGACTAAGATAGAATGGCTCCTTATCAGTTTATAGGTTCACCTTTTTTCTTTTCACTCGCCATACGAAACGGAGCACCATTAAGCTGTTATTTTACGCTGGTATTCTGAGGCAGGACCAACAGCTATATATTATTTATTTATTTTTTTTATTTTTATTTATTTATTTATTACACAATTATAACATCATTACAGTTATTAAACTAATGCGATGCTATAACTAACCTAAATATAAGAAAACTACTGACTAATAAATAATGGTATCTAGTATGAAATTTATCAAATTGATGGTAAAATAAAATACTAATTAAAAACATTACAATTTTCGACGCATTTGTATGCTGCAATTATGAATTTCGTCTCACTACATGCAAATATGTCAATATCCTGTGAGATGATATTAACATAGTGTATAGCACGTGACATTGGTGCATTCTGAAGCAACTTCGTCCTAGCGGCGGGCACGAGGAGTAATGGGGGACGACGACGAGAACCCACGTAATTATTAGGCACCCGCATCTTTAACAAAGCGAACACATCTGGGTGATATATCCATCCACGTAATACCTTCCACACATATTTAATAAGCGTGACGTCTCTTCTTACACTTAAGCGGCTGTAACCAACCATCCCCAGTACAAACAGACTCGGATACATCAGTGGAAAACAAGGATAGATTCCGTACTGCTTAAAGTATAAAAATCGCATGAATTTATTTTGAATTTTTTCAATCATGACACTATACTTGTTTTCATGTGGATTCCAAATACTTGCGTTCGTTTCAAGTTGACTTCTCACGAGAGCATTGTATAAAATTTTAATAGTTAACAAATTCTGAAAATCCCTACACTGCCTTAATATAAATCCGAGACTCCTGAAAGCTTTTTTACAAATATTTAAAATGTGCTTACGAAAATTAAGTTCCGGGACCATCTCAACGCCTAAGTCTCTAATATATGTTACGCGCGGGATTACGAGGCCGTTTATTTCATAAGCATACTTCTGAGGGTCTTTTGCACGACCATAACTCATGATACAACATTTATTAACATTGAAATTCAATTTGTTTTCCATTCCCCAATGTGCCAATCTGTCAATGTCCCTTTGCAGACTTTGGCAGTCAGAAGCATTGTTTACTTTCAAAAAAATTTTTAAATCATCGGCAAATAGCAAACACTGAGCCTCTTTAACGACCGTAGGAAGATCATTAACCATTAACATAAATAATAAAGGGCCAATATTACTCCCTTGACTCACACCAGAATAAGTACAATACGGCTGCGATTCAAAACCTGCGAAATCTACGTATTGTTGACGTCCGCTCAGATAATTCGCAAAGAAATCTAGTAAACTAGGTGTAGAACCTAACTCCGCAAGCTTTACCAACAAGATATCGTTATCAACGGTATCGAAGGCTTTTCGGAAATCGAAATATGCAGTGTCCACCTGGCTCCCAGCATCCACTACTGGCACCACATAGTTTATAAAGGACAATAAATTACTCCCAGTACTTCGACCTGGCCGAAATTATGGTTGTAGCACCAATGAGTTGACTCAACCGGGGCAGGATCTCGCTTTCACAGAATACCAGCATAAAATAGCAGCTTAACGCTGCTATTTTGCGTTTGGTGATTGTACAAAACCGAAGACTTTTTCAGGAAACAGGCATTCCATCTTAGTCCTCGGAGGTGACAACGCATCCGTATTTTGATTTTTAATCGATCATAGATATTATTATACACACTTACTATAAAGATTGTTTGTTCGTTTGTTACTCTTGTACTATAAAAAAAACAAAGGGGTTCGCCTTTGTTTTTGAAGTGAAAACTTCTTTAGCGGCGATTTACACTTTTTTTGTTATGTGTAAAAAATGTTAAACTCGCGTCAGGACACGTGACCTGATCGTAATTTCGTAAGACGGACGGCGTAGGAGAGGAAGTATCCCCCTCTCTTTCTATGGTGCGGCGAAAATGTATGCCTGCGCCTGCTGTTTCGTTTATGCGGCGCAGGGCGCTTGCGCGAATGTAATATAAATTGTCATGTTTGTGTACAATAGCGCAATAAATATATATTGTATACTACCACGTAAATGATAGTACTTTTATACTGATAATTAAAGCAATTCGTGCAAAATTATTTCCTAATCATTCCAAAATATTAAAAATGCACAACGCTATGATTCAAGTTTTCGCCTTCTGCCGGCACTTCCGGAGTGCCACCCGTCGTTTTTTTATGGTACAATATGAAACGCCGCCAAATTGCTACTGAGAATTTCTTGACAGGAAAACACAAAAACTGAAGTTGAACCCGGGACCCCATGACCAGCAATCGTATTTACGACCACTAGACCAACGAGGCAGTCATATACTAAGTAATACACTTACATAATATATTGACTAGGCAGAGTCTGTAGTCTCTGCCTACCCCTCTGGGTGACAGGCGTGAGTATTTACGACCACTAGACCAACGAGCCAGTCAAATACTAAGTAATACACTAACATATACTGACCAGGCAGTCTTTAGTCTCTGCCTATCCCTCTGGGTGACGGGCGTGGGTGTTTATGTATATATGTATGTATATACTGACTACTTTACATACGAGTATACTAAGTATGTATTAGTTGGCGATCAATAAACCGCTTGCAAAGCGACACTATACTATGACAATCCTTCCCATTAGTAAATCTATAGGGAAGGATTATGTTGCGGGTGGACTTGTGATAGTCCGTATTTAAAGAAAAAAAAAACATTATTAACACACCTTGCACACTATCATTCATAACATAGATACTGCGCACATGGAAATATAAATATACCATACTTTTGTCAATTTCTGATGTCCTAGTACATCCTGCAGGCAGTTCACGTGTTCTGCGAAATAAAGTTTCACTCGGGTTTACCTAGTTTCCCATTGTTCTATTTCGTATTATGTGTTGCTTAATCATGTTTACTTTTAAACCTGCTTTAACCCCAGATCCCCTGATCACCAATAGTCTGATTTTATATTATGAGTCGCAACACACGTTCGTAAATTCCGTACGGAGCGCGCCCAGTGTGGATTGCACAGCCGAAGCGAATGGGGAAAACCTACCTACATGGAGCATTATATTTTTCATCATGAAGAATACTTGTTATGTTCCACATGGGGAAAGCAATCGTACTCGTCTTTATTTCATATTAATTACATAGTTTCCCAAAGACTGAATCTAGTGGGAGAAAAATATAGCAGTTCAGTTCAAAAGAACTGCAGAAGTTCTTCGTCAGTTTCCTTTTTTTGTCAGTTTGTCTCACAATGTAATTTAATTGAGAAATAGTTTTAAATAAAAGTTTATTAGTTGCTAGAGTATTATATTAATACATAAAACAATGCCTCAGTGGTTTGGTTTATTTATTTTTAATCTAATTAATATAAAATATAACTGGCGGTACAAAAACAAGCATTATTCTTTACATTTGTCGAATAAAATAACTTCCCCGCTATGAAATCTGTCAAATATTACACTCATTTTTAAATGGCGCCACCCTGGGGGCAGAAAACGTCCTGGATTCGTCATTTCCAAAGTAAGAATTAAGCACCATAGACTTTACGCTCGACGTGATCCTTGTTACTGTTAGCTCATCATTATGAAATGATGTAAGAAATAAAATAATTTGTCGAAAGAGTTCATAGACATCCGAGAGTATTTAAAAAAAATTCTAATAGTATTTTTTACGCGGTAGAGCCATGCTGCAGTTATTTTAGTTGTATGGTTGTGACCGGGGAAGGACCACGCTCTCACACAATACCAGCGTAAAATAGTAGCTTAATGCTGCTGTGTTTCCTATGGTGAGTGTAGAGAACCGGAGACCCTTTTTACAGCAAACGAGGCATTCCATCTTTGTCCTCACAGGTTCTTGGCTAAGTACAACAATGCAATCGCTGTATCGTCATCCATATTCACTGGCTGAATATCTGTACTCAATGGCTGGCATCACTCAACTGAGCCTTGTCATACCCATACATACGAACGTAAATAAAACTTATGTGTGTGATGTATATACGGAATCCCGAATCGAAATTACGAAACGGTATCTCGAAACGGAATTCCGTATGTATGTGGCTGGCCTTAATATAAAATCAAGGTACCGTCACACACCTACGGTAGTTTTCCGCTCAATATTTTGCGGCCAAAACGGGATTCCGTATGTGTGTGGCCGACCCGTTCGTTCCGTTTCGGAATTCCGAAACGTGTAATGTGTGGCGGATATCAGTGAATCCGAATCTCGTATTTCTCGCTTTTTTTTCTCTACGCTCTGACAGCGCGCGACATGTTACACTCCCGTTCACTCGGGACCTTTTTGGCGGGAAAATTTCTAGGTTAGGAAATTTTTTGCAATATTGCAAATTTTGCTATATTTTCACTTTGAGACAATATTTATGGATAAAACTTACAGGAAGTCTTGTTGAATGTATAAACTATCGAATAAAATTATTTTTGGTTGCTAGAAATTGTAATAAAGTATATAAATTACACTGTATAGCATAATAGTAGTATAAACTTCAATTTTAGTGACAAAATTACTACTAATTTGAATTCTACACCTTTGTTTTTGGAGAAATTTATATGAAATTGTTTGGAAATATGTATATTTTATGTTTTATGTGTTTCCATTCGTTACTCATACCAAAATATTAAAATATTAAAAAATTAAAAAAAAAAAATAAAATAATATTTTATCTGTGACATTTCGAACAATATTTCTAAAATATGTTCGTGTGAATTTGAAATAAATACAACGTCATGTTATTTCAAAATATGTAGGAAAACTATTTTTACTTACATTTTACACTAAAAATAAATGAGAATTTGAAAAATAACACATTTATAACCCGCCCGCCAAAACAGGCCTTTCGGAATTTGAAGTACTTTTGGCAATTTACTTTTCACTTTTTATACCACAAATTATATATCTACGTGTTGACTATATTACAAGAAATGTAAAAAGTATAATACTTTCGTTTTTAGTCCAGACACAAATATAAAATTCTATAAAAAAGACAGAGCAACTTCATCAAAGTGACACGTGGAACGCCGGAAGTTCAGAGTGCTTTCTTTTTTTTTTTTTTCTAAAAAACATTGCCAGGTTATGGTTTAAAATAAAAGAGCATATCTTTGTCTTTGATACTAATATCTATTGCATAGTGTCTTTGGTTTTGTTTAAAACGAAAAAATAGTTTTTTCATAGGTAGACATGTTTACATAATTCTCATCTAATTCGATCACTACTTGGCGGGCGTAAGGTTGGTATTGCGCGATCGAAAGTGAGCATGGCTTGGCGTACAGGTTAACAGCCTGTAAAAGCTTACATACAAATGGCCGCACACATGGATGCACCTAAATCCATGTTAATGGTTGCAAATGATTTTAGATGCTAACATTTACGTGAGTGTGTGTTCTTGCAATAAGCGTTCCGCTTTTCTTTCTTTGTTGGAATAAGTATACTTAATTTTACACGTATTTCGTAAAGTTAGTTGGCGAAATTTGCGATCGCATTTGGTATCTGGAATGACAACAACGTTCTTAATATCTGTAAATTTATTAAGAACGTTGTAACGAGTAAATGGGGCCCTACACTCTATTGTGAAGAGTCAAAATGTGTCAAAAAAGGCACGTATGGCAATTCACAATGCTGTGTT
This sequence comes from Parnassius smintheus behrii, assembly GCA_036936625.1. NCBI lineage: Eukaryota > Metazoa > Arthropoda > Insecta > Lepidoptera > Papilionidae > Parnassius > Parnassius smintheus. The sequence continues at coordinate 59,657,247 of JAUPFT010000001.1, read as the reverse complement.
GGTCCCTACTTTAACGTATGGTAGTGAAAGTTGGGTGTGGCAGAAGAAGTTTACACTTATATCCGCCAAACATTACACGTTTCGGAATTCCGAAACGGAACGAACGGGTCGTCCACACACATACGGAATCCCGTTTTGGCCGCAAAATATTGAGCGGAAAACTACCGTAGGTGTGTGACGGTACCTTGATTTTATATTAAGGCCAGCCACATACATACGGAATTCCGTTTCGAGATACCGTTTCGTAATTTCGATTCGGACATAATATAAACTATTTACAAACATATACTTCCTCAAAATTCTAAAGTTCCAGTTCATTCGTCGAGAGGCCCACGTGTTCGCTACTAATTTTTTATGATAGTAAGGAAAATGCACTAACTTTTTTTTTACAAGTATCTTAAAAATATGAAATCGGCAAAAGTTTTCTACAGTTTGTGAAGTACCTATGTTTAGAGATGTGTGTGAGCGTTCGTATATGCGTGCGTGCGTTGGTGCTTGGGTGCGTGCTTGCTGGCAAGCGCGAGCGTGTGCTTGTGTGTGTCCCGTACGTGTGCGTGTGCGTGCAATCGTGTGTTTGTGTGTGTGTGTGTGTGTGTGTGTGTGTGTGTGTGTGTGCGTGCGTGCGTGCGTGCGTGCGTGCGTGCGTGCGTGCGTGTGTGTGTGTGTGTGTGTGTGTGTGTGTGTGTGTGTGTGGGCGTGCGTGCGTGCGTGCGTGCGTGCGTGCGTGCGTGCGTGCGTGCGTGCGTGCGTGCGTGCGTGCGTGCGTGCGTGCGTGCGTGCGTGCGTGCGTGCGTGCGTGTGTGTGTGTGTGTGTGTGTTGGGTGTGTGTAAATTATCTCTGTTTTCGGAATTTCAAAACTTTATCATATTTTTATCAAAAGTATTTCACAAAGAGCTTTTAGCCGACTTTAAAAAAGGAGAAGGAAATCAATTCGACTGTATTTTTTTGTTTTGTACGCGATATCTATAATTCATTTTTAATTAAGAAACACTGACATTAAGGTTTGTCCTATTAATATGATTTTGATGAATTTTTCTTCAAAAATTCATCCATTATGGAAGAAAAATAGGGGATGAAGATTTTAATGTAAATTTACATAGGTGTAGTAGACGACCAATACGTGGTCAACATGAGATCGTGATATTGCTTAATTCACTCAAAAATTTAAAATAACAATCAAACTTTTTAAAACAGACTGCAAATATCAAAATCAATACAGTAATTTCCACAATATTTTCTGACGTATGATAGATTTAGTGTGCGAAAGCCCCGACCTTAAGCTAGCAGTTAAATCGTGTGGAAGCCGAATGTACATATTTTTTAAGTTTATTAATACAAATCAAATCAATTTCTGGAAGAATTTTAAATTGCGTAAAATATTAATACATTTTATTTAAAAAAAAAAACAAACAGATTTTTCTGATGTCGAAACATCTATCTCATTATTTAAGTTCTTCCATTGGTTTGTAATTATTTATTTTAAATTTATATAATATTTTTATAACCAGACTGGAAATAAGTTCTATATATCTTTCGCTTTTTGATGACCTAGTACCTCGGTCACCCAAACACGTGTTTTGGGCGCACGTTGGTGATGGACACGGGAGGGAAGATTCTTTCTTTCTACCTTGCATAACTTACTACTATTATCATTCGTAACATAAATAGATGCTGCTAGATACGGCTCACATAGGAATATAAATCGATCTACTTTTGTCAATTTCTGATGTCCTAGTGCATCCTGCAGGCAATTCACGTGACCTTCGAAATAAAAATTATTTTAATATAAAGAAATCAAGTTTCTTAACATAATTTTTTAAATCCTTGCTTATCCGACCAACCTGCACTTTCTATTCCGTAATGTGTATTTTTTAAACTGCTTTAACTCTATTTTTTAAACTGCTTTTACTCTATACCCCAGATCGCCATAGTCTGCCTAGAAAAATCGATACAAAATGTTAACTTTTAACACTGCTGTAGACCCTTCGGAACAGGATGCCGTTCACCTTGTTTCGAAGGGTTCGAAAACTGACACAATATGCCGAGGTATTTAGAAAAACTGCGTTTACGGTCACTTTGCAAGCTCTTTTTTACAAGATCTCTTATTTAATTGATAATATAAGCTTGCGTAGTCATATCATCAAAGGTCTGGAGGAATGTAATTTTTTTTTTAAATAATTGGCGTCAGTAGCTGGTCTGAATCAAAAAATGCTGCCTATATCTTTCTCAGACGTATGCACCACACCTGTCCATTCATCCACCCAGATTGTGACTACGAATGCAGAACACAGACAATTATTGCGCAATGTAATTTTCACAGGTTTCTGATGTCCTAGTACACTACAAAGAAGAGCACGTGACAGACGAAGGCTCCTCTTTCTTTTTTAACTTAAAAAACACGGGCTTGTATTTTTTAATTAGTGGTAATTACGATATCTTCGCCAACTAAAATTTGATTTTGAAGATCCTTTTTTTATTATATAGTTAAACATTTCAGGGGTGGTTTCATGTACAATTAGGATATAAAATTTCACTCCTGTGGGTGGCAAATTAGGAGATGAAATTTTTAACGTAACTATGTTGGTGACAATGAGATTGTGATATTTCTTAGTACATTCAAAAGGTCTTAGTCTAGTGTTTAATCTCCATGCCTCGGAAAGCACGGGATTTCGTTGTGTCTGCGCCTGATCTTTCTCCGTTCGTGTCAAATTACCGTCCCATCGGACTATGATAGCGAGGGAATAGAGAGTGCACAAAATTTCGCCTGGAAGACATTCTTTTAATTAATGAAAATTAGTATAACACCGTGTAGTTGTGGTGAAATGGTAATGATAAAAACAGTATAACAGCTAATTAATGGAATTTTTTACTGGCGTCACTCAAAAAGTTAGGGCAGGAAACTGACTTTCATTAAAATCTCTATCTGTAATCTGACTCTAAAAATGCCCGATAATGACGCCCAGAGAACAAGGACCCCTCTCCCACCCTTCAATGTCACTGAGTTATATATATATATATATATATATATATATATATATATATATATATATATATATATATATATATATATATATATATATATATTTCTATAAACGCTTATTTTATTTGCAATAATTATAAAACGCTAAGATAAGTAAGTATTTGTGATTGCAATAACACGTTATAAACACAGGTGGCACATTTGTTAGACTAGGTTTTCTTTTTAGTTTACTAACCACCAACTAAGAATTTTGGATTAAATGCGCTATGAAAATTATATACGTATAATAAATACCAATACCATTTTTATTTTTTTATTGTATCTGTCATTCTCGAAGCTGTCATTGGAAAAATTACTGCACTTTTCCCCATTATCGATGCAAGCATTTAGCTGCGAATTCATCCAACTCTCTCCGCCTTCTGGTGTCCTAGTATATGTGTCGAATCAGCACGTGTTCACTGTGTCCCGAAAAAAAAAATTAATTTTGTTTTGTTTTGTTGTGTGGTTTAACTAGTGTGAGAAAGCGACGTAGTATCTGAAAAATATAGCCTTCGATAAAACGGCGTTAAAAGCAAACAATTCTCTTAGGAATCTGTAATAAAGTTAGGCAACGCATCTGCGATTCTCCTGGTGTTGCAGCTGTTCATGGGCGGCGGTAAGCACTTACCATCAGCTGAGCCGTATGCTCGTTTGCCCCATCTCCTATAAAAAAAAAGATAAGTTGGACATTACTCAAAAGTCGGGTATTTACAAACTTATTTGTGATGAATGCCACGCCGTTTACGTGGGTCAGACTGACCGCAACTTCGGTAACGTTATATATAAAGAGCATAAATTACATTTACACCGCATGTTTCGATAAATCTCAGAGTTATATCTATGAGCGTTTGCGCACTGCATCCGATCCCAATCCAAGTAATGTTGATCTGAAGTAGTCGTAGCGCTGTTTATATATGAGTAGCTGCGCATTATATCCGCATTTTGTATAACGAAGTCGAGAAAAGTGTTACTAGTATTTGCGAATCGAAGCAACTACGTTATAGTACTATTTCCTTCACTTATAAAATTATACCCTTCACTTATATAATTTAGTTAGAAGTTAATTAATAGAAAGGAATTTTGAAACAATTAGTTTGCAATGCCTGAAAAAGGCGTCTAAGTTGTAAGCACATTTTTAATTTAAGACCAATTATGTACACTTGGATTGCAATTAAATGATTTGATTTGATCTGGTAATGTTCTTTTTAAATAAAAAATACATATATTTGAATGATGATTAAGTCGTAGTCTGCCAACACTGACTGCCGTGACTTTTCTTGCTCCAAAATTCCTCCCAGTAAGGAGGTCTTAATTCCAATAAAAATGGTCTGTACCCTGTAAAGGAACATACGAGTAATGTAGACTTAAATATTTGGAGGAAATTACTTTATCGTAGTAATATAATAATTTACAATTTTTATTTTTCGAATAGAAAATCACTGCGTAATTAAAAAAAATAACCCGCAATTTCTCCTGTTATTTTCATATTATGAAATAGGCGGAAAAATTGAAGTGAATGCAAATATGGATATCTTTCGATGCATATGAATTTTAACTCCTAATTGAGGATAGATGTAGGTTTTTAAGGATATCTACTTACCATCTGATGTGTGCTTATTTGTCACCTTTACAAGAGGCAATATATTACAAAAAAGCTATGCAATAATGGGTAAATAAATAAATAAATACAAATGACGTACATTCCAATGCTGGGTACAGGCCTCTTCTAATTATAAGAAGGCAAAGGAAGGAAGAAAGGTATGGTGTAGTACGAACTGACAGGCTTTACACGTAATTTTTTTTAATATTTTAAACATTCAGGTTTCGTTTCAATGTTTTCCTTTCTCACCGACCACGTGGTAAATCAATACTTAAATTGCGATTAATTATTAAAAGTAACAATTTTGACCATGGTAATTGAACCTGGGTTACTTGCGTACTTTGAAATTTATGGGGAGTACCTATTGCCCTAAAGTTAACAAACTTGTTGGTTATTATTATAACAATATCAAAAATGTGTTTTTTTCAACATCGCACACATTGTATTATCGCTAACCAGTTTATCCCTATATCCCTATATAGTGCAATGTATAATGCATTATACTAATGCAATTTAACTTTCTTCGGTTTATGATGTCCTGGTACACTCGTCGCAAGCAACACGTGTTTTCAGTAAGTAAGTAAATAAATAAATAGTTTTCAGTTGGGATTCGGATTTTCGTTTTTTTTTTTATAAATTTATCGTCAAATGAACTTTATTCTAATTAATTTAATTTTGTAAAATATAAATTATAAAACAATGAAATAAATGAAAAGTGCTTTTAAAATTAAAATTTTCAATTTTAGTTATTCATTGTCTGTAGACTAAAAAGTTGTTTTTTTTTATCGTGTCTCATCTATATCATAAAATATTTTCTCAAATGGTATAAAAGAATACGATTTCAGTAACTTAAAATATTTTTTACAGTTTTGGTATTAAGTCACCTTTAGCTTCACGTATTGCGATTATTAAATTAAATAATATTAATAAAGCACTGTGTTTTTTTATAATTATTCATTATTCACACTGTAATAGCCGGATATATAAGGGTTCTTGGAATATTTTTGGGGTTATATTTCTAGTTTGATAAACAGTTAGACTCAGTTGGTAAGATATATTCATTCACCTTTCCACGCACATAAAATAAAATGCCCATGTTATTTATATGCACACATATACTTAACATGCATTCGCATGTGTCTTCGCAAGTCATACGAAGTTCTCTCCTCATGATATCCTAGTATATGTGAAGGGTTAACTCATGTTTGCTTGTACAGACAGTCTTTTGCACCCTGAAGAGGAGTGCCGTTGCAGTAAATTTTGTACTTGTTACACATAGTACATACATATAACTTCAAAATTGTATGTTTTTTTGGTAAATTCTCAAAACTATAGCACAAAATCTATCTTCGTGGTTACTATTGGTTTTAATTTTATAGGAGAGCGAAAAAACGAGCAGGTCGACATTAACCAACATGTGAGCCGTCACCTGATAGTGTCAACCGCCACCCATGAACTACTACAACTACTTAAGGTTGATTTCACACTAAATGTTATTTAATTCATTTCTTTTCATAGTTTATATTCATGCGGACAGTATTTAGCTATGATTTTGTACGTGACTCGTTATCTAGTTGGTATTGTTAATCGAAGTTCCCAGGACAGAGGCATTTTTTGCGAACCAGTGGTAAATGAAAAAAGTGACTTTCGATAAGTATTATTCATAATCTATATTGAATAAAAAAAGTTTCTGTTATACTATTTCAAGAGCTTACTGTGCGTAATTTTGTGATTTTGTGTTTGTCTTCTTATTTTGTGACTCGGCTTTAACTTTTTGGACTGTTTCTCCTATAATAACTTTTTGTACGTGATAGAGCCACGCTACATATATACTATATTTGTAGCACGAATGGGTCGGCTCAACCAGGGCAGGACCACGCTTTCACAGAATATCAGCATAAAATAGCAGCGTAATGCTCATGTGTTTCATATGGTGAGTGTAGAGAACCGGAGACCCTTTTTACTAGAATCGAGGCATTCCATCTTAGTCCTCAGGGGTGACAACGCATTTGCATTTTGATTCTTAATTGAGGATAAATGTGTATGTCTATGGGCCACAGCATCCACTTACCATCAGGTGGACTGTGAGCTCGTTTGTCACCCAATGCTATAAAAAAAAATTCGTTGAAGCATGTGCCCATGTCACAAAGGATGATTGGGCAAAAGTGGTAGAAAAAACAAAAAAATTGATTATGGATAGCTTTGAAAGAGACATTAATTTTGACTGCATTATTAAAAATCAAACAATAATAATTGATAAAACAACGACATCCCTACTAGTTGTACTGAAAGTGATTGAATAAATTTATTTTGAATCTAGTTTCAATCTTAAATTTTTATATTTGTGCCTCTAGAAATAAGCAGTAACAACAAATACGAAGAAACTGATAAATGTGTTTTAAATTATCCGTTTTTAATTTATGCTGGTATTATTCAAACAAAACTGTAAATGATTACCAACTCTAAATAATCGATATCGATTTTTTAAGAATCGAATATTTTACGTTTTCATTTTTGGTCGGCATGCTTGGTGCAATAAGTCTGACAGCTGTCAAAATGTATTTCTTAGATTTGGTTGACTATAAATAAATAAATTTTAGTTGAAGTAGGTATTTATGAATCTTCTCTTTTTTCGGGTAATTGTCAACAGCCCGGCTTGATCCTCAGATGTGATAAGTTGTCTTATCACTAAGTAAGTTGCCTTTGGTCGTTACATTAGAATGTTGCAATATACAAATTAAATTAATGCTTAGTAAACAAGCATTCCAATAGTTATAACATATGTGAGAATATACATAACATAAACACTCACGTCTGTCACGCAGAGGGGTAGGCAGAGACTACAGACTTCCTTTTAGCACGATAATAAAATATTAATACATTTAATGTCTTAAAATTAACTGATTTTTTGCTAATGTAGAAACATCTATCTCATATTTAAGTTCTTCCATTGGTTTGTAATTATTTATTTTAAATTTATATAATATTTTTACAACCACACTGGAAATAAGTTCTATATTTCTTTCGTTTTTTGATATCCTAGTATCTCGGTCACTCAAACACGTGTTTTGTGCGCATCCTGGTGGTGGACGGGACGGAGATTATTACCCCTTGCACCAACTACTACTATCATTCGTAACATTAATAAATGCTGCTAGATGCGGCTCACATAGGAATATAAATTGACCTACTTTTGTCGATTTCTGATGTCCTAGTGCTTCCTGCAGGTAATTCACGTGTTCTGCAAAATAAATATTATTTTTATAAAAAGACAAATCAATCACAAAACACTGCACTTTCTATTTATTCCGTATTGTGTAAGTATTTAAACTGTTAACTCTATTACCTCATATCACCCATAGTCTGCCTAGAAAATATCGATACAAAAATGTTAACTTTAACACTGCTATATATATATATATATATATATATATATATATATATATATATATATATATATATATAGTATACCCTTCGGAACAGGATACCGTTCACCTTGTTTCGAAGGGTTCGAAAACTGACACAATATACCGAGGTATTCAGAAAAACTGCTTTTACGGTCAATTTGAAAGCTTTTTTTTACAAGATATTCAATTGATAATATAACCTTGCGTAGTCATATCATCAAAGGTCTGGAGGAATGCAAAATTTTTTTAAATAATTGGCGTCAGTAACTGGTCTGAACCAACGCTTAATACATTTTGGACCTTGTGCAGGTGTGTAACACGTTTTTTAAATAGCGATTATTTTAGTTATTCATGTATTTATCACTGTATGATTTTTGATATCTACTGCCAAGATTGCTAAATCATCATTACAGCCCTTCACAAGTCGACTGCTGAACATAGGCCTCCCCCAAGTAATGCCACAAAGCACGGTCCTGAGCCACCTGCATCCATCGACTTCATACATATCTTACCAGGTCGTCACACCATCTAGTGGGGAGTCGCCCTACACTACGCCTACCGGTACGAGGCTGCCACTCGAGAACCTTTCTTCCTCGTCGGTTATCGGTTCTTCGAGCTATATCGCCAGCCCATTGCCACTTCAGCTTACTAATCTGTTGGGCTATGTCGGTCACTCTGGTTTTACTGCGGATATCCTCATTTCTATTCATGGGGGATATTTGCCATAGTTGCCACGCTAGGCGAGCGTGTTGGCAACCGCGGTCTTTTTATTATATTTGTTCGCGACGGCCTAACAACGTTAAGAAACAAAGTGATAAAGAATATTGTTTTTTGTATTAATAGTGAAATTACCGAGAAAACACGTACCGAGAAGCACGTCTTATCGTGGAACTCTCTAAAAGATTTTAATTAACTGCGTTCATACTAAAAATAAGGAAAATAATTTTATGGTCTAAAAGAGTTATAAATATGACATTGAATTAGCATATGGCTTATAGATTAAAGAAGTGTAGGAATATTTTGAATAATTAAACGCATTTGGTAGTTATAGAAAAATCAAAGAATTAATGTACCCAAATATTATGAAAATTTGGAACATTTCTTTTAATAACTTTTACTATGTTAATATTTTGAGTAACCTTTATGATATAGTAATAAAGTACCAGACTACCGATTTATTGATGTATAGCATGTTAGTGTAGCAATTAGTTTTGTATTGAAAATATTGTAATTTATGCCATTTGTATCTATAGTGAAAAGTTTATGCAATAAAGAGGCAAAACGGAAAACGGCAAGCGGCTCACTGTAAAGTATTGCCAAACTTTACCTTAGGGGCTCGGGACCCAGTACCCGTAGTAGTGTGAAGAACTACCAGTGACAAGTGAAGTGAAGTGAGTGGTATCCGGTGGTAGCTGAAGTGACTAGTAGCAGTATATAGTGAATAGTGAAAGTGTTAGCTAGCCGAAAAAGGTCGTAACTGATATTCGCAGTTACACATAGTGAAAGTGTTAGCTAGCCTAAAAAGGTCGTAACTGATATTCGCAGTTACAATTGGATGATTCGATGTCTAACCAAATGGATGATTTTAAACAAGAAATGCTTAGGTTAATGACATTTTTTTCTGCCTCCCAAACCAATGAACTTAAACAAATAAATACCGTACTTAAAGAGATACAACAGACAAATAATAACATTGAAAGCTCAGTCTCTTTCTTAGCCGCACAAAATGAGGAGTTTAGGCAGCGAATAATCGAACTTGAAACACAGGTTAAGCAGGATAGGAATTATATTACTGTTCTGGAGAATAAAATGGAAGAATTACAATTGGAAAATCGTAAGTCGAGCTTCGAAATTAAAAACGTTCCGAAAAAGCCTAACGAAAAAAAAGAAGACCTTATTGAGATGGTTAGCGCTCTCTCCATGTCTCTGGACTATAATATCACCAAGATGGATATTAAAGATATTTACAGAGTACGGCCAAAGTCCATTAACAATAAAAGCCCAACCATTGTAGTGGAAACGAGTTCGACCATACTAAAGAATGATTTACTAAAAGCAGCTAAATCATTTAACATCAAACATAAATGTAAGCTGTGTGCCAAACATCTCGGCTTTAAAATACAAGAAGATACCCCTATATTCCTGTCCGAGCATCTAACCCCTAAAGGAGCGCGTTTGCATTTCTTGGCGCGTGACCTGGCCAAGTCAAAGAACTATAAATTCTGCTGGACCGCCTATGGTAAAGTATATATAAGAGAGAATGAAAACTCTCCAATTATAATGATACGTAATGAAAGTCAAGTACACCAACTTTTGGGTAGCCAGCAGCAGGGACCCCAAGTAATCTGACTATCTGAACATGTACTGCCAACCCATGGTATTACTGTTTATACTAAGCTCACCCAACTGATAAACTCTGTTATCTTTTTCTTGTTTTTATTGTGTTATTTGTATTTTTTGTCTCTGTTTCACTTTGTAAAAACTTTTAGAATTATTATTAAGCATAACATTCCAATATATGTCACACATTTCTTCTACCATATTTTACAGACGCAATTATTTACTCAAAAATCCTCATACATTACTCCTTTACAACAGTCATCATTCAAATCTCTACACACAACCACCAAACGAAAAAAATCTTCACTTCACTCTGATAGAACGAAACCTTCCTCATATAACTAAAATCATTACAATTAGCCATAATCCTGTAGTAACGATATTTGCATTTTTCTATACACCAAATGGGTGATCGTCAACTACGTAATTTGAATGTGATAGACGGTATTGATATTTCTCGTGCAATTGAGTGTGACTGCTCTGAGCTCCCATCTTATAAAGTTAATTATGAATCCGGTCTTGTTATTATTTCCCAAAACATCTGTAGTATTTACAGTAACTTTGACGATTTGATGTTGACACTGTCTAGTCTTCCCTTTGAGGCGGATATTTTGATCCTGACTGAATGTAGACTTACCTCTTATAAACCTGTACCAAAACTACACAATTATAGTTCTTATGCAACGACACGCCATCTAAATCAGAATGATGGTGTAGTTACATATATTAAAAAATCTTTACAGCCAAAAGTCAGGGAAATAAGTCTTACTCACGCTTCTTGTCTTCAGCTTGACGTGCTTAATAACACAATATTTTGTATTTATCGATCCCCTTCTAATATAAATGCTGATGAGTTCATAGACTCACTTTGTTCACACTTGGATACCTTAACTAATCAAAATAACATTATAATCACGGGAGATATTAACATTAATATTACACCCAAACTTATTGAACCGACATATGAGTACAAAAATAGAACCAACTATTTGAACGCTCTCTCGGCATATGGTATACTAGCGGGTCACACTATACCTACTAGAGAGAAGAACTGCCTAGATCACTTTATGCTAAAGATTAACAAGAATAAACATTCAGCATTCATAGCAGTTTTGCGTACCACTATCACAGATCACTTTACTATCGTTCTTTCTCTATCTAAGACTAAACTATTAAAGTCTATTAATAAAACAAAAACTAAAACTGATTATATTAAAGCTCATAAGGACCTCCAACAAAAAAATATTAATGAATTACTGTTTTATAGTGATCCAACGGCTTTATCTGACCGTCTGATAGCTATGCTCACTGAATCACTGAATTCGAATACAATAAATATCTCGATTCCTAGAAGCCAGCGCACAATAAAGCCGTGGATTACTCCTGGCATTTTACGATGCATCAAACATCGTAACAAACTACAAAAACAGCTTCGAAAAGAGAGTCACAATGAAATATTAAAAATAACCTACACTAGATATAGAAATTTCTGTAATAAGCTTATTAAAAAACTTAAAAGGAAATACGAAAGGGACTTGCTTACTAAATCAGTTAGTAATAATAGACTGCTGTGGAAAAATATAAAAACCATTACTTTTAACAATAAATCACACGATGAAAGTGAGGCATTATTCAAACTAAAAAATGATCCAACTGAATCTGCAAATTTTATTAACAATTACTTTGCGAAAATAGGAGAGCATCTTGCTGAAAATATTAATCCTCGTGGCAATTCTAATCTATCTCACGGAACTAGAAATGCTGTTGCTACATGCAACTCCTTTGTTTTGCTACAAACTGATGTGAAAGAAGTCGAAAGAACACTCATTAACTTGAGATCAGATGGCGCTCCTGGGTGGGACATAATTCCCATCACGTTCCTAAAACTTGCAAAAAACGAAATTGTACCTATAGTTACTCACTTAGCTAACTTATGTTTTGAGCGGGGCGTTTTTCCAGCCCCGCTAAAAAAGTCAGTAGTCACTCCTGTATACAAGAGTGGGGACAGGGATGATGTGGGTAATTATAGGCCAATTTCGGTACTGCCAGCTATCTCGAAGATACTTGAGAGACTTTTGAATTCTAGATTATTAAATTACTTAGAAAAATTTCGGCTTCTATCGACGTCACAGTTTGGCTTCAGACAGGGCAGATCAACTGAAGATGCAATAGCTGTACTTAGCCAACTAGTTACTGAGACGTTGGATAAAGGGATCTAGTGCCTGACTGTTTTTTTGGACCTCAAGAAAGCGTTTGATACTGTTTATATCCCTATTCTTGTCCAAAAACTAGAACAATTAGGTATCAGAGATGTTGCGCTATCTCTCTTTAAGAGTTACCTCTCTGATAGAATGCAAAGAGTGAAATTGGGTCATTACATCAGTGAAGACGTTGCTGTATCTTATGGTGTACCACAGGGAAGTGTGTTAGGACCAACGCTTTTTCTTATATATATTAATGACCTCTGTAATCTAAAAATTGACCATGCGCGCATCTTTTCCTACGCCGATGATACTGCAGTCGTTTTTTCCGGGAAAAACTGGGCTGATGTGAAGAATAATGCTGAATCTGGCCTGTACTTGATTAACAATTGGCTAAAAAATAATCTGTTGACCCTGAATACAGCCAAAACTAATTACATCTGTTACAGTATTCAAAATAATTTACAACCTGACACTAACTACAATTTATTAATTCACTCTTGCAATCCTGATACTGAACCCACTAATTGTGATTGTCCGGCTATAGACAGAATGGATAAAACAAAATACCTGGGGGTTGTGATAGACCAGCGGCTCTCTTGGCATTCACACATTGAACTAGTCTCTACCAGATTAAGAAAACTGATCTGGATATTCAAGACCTTGAGACATGTAGTGCCTGGGGGGTGGGGGGTTGATCATAGCCCCAGAAGGAATATTTTTAAAGAAATCTACACCTCACTTGCGCAATCAATCCTAACTTATTGCATCTCCATTTGGGGAGGAGCGGTTAAAACAAAAATGATTGAGGTGGAACGTGCGCAACGTGCTTTACTGAAAGTGATGCTCTTTAAACGTAGAAGATTTCCTACGCACACTCTATACGCTGTTTGTAAAGTCTTATCTGTAAGAAAGCTGTACATTCTCAGCGTTATATTAAAAAGGCATAAAACTACACCTTATGTCTCAAACAATTTTACAGCTAGAAGAAAAAAAAATGTTATTCCACTTACCAAAACTAGAACCGCCTTTGCTAGAAATCAACTCAACAGTCGTTCGGCCTATCTATATAATAAGGTAAATAAAATCGTAGACATATATAATAAAACACTACACGAATGCAAAAAAATAGTTACCAACTATTTAATACCTCTAGATTACGAGGAAACAGAAATTATTCTTAGACACACGGCATGACTTAACACACGCACACACACACACACACACACACACACACACACACACACACACACACGCACGCACACATACACGCACGCACGCACACACACACGCACACACACACACACACACACACACACACGCACACAATTCTTATTGTTCATATTTTTATGTACCCCTAATACTGTTATAGATAATAAACTTTATGTTAACTAGTAGCTATGGAAGAGCGAAGGCACCTAATACAGGCAAGATTTTTGCTTAAAAGGTGTCTTCGATCACTATCTGTAAATGTAGACAATATGTTATCGAAATAAATTATTATTATTATTATTATTATTATATAGTGATAGTGTTAGCTAGTCTTAAAAGGTCATAACTGATATTCGCAGTTACAAATAGTGAAAGTGTTAGCTAGCCTAAAAAGGTCGTAACTGATATTCGCAGTTACATATAGTGATAGTGTTAGCTAGCCTAAAAAGGTCGTAACTGATATTCGCAGTTACATATAGTGAAAGTGTTAGCTAGCCGAAAAAGGTCGTAACTGATATTCGCAGTTACATATAGTGAAAGTGGTAACTGATATCCGCAGTTACACAAGTGATAAAAGCAACTAGTTTAGTTGATAATAGCTGCTAGTCAGTAGTGTTAGAAAACCAGCTACTAGCAATAGATTTTTGACACCACCGTACAATTTAAAGAAATCTTTTGGAATATACAGTGACCAACCAATAGTGAACAACCGTAGTTCAACAACCGTGGTCAATAGTTATAAAATTTCGCGACTAATCAATCAGTCGAACCGTTGGCCTCTACCTTGCTATTTGTATTTATTAATCGTGCATTTTGATTTAAAACTCAGTCCACAATATTTCAGCGGCACCCACAAAGACGGCAGTGAAAGTACCCACCGGAATCTATAGGTGTAGGACGTGAGCGACTCGCGAAGTATCTTCGACAACATTTACTCCGGAGAGTTTCGCACGTCCGGCACAATATTACTGTTGTTATTAGGAAGATGCTGCTCCCCATCTCCTGCCTGTCTCTCTCTGTCACCTCTTACGACACCCACGGGAAGATATGGGCTAGTGGATATTCTCAACCGCCACTACAAGGCACGATTTTTGGTGCCGTGTAGAGTTTGGGGAAGAAGTGTTCTCGAGTGGCAGCCTCGTAGCGGTAGGGGAAGTGTAGGGCGACCCCCCACTAGATGGAGTGACGACCTCGTATGACATGCAGGAAGTCGATGGATGCAGGTGGCTCAGAACCGTGCTTTGTAGCATACCTTGGGGGAGGCCTATGTTCAGCAGTGGTCTTGTGAAGGGCTGTAATGATGATGATGATTCTCATTTTTGGGTCTATCACGCTGAGGAACTGCGAGCATAGCCCTCTCCATAGCTCGCCGAGTGAACATGAGCGTCCTCATAAGGCTAGCAGTGAAGGACCACGTTTCAGATCCGTAAGTCATCACTGGCAACATGCACTGGTTGTACAGTCTAGTTTTCAGAGATTGAGGTATACCTGACGAGAAGATGTGTCGTAATTTCCCGAACGCTGCCCAGCCGAGTTGAATCCGTTGATTGACCTCTCGGTCGAAGTTTGACTTACCTATTCGGACTATTTGTCCCAGGTAAACGTACTCGTCAACAACTTCGAGCATAGTGCTCCCAACAAATACCAGCATAGGTGTGAAATCGACATTAAACATGATCTTTGTTTTGTCCATGTTCATTTTAAGACCTATCCGTTGGGAGACACTATTGAGGTCATTGAGCATAGTGCTAAGGTCCTCCAGCGATTCTGCCATAAGGACTATATCGTCGACGAATCGAAGGTGAGAGATGTACTCGCCATTGATGTTAATACCGTATCCTTTCCAGTCCAGTAGCTTAAAAACGTCTTCCAACGCAGCGGTGAAGAGTTTCGGGGATATAACATCACCCTGTCTTACACCTCTCTGCAGTTGGATAGGTTTCGAACTCTGGTTCTGTACTCGGATAGCCATCCTAGCCCTACACTACAAACACGTCAGCACTTCGATATACCGACAGTCAACTTGGCACCGCTGAAGGGACTGTAGCACCGCCCAATTTTCGACAGAATCAAAGGCTTTCTCATGGTCCACATACGCCAGGCAAAGTGGCAGATTGTACTCTTCGGTCTTCTGTACAATCTGTCGCAGGGTATGTATGTGGTATATGGTACAGGAGCCTTTTTAGAAACCGGCTTGTTCGGGAGGCTGGAAGTCGTCGAGTGCGAGACGATTTGTAATGACTCTCAAAAACAACACGTAGACGCGGCTCAGAAGGGAGATCGGTCTGTAGTTCTTCAAGTGAGCGTTGTCCCTTTCTTAAAGAACAAGACCACCGCACTTCTGCTCCACGCCTCCGTAGTAGTGCCACCATGGAGTACGGAATTTAAGAGCTTCTGAAGGACTTCAAGTACCGGTGTTCCACCCACTTTCAGAAGCTCCGCTGTGATTCCATCCTCGCCTGGGGCCCTGCCGTTTTTAAGGTGCTGGAGAGCCATTTTAATATCGCTCAGACTTACGTCCGAGATATCATCGGAATAGTGTCGTATAAGACTTGCTCTTCGATCGTTACTCACACTTGCGTGTGGCTCCAACGATGATGTGTACAGCTGTCCATATAGCCTCTCAATCTCACTCAAAATCTCAGGTATCCCGGAAACGATGCTGCCACACTCAGTCTTCTGCTTGGACAGATTACTCTTTCTGGCAGACAGATCTCTGGCAAAGACTTTAGAGCCCTGGTTCCGCTCAATCGCTTCTTAAATACGAGCAGTATTAAAGTTGCGTAAGTCTCGCCGCATGCATTTGGAGATCTGTCTGTTCAGTTGCCTGTATGCTGTCAAATGTGTTGACGATTGCAGCCTCATCTACCGTCTAACAGCTATGAGATTAAGAGTGTGATCGGAGAGTTTTGTGTTCTTCTGCGGCGGGTCTTGCAGAACTTAGCTCCAACCGCGTGGACAGTTTCCACGAGCTGGTCATTCATATCGCCCAATGCATTGCAATCTTCTAGGCACTGAAAGCGGTTACGTAACTTGAGCTGAAAGGTTTCGGGATTCTGGATTAGAGCACGAGGGGGACGGAGCATTGACTTCATTAGACGAGACCTCTCCAACTTAACGTTGAGGTTCAGTGTGCCTCTAACCATTCGGTGATCACTGCCAGTTATTACCCTTGCGATCTCTGAGACATCACTGAACAGTTGGCGTCTGGTCGTCATAATGAACTCAATCTCATTTTTTGTCGAACCGTCGGGGCTCGACTAGGTCCACTTCCTGTGGTGCCGCTTCTTACTTTCCGCCACCTTCACACTTACCGCCACTTCTTGTGGGAAAAAAGAGTTCATCATAAAAAAGTCCCTCTTTCTCCATGAAGTCGGCCAGCTGCTGGCCTCTTGGGTTCCGTTGCCCTATCCCAAATTTCCCTACCCTCAGCTCACCGTTCTTTCTTGTGCCCAGTTTTGCGTTGAAGTCTCCCATTAACACCGTATAGTGAGTTTTGGGAGGAATGCATGGCTCTAGAAATATCCTCATACATTTCCTCCACATCCTTATCGGGATGTTCCGACATTGGCTTGTAAACCTGCATGACCTTCAGCTAATACCGTTTGGTGATTCTGAGTATTAGGTACGCAACCCTCGTCGATACACTCCCAATCTTTAAACCGTTGTTAACGAGAGACTTGCGGATGATAAATCCAACACCTCCTTGGGACAGATGGTCGCCCTCCCGGTGATAGAACAAGTTGTCGGACTCGAGGATTACCCTGTCCTCCCCCTCTCTTCGGACCTCAGATAATCTTATAATATTCCAGCGCAACTTGTCTATCTCTTCTTCCAGCTCCAGGATCTTCTCGTCAGTCCTTAGGGTGCTTGCGTTAAATGTTGCCAGGTCGAGTCGTCGTAGGTGGCAACCGAACCTCCACCGGAGATTCTTAGCACCCCCTGCCCCGTCGTTACCATGGTCGCCACAGTAGCCAGGAATAGCCGAGCCGCCGAGGACTGGGGGCCGTCTATTTGTGATTGCTAATTCACTGACTGCGAAAGTCAGGAACGAAAATTAAAATCATACATGATTCGATGTATTTTTAACAAGTATTATATTATTACTAGCTTTTACCCGCGGCTTCGCTCGCGTGGGTTTGAATTTAGTAACATCGATAATACTATTTCGTACTAAAATTAGCAAAAGTGGATCACTTGTAGAGAGACGTCGGTATCTGTGTCTATATTGGCAATATTATAGGCTACAGAAACACATAGGTTAGTTTATCTGAATCACATAAATACCATACATCAAGCTACACCTTTTTTTTAAATCGGGCGCATCTTCCGATGTGTCATGTGTCATGTGTGAACGAAAAATTGTCCTGGAATCGGAAATGCGTTATTTACATAATAATCATTATTAAAGTTGATACAGTTTTGATAAAATAAGGTTTTATTTCACGACCTTTATTAATATTGGTCCAGATTTCAAAATTTCATAAATGTGGTTCTATTCACGGAGAACGTGTGAGAAGAACTAAATTCATGAACAGCAGTAGAAATCTACATAAGATGGGAAGCAGCGTCTTCCTGATTATAGCTTATAATAATAAAAATTGCAGTTGACAACTAGCATGCCAAGCTTGGCAACTATGGCAATTATCCAACTTTATGGCAGTTTATGGAGGAAACCCAATTGATGAACGGGAGTAAAAATAATATATTAGCCATGTAGAGGCGGCGAAAAAGAAACCACTACCCAATTTCATCCCGTGGGGTGTCTTAAGAGGTAACGGAGGGAAACTGAAACAGGAGATGGGCAGCATCTTCTCGATAACAGCGCAAAGTAATAAAGAGCTGCGGTTGCTAACCTGCTTGCCAAGCGTGAATACTACTGCAAATACCCGGTCTATTTGACATAGGCAATGAGGAACACCTATGATTAGCAGTGAAAAGCCCCATTAAAAGTAAAAAAGTAGCAGCCTAAATACATTCTGGGCACAGGCCACAGCGAGTTTTAGGTCAAAAAGGAGTTGATTAAGTTGACACCAATGCGGAATGACCGACTTTACATACCTATACCTAAAAATAATTTCCGAAATATTTTTAACATCTCAGATATGCAGGTTTCCTGCGATGTTTTTCTTAGTGGCCTTGGCGCGGATCTAATTTGAGTTACTTACGTACCAACTGTGGCGGCGCTGTCGTCGCGCTGCAAGCGAAACATACCCAGGCCTAAATCACGCTATCAACATTCCGAATCATAAACAGCATATATAGAACATCTCCGAACTATCACACGGAGTGTCGGCCGCTCCCCGGGCAGAACACATTGCCCGGCGGGAGATCTCCCCTTTTCCTTCCACGGCCACAGCCACACAACTATGAAATTTACATTAAAAACCCGTGTTTATAATTAGCTGTCTTTGATATTTATAGTACCTTTTCACAAGAGCCTGTTAATTTACTCGTGTGAGTTATGCAACCGGGACTGTCACAAAAATTTTAATAGTTAGGTCTGAAAATATAAAAGCTATCTTAATATATGACAAACTGTTTTAAAAATCTCAAAGTAAAAAAGGCTCCATCAACAGTATCACGAACTATTCCGTAAATTAAGAATATAAATCTCATAGTGCATTTAATTTTCATTTACACTTATATAGGACTTGATACAAAAATAATTTGGTGAAATATTTCTATGCCGATAGCTAGACAAAATTGATAATATCTTTCTTTTCTTAAAATATTCGACTATGCTTTTTTATTTATATAACATATTATTATTAAATAACACATTACTCGTACGTTTAAAAGAAAAAGAAGGAACCTCTTTAAAAAAATACGAAATCGTTATTTAAAAATTGTTTCTATAGCTTAAAAGAATATTTAGAATGGAAAAATTATTTATGTGCTCCACTTACAGATAGTTTTTGTTTTAAATATTTGCACATCTGAGAGCAGACTAAACACATATACATGTTACATTATATAGATATTTAACTGAAGAGTCTGTCAACTATGTTTTATGCAAAGTACCTGGATGATTTTTTTGGAAATCGTGTTTTTGGAAATTATATTTTGATGCAAATTACATACTGATGAAATATGAATAAAAAACTGAACTGATTATTAAAATAAAAAATCATGAGAACAATTAATTTAATTATTTGTAATTAAAAAATACTGAAAAAGGGCTCGAAATAAAAAGGGAAAGGGTAATTGAAAAAAGAGGAAAAAAAGTCAAACTGATGCAATGTTGACTCGAACCGGGGGTACCACGACTTCGAGATCGAACGATATACTATTTGAGCTTTTTTTAAATTACCATAATTTAAATTTACCTTCGTATGCTAATGACATTGTAGCAGTTTTTTATTGCCTGAAAACACGGATAAAACGACAGTTTCTAAAAACGAATCTAGATCGATTTATTGCCCCAAAACTCCCTGGACACTAAATTTCATGAAAATCGTTGGAGCTGTTTCCGAGATTCCGATATATCTGTACACACACAAGAATAGCTCGTTTAAAGGTATTATAATATAGATAAAGACTTTGTATTTAGTAGCAATGTCGTGTTTAGTTGTTAATATCGCCAAACAATCTCTTTTCATTGACTTGGTCAAGCTTTATCATCTTATAGTCAACAAACACTGTTAAATTTTATGAAATACCGCCATTTCACTTTCAATAATTGACTAATTTATGATATTACAAATTCTAAGATATTATCAATACATGTATAAAAATATTTTTATTGAAACTATAAGGATAATAAGAGTTTTGAAATAATTTCAATCAGTTCAGTATCAGTTTATTTATTGAAAAAAAAAAAACTAAACACTAAAACTTTTATTGATTAAAAATTTAACTTAGAAACATCGTTAAATTTATGATTTTTGATAGATGTCTACTATTATCTTTTTTAGAAGTCATTTGTTAGTATAACATTTATTACTATCTACTAAAATGAAATTAAAAAATTAAAAAATGTACATTTACATGTACAAAAAATGTGAATTTTCAAATAAAAATCACTACCTATATAAATGCTATATAATTAAATTTGTTAGTAGAGGAAAAATGTCATTACTTTTTGTATTTTACGTTAGATGGCACTGTTTTGAAAAATTGAATGCAACAATAATATTGCAGTTTGTCGGTGTAGTTCTATTTATTATAGAACGGTTATAATTAATCTTGGGCTTTATTTATAAATAAAAATATTTTATTTATTTTAATAGAACACATCAATCGTATGAACTAGAAATTAACATCTAAAGGAAGGAAAATACTTGACCCTCCTTTTTTCAAGTTCTGTAATCGGATAAAAAGTAGCCTTTAAGTAGCCCCGAGTCCCTAACTACCTACACACAAAATTTCAAGGGAATCTGTTCAGTAGTTTTTGCGTGAATCTTTAATACACAGACAGACAGAAAGACAGACAGACAAACATTCTAAAAACCACTAATATGGCTTCGGTACCCCTCGTTTAGTCGCCTGGACTTGTTTTTGCTAGAAAATATTAGAATTACAGACACGACCTTTCTACAGATTTATTATATTAAGTTATATGTATAGATTACAAAGATTTTGTAATTAAGATTTATTTATGTATAAATTATGTAAACTCCCGAACTGCAAACGTTATTCCGAGTATACTAGGTCGGGATGAGGTTCTATGAGCACCCAAATTTTTCTGTGGCATATACAGAGCAAAATACAGAGTGCTCACAATTTTAAGTAGTGTTGCAGTCAACTAGCGCCATCTAGTGTCAGGAACGAGAGCGAGGGGAGCTTCGCAGAAAATGACATCACAAATCTCTCAACTGACAGCGCCATCCGAAGAACTAAGTTTCTAGAAAATCTATACTCGCACACCCGTCCCTTTGCGCGCATTTACTTGAATATTCGGGACGCTTCTTTGCTAATTTAAATAAATAGGCGCCGCAAGATGTGATCGAGGCAGAGTTGAACTCGGCGACACAAGCGAAGCTTCGGAGCGGAATTAAGTGAATCAGTGTGTTTAATTATTAGTGTTTTTAACTTTAATTTGTATAAAGTAAATTAAAGTGTTAATTTAGGTAATTCTATCGGCAATTTTTATTGTCACGAACCTCAAGCTCGTAACAATTGGTGTCAGAAGTCGGATAAAATCATGCCGATTTTACCTAAGGAGGAAACGGAGGGTGTCCGTACCCGCAGTCAACGCCAGCATGAGACGGACCAGCGGAGATTTGGTGGTGCAACGGCGCAGACGTCGGAGGGACAACTGCCAGCCACGGAGACTGCGGGCCCATCACTAGCTCCTACATCTGCTGCACCTGACTTAGGTGCTCTGATGGCGATGTTGCAGTAGCAGGCTCGCCAACAGGAGGAACAGGCTCGCCGATAGGAGGAACAGGTCCGTCAGTTGAAAGAGCAGCTGCAGAGCGGACAGGAGGAACGGGCCCGCCGATTGGAAGAGCAGCTGCGGGGCGGACAAGAGGAGCAGGCCCGCCGACAGGAGGAACAGGCCCGTCGGTCGGAAGAGCAGATGCTCCTCATTAAGGACCTTCATGCTACCTTTGGGAAAGAGATAAAGGAGGTGAAGGATAGGGTTGCTCAACATGACAACCGCCTGTCGGAAGCTGAAACCCAAATCAAGGAAGCTAAAACCCAAATCGACCAAGTGAACAATCGGGTTGATTACGTGGTGGCTGACGTAAAGAAAACGCTGGACGACCTCAAACTGGGTGATGGAACAACAGCTCCCGTAGTAGTTACAACACCTTCGCTACATGGATTCAAAGTGCCGCCGTTCGACGGTACCTCTTCCTGGTCAGCCTACAAGATCCAGTTCGAGGCTGTTATGAAGGCGAACGGCTGGAATAAAAGCCAGGCCATGACTGCTCTCACACTAGGCCTGCGCGACCAGGCCTTAACAGTTCTGGAAGCTCTCGGTGAGGAAGTGACTTATGAGCAACTCCTTGAGGCATTGGAGGCGAGATATGGCGACGCTCACCTGGAACACGTCTTTCGTGCGCAGTTTAAAGATCGCGTGCAGCGCATCAACGAAAACCTGCAGCAGTGGGCTCTAGAGGTGGAGAAGCTGGTGCGAAAAGCATACCGGTCTGTACCTGCGCTCATTGAAGGGAACCTGGTGCAGACATTCATCGACGGCATCCGTGACCTGGAAGTCAGAGCTGCTGTGAGGCTCGGGCACCACGAGACGCTTAAGGACGCCTTGGCCCGTGCACTGGAGGTAGAAGCCGTGCGGCAGGATCTTCGTTCCCATCGCGTCAGGGAGGTTGCAGCAGCTACAGTTCGCGACCGCAACAGAGGATACAGCCCTAGGTGCTATGGCTGTGGGGAAAAGGGCCATCTTCGATCCAGCTGCCCTAAGCGAACCCTAGAAAGGGACGGTGAACGATCTCAGGAGGGTAGTGCGGCCAACAGCACCGCCCAGCAGCAGCAGGGAAACGAGTAAAAGCCAGAACTGCGGGGCGGGTGCTGGCTGATGTTAAAAGAGCCCCAAGGATCTCGATCTCACAAACCCATGATGGGAACAGTCTAATCATCAAGGGCGAGGTCAACGGAATGCCGTGTAAACTGACCATAGACACTGGAGCCTCTCGTACGGTTGTTAGTTCCCAACTAATAAGTCAGTTCCTTGGGGACTCCGCATACAACCTAGAACGCATTAATTTGGTAACAGCCACCGGTCAGCGTATACCCGTCCGTGGAGAGAAGGAGATGGAGTTGAAGCTAGGCAACGTGATCTACCTGCATAATGTCATCGTGGCTGATATAATGGACGACTGCATCCTAGGCCTAGACTTTATGAGGAATAATTGTTGTGAGATCGACGTTAAGCAAGGTGTTTTGAAATGTGGACAGACAGGACAGGACAACTTTTTATGGAAGGTGCGTTACCAGGGAACGTGTACAGCATTAGGAAGATTGTTCTTCCGCCTAGATCGCAAACGATTGATCCGGTTAGTCTTCCTCGAAACGCAGGACCACTGACATCTCAGGAGTACGTGTGCTGAACCTTTGCAACCGGGAACAAGTATTTCATGGTTGTGATGGATTATTTCACTAAGTGGCCGGAAGTCTTCGCCATTCCAAATCAAGAAGCTTCAACAGTTGCAGATAAACTAGTTCATGAAGTCTACTGTCGTTTTGGAGTACCTTTAGAGATTCACAGCGATCAAGGAAGGAATTTTGAGTCTCAAATATTCCAGAAAACTTGCCGAGTTATGGGTACTCATAAAACAAGAACGACTTCTTATCACCCGCAATCTGATGGAATGGTGGAACGATTTAATCAGACATTGGAGAGGTACCTAGCAAAAGTTGTAGACAATCGGCAACGAGATTGGGACAAGCACATACAACCGTTTTTGTTGTCATATCGAAGTTCTGTTCACGAAAGTACAGCAGTGACACCAGCTTTCGCAAAATTTGGAAGAGAATTACGGCTGCCTGCAGACCTGATCACCGGGATACCACCTGATGCCCCACGCAGTATAACCGATTATGCAAATGACTTGCGGAACAAAATGAATGACATTTATGAGCACGTCAGACAATCGGGCCAGCAAATGTCTGAGAAAATGAAAACCCGGTACGACCGCAAAATGAACAATAAAGGATTCAACGAAGGTTCATTAGTGTGGTTGCACAATCCAGTCCGCAGCAAAGGGAAATCTCCTAAGATTCAAGCTAAATGGGACGGCCCGTACCGGATTGTAACCAGGATCAACGATGTGACCTACCGGATACAGAAAGGCGCAAGAGGGACTCCTAAGATCGTCCATGTGGATCGCTTGGCGCGTTATTATGGGACCGATAATGCTCGGGACGAGCATCTCTTAGGAGGGGGCAGTGTTGCAGTCAACTAGCGCCATCTAGTGTCAGGAACGAGAGCGAGGGGAGCTTCGCAGAAAATGACATCACAAATCTCTCAACTGACAGCGCCATCCGAAGAACTAAGTTTCTAGAAAATCTATACTCGCACACCCGTCCCTTTGCGCGCATTTACTTGAATATTCGGGACGCTTCTTTGCTAATTTAAATAAATAGGCGCCGCAAGATGCGATCGAGGCAGAGTTGAACTCGGCGACACAAGCGAAGCTTCGGAGCGGAATTAAGTGAATTAGTGTGTTTAATTATTAGTGTTTTTAACTTTAATTTGTATAAAGTAACTTAAAGTGTTAATTTAGGTAATTCTATCGGCAATTTTTATTGTCACGAACCTCAAGCTCGTAACAGTAGTCTGCTACGCACTTTCATTTAGTTTCAATGACGCGTAGTTTCCTATTTCTTTTGTAATAACTTTTATAAACTTAAGTACGTTTCTGTAAACATTTTGGATAATAATTCCTGACTATAATAATTTAATAATATTATTTTATACAAGATCTTGCTTTGGAGAGAACCATATATTGTTTATACTACTATTGTAATAATGCGATGAGTATTACAATTAACAAAATTGATTAGCTATGTATATTAAGTATTAAAAGAATTTATTTCGTTAGTATGAAATGTTTAAATAAAAATTTATAAGTGATACAAATCAAGATCTAATAACACAACCTATTGTGTATTCCACGAGTAGAAACAATAATGGTTTTGATAAAACTAGCCAAAACTTTAAAGGTGTAAAATAAATGTGTAATTTTTGAATTCTTGTCGAGTTCTAGTGAAAATTACACAGAAATATGTGCCCTTACCTTACTCATTTATAATAGAATTTTGCTGTGGTTTCATTCAAAAATAGAGAATGCTTGTAATAAAGTTTTGAAATAACAATACTTTAATAATAATTTGAAATAATAATAGTTTAATAATTTGAAATTATACTGTTTTGGAACTAAAGTTGTTGTCAAAGCAAATGGAATCAATTTTATTGTGACCGAAAGGTTATAAGGTGTTTAACAGATTAAAAAGTGTAGTGGCGCTGCGTGACCATTTGGTGTATAATTTGAACATTAATTCATTTTACAAATGCGAATATTAAAACAATCGGCCTATTTCAAGTATCTAATTTAAAAGCTTGTACAAAGGTTGAATAAATATAATGAAATGAAATTATAAGATTAAAATTAACATTCATAAAAATGTCATTAGTCGTATTTTTACTTATTAATTGATATCACATAATTGAAATTCCTAAATAAAATTAAAATGCATTGTGTATACAAAATAATACGTTGCACAAACTACTTACAAAATTTACTCTAGAAACAACTTGATAGAGACCACTTCATTCCCAGGGGTAGCCTATGTACAGACGATAGGGGTGAAGGATTAATTTTTGTGTCTAAAGTTTTCAATATTCTCATAATAATAAAAATTAAAATAAAATAAAAATATGCTGAGGTTTTTTAACAATAGCCAATAGTACAAGTTGCGAGAGAAACTTTATTACATTAAAGTTAATAAAAAAAATTCTGAGACCGACTGTGTCAACGTTGAGACTACCAAATTCAGCTGTTCTGGAAATGCAACATGACATACATTCGATTGTCTTAAAGATTTTGCTTTGAAAACACGAAAATACATTTTCAATCTAATTTTCAAGCTCATAGTGACAGAAATAAAATAATACTAGGCACATTGCAACATAAATATTTTATTCCATCCAAGTTGATATTAATTGCTGTTTGTTAAGAGAACGTTGATAACCGCTATAAGTAGCCACTTTTGGAGGTAGTTAACGATTCGACGACGAAATTTTTTACGTAACTATGTAGGTTCAGGTTTGCGGTTGCCAACCCGCTCGCCAAGCGTGGCAACTATGGCAAAACTATGGCAATTATCCCCCCATGAGTAACGACGCAAATAAACGGCCTTCAGTCCCCAGCGGCCCCGCTATTCCTGGCTACGGTAGCGACCATGGTAACGGCGGGGCAGGGGGTGCTAAGAATCTCCGGTGGAGGTTCGGTTGCCACCTACGATGACTCGACCTAGCAACATTTAACGCACATACCCTGAGGACTGACGAGAAGATACTGGAGTTGGAAGAAGAGGTAGATAAGTTGCGCTGGTATATTATTGGGTTATCCGAGGTCGGAAGAGAGGGTGTGGATACGGTAATCCTCGAGTCCGGCAACTTTTTCTATCACCGGGAGGGTGACCATCTGCCTCAATGAGGTGTTGGATTTATCGTCCACAAGTCTATCGTCAGCAACGTTGTAAAGATTGGGAGTGTGTCGACGAGGGTCGCTTGACCGAGGTCGGTTGACACTCAGAATCACAAAACGGTATTCGCTGAAGTTCATACAGGCTTACGCACCAACCTCGGCACATCCCGATGAGGAGGTGGAGGAAATGTATGAGGATATTTCTAGAGCCATGCATTCCTCCAAAACCCACTACACGGTGTTGATGGGAGACTTTAATGCAAAACTAGGCACAACAGAAAGCGGTGAGCTGAAGTTAAGGAAATTTGGAATAGGGCAACGTAACCGTAGGGGCCAGCAGCTAACCGAATTTATGGAGAAAGAGGGACTCTGTATGATGAACTCATTCTTCCAGAAGCGGCTCCATAGGAAGTGGACCTGGTCGAGCCCAAACGGTTCGACAAAAAGTGAGATTGAGTTCATTATGACGACCAGACGCCAACTGTTCATTGATGTCTCAGTGATCGCAAGGGTGAAAACTGGCAGCGATCATCGAATGGTTAGAGGCACACTGAACCTAAACGTTAAGTTGAAGAGGTCTCGTCTAATGAAATCAACGCTCCGTCCCCGTCGTGCTCTAATCCAGAATCCCGAAACCTTTCAGCTCGAGTAACGTAACCTCTTTCAGTGCCTAGAAGATTGCAATGCAGTGGACGATATGAATGACAAGCTCGTGAAAACTGTCCATGCGATCGGAGCTAAGTTCTGCAAGACCCGCCGCAGAAGAACACAAAAACTCTTCGATCACACTCTTAATCTCATGGCTGTTAGACGGGAGATGAGGCTGCAATCGTCAATAGATTTGACAGCATACAGGCAACTACAGACAAATCTCCAAATGCATGCGGCGAGACTTACGCAACTTTAATACTGCTCGTATTGAAGAAGCGATTGAGCGGAACCAGGGCTCCAAAGTCTTTGCCAGAGATCTGACTGCCAGTTAAGAGCTAACTGTCAAAGCTGAAGACTGAGTGTGGCGGCATCGTTTCCGGGACGCTTGAGATTCTGAGTGAGATTGAGAGGTTCTATGGGCAGCTGTACACATCATCGTTGGAGCCACATGCAAGTGTGAGTAACGATCCAAGAGCAAGTCTTATCCGACACTATTCCGATGATATCCCGGACGTCAGTCTGAGCGAGATAAGAATGGCTCTCCAGCACCTTAAAAACGGCAAGTCCCCGGACGAGGATGGAATTACAGCGGAGCATCTGAAAGCGGGTGGAAAACCGGTACTTGAAGTCCTTCAGAGGCTCTTTAATTCCATCCTCCATGGTGGCACTACTACGGAGGCGTGGAGCAGAAGTGCGGTGATCTTGTTCTTCAAGAGAGATGACCACGCCCTCTTGAAGAACTACAGACCGATATCCCTTCTGAGCCGCGTCTACGTGCTGTTTTCGAGAGTCATTACGAATCGTGTCGCACGCAGACTCAACGACTTCCAGCTTCCCGAACAAGCCGGTTTCCAAAATGGCTTTAGTACCATAGACCACATACATACCCTTTGGCAAATTGTACAGAAGACCGAAGAGTACGCGTACGAGAGTAAGAGTAGAAAATTTGGGTGGTGCTACAGCCTCTACAGCGGTGCCAAGTTGACTGTCGGTATATCGAAGTGCTGAAGTGTTTGTACAGTAGGGCTACGATGGCTATCCGAGTACAGAAACAGAGTTCGAAACCTATCCAACTGCAGAGAGATGTAAGACAGGGTGACGTTATTTTCCCGAAACTCTTCACCGCTGCATTGGAAGACGTTTTCAAGCTACTGGACTGGAAAGGATACGGTATTAATATCAATGGCGAGTACATCACTCACCTTCGATTTGCCGACGATATAGTCCTTATGGCAGAATCGCTGGAGGACTTAAGCACTATGCTCAATGACCTCAATAGTGCCTCCCAACGGATAGGTCTTAAGATGAACATGGACAAAACAAAGATCATGTTTAATGTCCATGTCACACCTATGCCGGTAGTTGTTGGGAGCACTAAGCTCGAAGTTGTTGACGAGTACGTTTACCTGCGACAAATAGTCCGACTAGGTAAGTCCAACTTCGACCGAGAGGTCAGTCGATGGATTCAACTCGGCTGGGCAGCGTTCGGGAAATTACGACACATCTTCTCGTCAGGTATACTTCGAAACCTGAAAACGAAGTTGTACAACCAGTGCGTGTTGCCAGTGATGACATATGGAACTGAAACGTGGTCCTTCACTGCTGGCCGTATGAGGACGCTCAAAGTCGCTCAGCAAGCTATGGATAGGGCTATACTCGGAGTTTCTCTGCGTGATAAACTCAGAAATGAGGAATTGAAATAATACTAGTTTTTTCGGAATTTATCGCGTATATTTAACTTTTTAAATACCCGACGTTTTACAGCACTCATGGTCACGGGCGGGACTCTCCCGCCCGTGATCATGAGTGCTGCAAAGCGTTCGAAACGTCGGGTATTTAAAAAGTTAAATATACGCGATAAATTCCGTAAAAACTAGTATTATTTCAATTAGAAATGAGGAGCCGCAGTAGAACCAGAGTGACTGACATAGCCCAACGGATTAGTAAGCTGAAGTGGCAATGGGCCGCCATATAGCTCGAAGAACCGACAACGGTTGGGGAAAAAAGATTTTCGAGTGGCAGCCTCGTACCGGTAGGCGAAGTGTATGGTGACCCCCCACTAGATTGAGTGACGACCTGGTAAGACATGCAGGAAGTCGATGGATGCAGGTAGCTCAGGACCGTGCTTTGTGGCATACCTTGGTGGAGGCCTATGTTCAGCAGTGGACTTCTGAGGGCTGTAATGATGATGATTATGATGATGTAGGTGACAATGAGATTGTGATATTTCTTAGTCCATTCAAAAATGAAAAAAACTACTTTGTCCCTAACACTAACCAAAATCATTTATTATTCATTCATTTATTATTATTTACTGTCAAGAAATTATCAATGGTATTCCTTAGTCTAGAAGTAGGTCGTGTTTAACCTCCATGCCTAGGAAAGAGCGTGATTTCGTTGTGCTTGTGCCTGATCTTTCTCCGTTCGTGTCAGATTACCGTGCTATCGGACTATGATAGCAAGGGAATAGAAAGTGAACCTGTGCTTGCGCATCCACTCGGGCACTAGGCAGATTCGACGTTTTGACCGAAAATTTCGTCTGGTAGACATTGTTTTCATTAATGAAAATTAGTATAACACCGTTGGAAATTACTCAAAAGTCAGGGTAAAAAAACTTACAAGTGACGAATGCCACGCCGTTTACGTGGGCAAAGGATAAAATGTTGCTCAGTTTTATCCACCCTTAGAGCATGGGCCTACAGGTATATATACAAAATCCATAAATATATAATATATAAAATCCATAAATAATAAAACATTAGATAAAATGGGAGATAGATTTATCCTCGCAATTATTCCCATTATTAGAAAATATTTCGAAATTGATGTCTAATCTAAGTCACAAAGTCATTATTTTTTAACTGAAATGAACGTATCATTATCATATTGTTATAGCAAATAATTATGCGTAGTGTTAACTTTGTAGGAAGTGATGCACATAATATGAACTATTTACAAATATATACTTCCTCACAATGATATTATATGTAAAAGTACATATAAGATCATTGCTTCCTCAATATTCTGAATTTTTAGTTCATTCGTCGAGAGGCCCATGTGTTCGCTACTAACGTTTTTATGGATAGTAAGGAAAATGCACTAACTATTTTTACAATTATCTTAATGATATGAAATCGGTAAAAGTTTTCTACAGTTTGTGAAGTACTTTTGTTTTAGATATGCGTGTGAGCGTTCG
This sequence comes from Parnassius smintheus behrii, assembly GCA_036936625.1. Classification (NCBI taxonomy): domain Eukaryota; kingdom Metazoa; phylum Arthropoda; class Insecta; order Lepidoptera; family Papilionidae; genus Parnassius; species Parnassius smintheus. Next base: position 59,626,499 of record JAUPFT010000001.1, on the reverse strand, counting down.
TATATGCGTGCCTGCGTGGGTGCTTGGGTGCGTGCTTGCTGGCAAGCGCGAGCGCGTGCTTGTGTGTGTCCCGTACGTGTGCGTGTGCGTGCAATCGTGTGTTTGTGTGTGTATTATATTTATTATTATATAAATTATTTCTGTTTTCGGAATTTTAAAACTATAGCATATTTTTATCAAAAGTATTTCACTAAGAGCTTTTAGCCGGCTTCAGAAAAGGAGGAGTATCACATCATCATTCATCATCATTACAGCCCTTCACAAGTCCACTGCTGAACATAGGCCTCCCCCAAGTAATGCCACAAAGCACGGTCCTGAGCCACCTGCATCCATCGACTTCCTGCATATCTTACCAGGTCGTCACTCCATCTAGTGGGGGGTCGCCCTACACTACGCCTACCGGTACGAGGCTGCCACTCGAGAACCTTTCTTCCCCATCGGTTATCGGTTCTTCGAGCTATATGGCCGGCCCATTGCCACTTCAGCTTACCAATCCGTTGGGCTATGTCGGTCACTCTGGTTTTACTGCGGATATCCTCATTTTAACTAGTATTAAATTTAAACTAGTATTATTTCAATTCCTCATTTCTGAGTCTATCACGCAGAGAAACTCCAAGAATAGCCCTTTCCATAGCTCGCTGAGCGACCTTGAGCATCCTCATACGGCCAGCAGTGAAGGACCACGTCTCAGATCCGTAAGTCATCACTGGCAACACGCACTGGTTGTACAATCTAGTTTTTAGAGATTGAGGTATACCAGACGAGAAGATCTGTCGTAATTTCCCGAACGCTGCCCAGCCGAGTTGAATCCGTCGATTGACCTCTCGGTCGAAGTCGGACTTACTTAGTCGGACTATTTGTCCCAGGTAAACGTACTCGTCAACAACTTTGAGCATAGTGCTCCCAACAACTACCGGCATAGGTGTGTGTGTAGGTGGGACAATAAACATGATCTTTGTTTTGTCCATGTTCATCTTAAGACCTATCCGTTGGGAGGCACTATTGAGGTCATTGAGCATAGTGCTTAAGTCCTCCAGCGATTCTGCCATAAGGACTATATCGTCGGCAAATCGAAGGTGAGTGATGTACTCGCCATTGATGTTAATACCGTATGCTTTCCAGTCCAGTAGCTTGAAAACGTCTTCCAAAGCAGCGGTGAAGAGTTTCGGGGATATAACGTCACCCTGTCTTACACCTCTCTGCAGTTGAATAGGTTTCGAGCTCTGGTTCTGTACTCGGATTGCCATCGTAGCCCTACTGTACAAACACTTCAGCACTTCGATATACCGACAGTCAACTTGGCACCGCTGAAGGTACTGCAGCACTGCCCAAATTTCGACGGAATCAAAGGCTTTCTCATAGTCCACATACGCCAAGCAAAGTGGCAAATTGTACTCTTCAGTCTTTTGTACAATCTGCCGCAGGGTATGTATGTGGTCTATGGTACTAAAGCCATTTTGGAAACCGGCTTGTTTGGGAAGCTGGAAGTCGTTGAGTCTACGTGCGAGACGATTCGTAATGACTCTCGAAAACAGCACGTAGACGCGGCTCAGAAGGGAAATCGGTCTGTAGTTCTTCAAGAGAGCGTTGTCGCCTTTCTTAAAGAACAAGACCACCGCACTTCTGCTCCACGCCTCTGGAGTAGTGCCACCATGGAGGACGGACTTGAAGAGCTTCTGAAGGACGTTAAGTACCGGTGTTCCACCCGCTTTCAGAAGCTCCGCTGTAATCCCATCTTCGCCTGGGGCCCTGCCGTTTTTAAGGTGCTGGAGAGCCATTCTAATCTCGCTTAGACTGACTTCCGGGATATCATCGGAATAGTGTCGGATAAGACTTGCTCTTGGATCGTTACTCACACTTGCGTGTGGCTCCAACGATGATGTGTACAGCTGCCCATAGAACCTCTCAATCTCACTCAAAATCTCAGATGTCCCGGAAACGATGCTGCCACACTCAGTCTTCGGCTTTGACAGTTGGCTCTTACTGGCAGACAGATCTCTGGCAAAGACTTTGGAGCCCTGGTTCCGCTCGATCGCTTCTTTAATACGAGAAGTATTAAAGTTGCGTAAGTCTCGCCGCATGCATTTGGAGATCTGTCTGTTCAGTTGCCTGTATGCTGTCAAATCTGTTGACGATTGTAGCCTCATCTCCCGTCTAACAGCCATGAGATTAAGAGTGTAATCGGAGAGTTTTTGTGTTCTTCTGCGGCGGGTCTTGCAGAACTTAGTTCCGACCGCACGGACAGTTTCCACGAGCTTGTCATTCATATCGTCCACTGAATTGCAATCTTGTAGGCACTGAAAGCGGTAACGTAACTCGAGCTGAAAGTTTTCGGGATTCTGGATTAGAGCACGAGGGGGACGGAGCGTAGACTTCATTAGACGAGACCTCTCCAACTTAACGTTTAGGTTCAGTGTGCCTCTAACCATTCGGTGATCGCTGCCAGTTTTCACCCTTGCGATCACTGAGACATCACTGAACAGTTGGCGTCTGGTCGTCATAATGAAGTCAATCTCATTTTTTGTCGAACCGTCGGGGCTCGACCAGGTCCACTTCCTGTGGGGCCGCTTCTGGAAGAAAGAGTTCATCATAAAGAGTCCCTCTTTCTCCATAAAGTCGGCCAGCTGCTGGCCCCTTCGGTTCCGTTGCCCTACTCCAAATTTCCCTAACTTCAGCTCACCGTTTTCTCTTGTGCCTAGTTTTGCGTTGAAGTCTCCCATCAACACCGTGTAGTGGGTTTTGGAGGAATGCATGGCTTTGGAAATATCCTCATACATTTCCTCCACCTCCTCATCGGGATGTGCCGAGGTTGGTGCGTAAACCTGTATGACCTTCAGCGAATACCGTTTGGTGATTCTGAGTATCAGGTACGCGACCCTCGTCGACACACTCCCAATCTTTACAACGTTGTTGACGAGAGACTTGTGGACGATAAATCCGACACCTCCTTGGGACAGACGGTCGCCCTCCCGGTGATAGAACAAGGAGGATCACAATTTGACTGTATTTTTTTGTTTTGTACGCGATATCTATAACCCTTTTTTAATTCTTCCTTTTTTGAGAAGAGCTGACCGCAAGGGTTGTCCAATTAATATTTGAAGAAAAAATTCATCCATTATGGAAGAAATAAGGGATGAAATTTTTAATGTAAAATAAAATATACATAGGTATAGTAGACGACTACCTATAATACGTGGTCAACTCGAGATCGTGATATTGCTTAATTCACTCAAAAATGTAAAGTAATAAATCAAACTTTTTAAAACCAACTGTAAATATCAAAACCAATAAAGTAATTTCCACACTGTTTAATAGTCTCTGACGTAGGATAGATTTAGTGTGCTAAAGTCACGACCTAAGCTAGCAGTTCAATCGTGTGGAAGTCAAATGTACATATTTTTTTTAAGTTTATTAATACAAATCAAATCAATTTCTGCAAAAGTTTGAATTGCGTAAAATATTAATACAATTTATATTTTATGACGTGGAAAAATCTATCTCATAATTTAAGTTCTTCCCTTGGTTTGTAATTATTTATTTTAAATTTAGTACCCGGATGACCGAGCCTTGCTCGGTTTTTTTTTTGAAACTACATTTAAATACAAATTACATACTGATGAATAATATTTTTGATCTTATTGACATAATAGAAAAACTGGACTGGCTATTTGCGTAAAAAACCATGAGTGCAATTAGTTCAATTAAAATTTTCGTATTTTAAAAAATATTAAATAATAGATTTTCTCACAAAAGAAGGGAACTTGAAAAAAAAAGGAAAAAATCGGACCGAAGGGAAGTCGCGAACCAAGGCATTACGATTTCGCGACTGCTCGATATCCACTTGAGCTATTACGGTCATTAATACTGTGTCAAAATTTACCTTCTTATATTGTAGCAGTTTTTCTTGCCAGGCAGACGTTGTTCTGCCCTTTTCGACGATCTTTTGTCATGTCTTATTGAAAATCCTTAAATTAGCAAAAAAAAAGGGAAAAAATTGTGGCTCACTCATGGATAAAAAAAACTATTCTATCTCTCAAGTTGGACTAAACTGCACACTTTGTGCAAATTTGATTAAAATCGGTTAAGTAGTTTAGGAGTCCATCGCGGACAAACAACGTGACACGTAATTTATATATAATATATATTAAGATTTTTATAACCACAGTGGTGATAAGTTCTATATTTCTTTCGCTTTTTGATGTCCTTGTACCTTGGTCACCCAAACACGTGCTTTGTCCATCCCATTCGTAACTTATTTAGGAGATACTGCTAGATACAGCTCACATAGGAATATAAATTGACCTACTTTTGTCAACTTCTGATGTCCTGGTGCGTCCTGCAGGCAATTCACGTGTTCTGCGAAATAAAAATTATTTTTATAATCATCCAGGTTCTTTTAACATAATTTTTAAAATTTAACTTACCCGACTAAACTGCACTTTGTATACCGTCTTGTGTATTTTTAAATCTGCTTTAACCTTATATCCCAGATCATCATAGTCTGAGCTTCCCTATCTCTACCATCGCTAATGATTGAACTTGCCTATCTATGCCTAGAAAAAATCGATACAAAAATGTTAACTTCAACACTGCTGTTATCTTTGTATATTCAGTACTCGGGATCTATACCCATAGATTAACTGTACGCTTCGGAACAAAGTGCCTTTTCACCTTGTTTCGAAGGGTTTTAAAATTGAAACCATATGACGAGGTTAAAACTGCATTTACCGGCAATTTGCAAGGTCTTACTACAAGATCTCTTATTCAATTGACAATATAACTTTACATAGTCATATCATCAAAGGTCTGGAGTAATGTGAATAATTTTTAAAATAATTGGCATCAATAGCTGGTCTGAACCAACGCTTCATACATTTTGGACCATGTGCAGGTGTGTAAGATGTGTTCTTAAATACCGATTTTTTTAGTTTTTTGTGTATTTGTTACCGTATGTATAATTATTTCAGTTAAACTATTTCAAGGATTATATTACTAATCGAAAACACTTTTGTATGTTTTTCTAAATGAATTAAGCTGAAAATACGTCTTAAATATACCGCGGTATTTTAGGTGCCAACCGCGGGGTTAGGTGTATTTTAGCCGCTTCCATATTATCTACCACGAAATAGCGATTTCAGATACTTAATTTATTTTTTATTTTTTAGGTTCTACAACATAAATAGAAATGATTTTTGATATCTATTTCCGAGGTTGTTAATTCATTGTATGCGAAAGCTAAAATGGTTTTTTTTAATTTTTCTACGCCAGCACTTAGCTACAATCCCACCTTATGGTAAGTGGTGATGTTGCTTAAGATGGTAAAGCGCTCTGACTTAACAAAAATCTACTTACTCTTCCCTTGAAGACACCCATATTGTATTCGGATGGAAAGACAGATGCTGGCAACTTATTCCACTCCTTTGCCGCACGCATGACGAAAGACGTAGCACCCCCCCAACAAGGTACAAAAAAATAAAATAAATATTAGTGTAGACTAGATTAGTAATTACCGTCTCAAAGCGTTGCCACTGCACATATGACCACAGCCATATATGGCTAGCTAACGTCAGTTCAGTCTTCAATGTGAAGCAGACAGATTTTAGCCGAAGAATCCGCGACAAAAAATGGGTAAATGCGTAGTGAAAGAATGCGACTCAAGGTCACAAAAACATAATAAATCAAGCGGAATCACTTTCCACACATAAGTTTTAGTTCATGTCTTCATATAAACGTAAAAACCTCAAATAATTAAATAAAATTATCGAATATTGCGATTAAGGTTAAATGTTGCCACTTTTCCGCCTTTATATATTATTATCCCACATTAACGGGAGCCTATATTATTAATGGAGTAAGTTATTTTGTTACCTCTGATTTTAAATATTCTGGAAATTACAATAAAAACTACGTTCTAACTTTCATACAAAATAATAAATTGTTCTTATTTTAGTTTATTCATGAATGATCTATTAAATATATTTTATTACCTATTTTATATTAATAATTTTATATTGATTATAATTTTATTTTTATATAAATTTTATATTTTATATTAATTCTTTACGCGGTGGAGCCACGCTGCAGCTATATTGTGGTTGTAGCATGAATGGGTCGGCTCGACCGGGGAAGGACCACGCTCTCACAGAATACCAGCGTGAAATAGCAGCTTAATGATGCTTAGTTTCGTATGGTGATTGTAGATAAACGGAGACCCATTTTAGTGCGATCGAGGCATTCCATCTAAGTCCTCAAGGGTCGCAACCCATCTACATTTTGATTCCTAATCGAAAGTAGATGTCTATGGGCCACAGCATCCACTTACCGTCAGGTGGACTGTTTGCTCGTTTGTCACCCTTATCCTATAAAAAAATTATTTTATGACCCATTTTATATTGTTTGATTTATTAGCACAATAAATAATAACAATAATATCTTGCACTTAAATATATTTGATGTCGCCAAACTCGAACAGCTACGACGTGAGGCTGTTCCCTCACCGGATGAAAATGCTACGGCTGAGGATGCGGCGCAACAAATTGCAGAGCAACCCGCAGACGTGGATGCCGTCGTGAATACTCCAGTTGTGGTTGATTCAAACGATGATTAAACAGTCGCCCAGGAACTGGAATTAGAGCATATGAGGAGCACATTGGAAGAGGCGATTGTGGAAACGCGCAGTACGCCTCCCTAAAATCGACCGCGACTTCCTCGCATAGCCCAAAGCAAGCGGAATCGGGCTGTCGTGAGAGCTCTGAACCCAATGCTGGTGACCTATTTGGAAGCCAGCCGGGACCTTTGCAAGACGAACTCAACTCCTTTTGGCACCGCACTGGCAGTATGCCGTATTATAGGCGCCAAACTTTCCACGGCTGGACGCGCTACTGGACAAAGCAGCGCTATCCCAGCCTGGAGAATAAGAATCGAAAAACGTATCGCAAAGGCTAGGGCCCTCATCGGCAGACTGATATGCTTTAGGTCAGGCAATAATAGGCCAAGGATAGTATGCACCGTCAGGATGGCGTTCGCTGGGACAAATGTTAGTTTACCCCAGCCGGATATAACGCAAAAACTGAAGAAGCGCATAGACGACCTGAAGCAGAGAATCGCTGCTTGGGGAAAGCGGATTCGATATACCAAGAGGTCGACAAGGTTTAACCAGAATCGTCTCTTCCAGAGTGATCAGAAGAGGCTCTATAAATCATTGGAGCGACCAATGGTAAGTGGAACGGGCCGACACTGACGCATTCTGGCGCGGCCTGTGGTCAGAGCCCGTAAACCACAGCGACGGCCCTTGGACGGCAGTTGTGGCGAGTCAGTGTTCGAGTATTACGCCCGTGGACCCCGTCATCATAACGCCGGATGACGTAGCTGAGGCCGTCCGTAGGGCCCCGAACTGGAAAAGTCCGGGACTCGACGGGCTGCATCACTACCGGCTGAAGGGGTTCATGGTGTGTCACGCTGTGCTCGCCCGTCAGTTTCAAGAGTCTCTCATCCAGAAGTCGCTCCCCAGCCTATTCACTACTGGGATCACTCATTTGGTTCCTAAAGACCAGGTTACCACAGACCCGAGCAAATACCGCCTCATCACGTGTCTACCGATCATATCTGAGGCCGTATCCACTAGACACTAACATCGATTTTGAGCGCGAGAATCACTCGTCGCCTGAACTTAAATCTGGTGATGTCACGTGCTCAAAATGAATGTCGGGGCGGTGGTCGTTGAACGAAGGAACCACTCCTCATTGACGCGGTCATTGGCAAAGTGGTGAAACGCAACCGTTGGAACTTCTCCGCCGCCTGGATAGACTACAGAAAGGCATTCGACTCGGTTCCCCGTTCCGACACATGGCTTAAGAGGATCCTCGAGCTGTAAAAAATTGACTGTACGGTTAGAGACTTCCTCGAGCAATGTATGACTCAGTCGCTCCCATCTTATGGAATTGCTAAATATCACGTTTGAATTTAGCAGTTCTACTGGAATGGAGCTGGGAACGGATAAGTGTGCGGTCCTCCATGTTGAAAGGGGAAGGGTTGCTAACTCTGAGGGCATAGACTTTTCCATGCCCGTCAACTTAAGGACCCTTTCCGAGGCTGAAACATAGCGATACCTGGGTATGTCACAGAACATCGGTATCGATGAGGCTGGTATGAAACAGTCAGTTTGCGACGTGTTTTATGCACGCTTGACCAAAGTGCTTAACAGCCTTTTGTCTGGTGTGAATAAGACACAAACATATAATGGTTGGGTCATGCCTGTACCCATGTATACCTTTGGCATACTTAGGTGGACTCAGACTGAACTCTGAAAATGCCCTGGATAGAAAAGTCCGCACTACTATGACGTCCCATAGGATGCATCACCCGAGATCTTCGATTGTGAGGCTGTACTTGCCGCGGAAATGTGGTGGTCGTGGCTTGTTAAGCGCACTTACTATGCATAATCGCGAAGTGTGCAGCCTCCGTAACTACTTTCTGACGAGATCGGATGATCCATTCTATAGGGGCGTCATTTGTTGTGATAGAGGACTTACCCCTCTATTCTTGGCCAACGAGCAATGGCAAGAACCGGCAGTACAGAGCATTTCCGACCGGGAGACTGTATGGAAGGAGAAGGAGCTCCACGGGAGGTTCTACAAGGCTCTACATTAACCTTTCTTAGACACTGTGAAATACGATCTCATGGACCGAAAAGTGCCGTATTACAAGTACTTGCCGGAAGCCGTGCTCGAAAATAACCGCGCCAGGCTCTACTGGGACTGGGCCATTATCACAGACAGGACTATTCTTGCGAATAAGCCTGATATTGTGCTGATGGATCAGGCACAATCAAGGATATTTTTGGTGGACATTACCATTTCGTACGACGAGAACCTCGTGAAATCTGAAACAGATAAGCAATCAAAATATCTGGACCTGGCTCACGAGGTGACCGACATGTGGGGTGGTCTGTCGACCGAAATTATTCCTGTAGTCGAGTCTGCAAACACCAGCCGTTAATCCCAGCCAGCCTCTCGGGCCATCTGAGGCGACTGGGACTCCGTCACGGACCGCTCCGGACTCAAATGCAGAAGGCGGTGCTCCTCGATACCGCCCGCATCGTTCGCCGGTTTCTTTCCCTTTCCCTCTAACCCTCGGCCGTTTGGTCTCCCCTGCCGAGGGCTTCCATCTAATTGGGCGTTTATTTATTTATGTATTATTTATTTATTTATGTTAGTATATTAAATGTATATTTAAGTATATTTATTTTTCGTTTTATATATTTACCCAGCCCAACCAGATGTGATTACTCTAGCAATAACCCAAAATAATAATAATAACGTGACGGACCACTCCGGGCTCAAATGCTGAAGGCGGTGCTCCTCGATACCGCCCGCATCATCCGCCGATTTCTTTCCCTTTCCTCCTAACCCTCGGCCGTTTGGTCTCCCCTGCCGACGGCTTCCATCTGGTTGGATTTTATTTATTTATGTATTTTTTGTATTTATTTTATTTTATTTTATTGATATTTATGTATATTTATCTTTTCATTTTAACTTAAAATTATATATTTATAGAACCCAACCAGGTGAGAAAATTATATAGATACCCCAAATAATAATAATGTCCTCCAGACCGAATTTTGGCCACAGCGGCCTGTTTCAACGGAGGCTAGCCATCGGCGCTGGACAGGATTATAGTGCCCAAGTGTATGCGCAAGCAAAGGTGCACTCTATATTCCCTCACTCTCGTAATCCGATGGGACGTTAAACCAACACGACCGGGAGAGAGATCAGGCGCAGGACCAACGGCTTTACGTGCTTCCCGACGCACGGGGTGAGACACCGCCAACTTCCTGACTCCGGGTAGCTACTGAGAATTTCTTGACAGAAAAACTCAATAATTCATTTTTTGGCCCGACCCGGGATTCGAACCCAGGACCTCATGATCAGCAGTTGCACTACTACAACCACTAGACCAACGAGGCAGTAAAATATTTATAAAAAAAATATGTTTTATTTCATCAGTTATGCTAACTTCTATTCACCTGATAAGAAAATATACTTTTTTGAATAAAAAAAAACAATTAGCTGCACTGGCAAAAGTATTTTCAGAGTTGGTTTAGGCGAATGGAACTTTATAAAGAGCATGATGAAGAATATTTTGAAAATATGTATAATAAATTAATAGTATCTAGAAAACTTTATGTATATCTCAAAACTTATTGAGCGTCCTACGTAGGTGTGAGTTTCTCTAGATTGTAGTGTAGTATCATGTCAATGCCCAGGCTTATATTTCATCAGGACTATTTTGGCAGCTTTCAAATGTGGAGTCATCAACCAAGGCTCTGATGGTAAGCCCGAGCCTCTGTAAAATATTTTTTTCTATTAATGCTATATTATAATATAGGTGTCACCTGCTTATTGTCATTTCAGATTTTCACAAAGATTTACATTTTATTGAAAATGATGAAGTCACATAACTTAAATGTCGGATATAAACTTTATTAATATAATTATCTGTGATAATCTTACGTATTAAACAATACAACAATTTAATTCACGAATTAAAACATATAAACATCAAAAATGAAAATTTAATTTCTTACATGTACATTTATTATTAAAACGATATTACACGAGGGGCACACTGAAATGATCGGGACTAAGAAAAACCACATGCACGGTATAGCTAAATTGTATTTTATTGTTTTTAGAAGTATTCTCCGTTTAACTTAATGCACTTTTCCGTTCGTACAAACCAATCATTAAAACAGTTAATCCAGTCTGAAGTTGATTTTGACAAAATAGCTGATTTGTACGCTTCCACAGCTGCTTCGGTGCCTTCAAACCGTTGACCGCGTAATAAATCTTTCATTCTGGGGAATGTAAAGAAATCGTTTGGGCTCAGGTCAAAACTGTACGGAGGATGGCTCATCAGCTCAACGTTTTCCTGCTTCAAAACTCATTTGTCTTCCGAGCCGTATGGGAGCTCGCGTTATCGTGATGTAGGATGATGCGACGTTTCGGGTTATTTTTCCAGAGTTCGGCTATCATTTTCGGCAAACAAACCATGATATACCACTCAGCGGTAACCGTTCAGCGTTTCTGTAAAGGAATTGTAGCAAAATTCCCCTTTTTAGAGCTAAATTTAGCGACCATTTTCTCTGACACGCTGCGGGAGCGAACCACTTTCGTTGGTTTGACCTCGTCTTCGAAGACCCAAACTGCTGACTGATGTTTTCTTTCAGGTTCGTATGAATAAATCTATGATTAGTCACCTGAGATGATATTATAAACGGCTTCCGTCCGTTGAAGCGTTGCAGAGTATTCCGGCACCAATCTACACGAGCCGCCTTTTGCTCTTCGGACAAATTGTAGGGAACCCAGCGGGAAAGTACCTTTCTTACACACAGCTCATTATGTAATATCGGCTGAATTTCAGTAACTCCAATACTGATAACAGCCCGAATCTGCTCGTATGTCACATGACGGTCATCTAATATAATAGTTCGCACAGCTGCGATTCTTTCAGGCGTGACCGCTGTTCTTGGTCGACCTGCAGAAGAAACAGCGCTGAGCGATACATAACCACGTCGGAACTCGGCATACCAGCGGTATATTATCGTTTGACTCGGTGCTTCAACATCATATATCGAAACAAGTTCGCTGAGACATTTATCTTGGGATAAGCCGCGACGAAAATTGTGATAAATTATGACACGGAAATGTTCACGTGTGAGCTCCATTTCTGTTAACGACATGTCAACTTTAAACCAACATAGTTTTTGTTTTTAAACATTTTTTTAATCGTTTGAATGTCATTAAGATTCTAAGCCAGTATTCAAATTTAAAAAAAGGTTTTATTGTAACTCAATCCGAAATATTCTATTCCCGACCATTTCAGTGTGCCCTATCGTATTAATAGAATTAAACGCTTTTAACACATTTATTGTCCTAGTATTTTATAAAACCTTTCTGAAACGTTTATTACATATATTTTCACATTTTTCATAATAACGGCTATTACTTTAACCAATTAAATTTTTATATTATAATATTATTTTCCAACAATGCTAGTTACTCATGTGAGTTGACAAACTGATTTATACACGACTCTCAAAAACATATAGAAGGATGTTGCTATCCCTTTCTAATATTTATATCTATATTTGACTGATATATACTGTTTCATTCTAACATCTAGCTGTTTTTATCTAACTTATTATCGTTATCTCTTATCACTTATTATTATGTAACACAAGCTTTTAACTATGAACGTTAAATATTTAATTCTTTACTCGTATTGCATAGCCGATTAAGTTAATTCAAAATATCTTAATCTTACATAAATTAGCGTTTTATAGAATTAATATAAATTTGACATTTATCTTAAGAAGAAATTAATGATTTTTAGGAGATATTATCTAGCGTCACCAACACCCCGGTTTAATTACAATAAAGCGGACCGTAGTGCACCTTTCTCCCTTATTTCGTCTCTGTAAACACGACAATGCATACAGAAATAATTAATGCACACATTGATTGTTACGAAATTTGTCTTCTTCTGCTTTTGAAGTCCTAGTACATAGGCCGCATGAAACACGTGTTTCGCTAATCCATTGGATCCGAAAATTCCGTCTAGACACCATTATTATGTTTTTAAAATTCGTTAGTGTAGTTGCAGTGTATTAAGAATATCCACTATCCTATATCATCCCGTAGGCGTCATAACCGGCAAGGCAGAGGGGAACTGAAACAATAGATGGTAAGCAGCGTATTTCCTGATACTTATAAATAGGAAAAAATACTGCGTTTGCCGACCTGCTTGCCAAGCGTGGCAGCTATAACAAAATCTATGTTCAGAAGTTAAACTTTTATAGGTTGTAGTGATAATGGTAATAGTATTCACTATAAAAGCTAATTAGCAGAATTTCTAGATTTTTTACTGGCGTCATTAAGCCCCGGCCTTGACGGAACCTTTCTGGTCTTGATGGAACCACGGGTACACTCAAACCCGGGCAGTGTTAGTCCGCGGCGGTTTCCCGCTATCATCCATATCTGGGTGGCGTTCCCCTATCCGCCACCTGGTGACGCACCCGATGGGAGCTCTGGTAACCCTACACGGGAAAGCAACTTTACTTATCCTAAGTCAACAATACCTAATCAAATATTTCTATAAGTAAAATTCTTCTCAAAAGCAGATTACAGCCAAATAGTACACAAATTATTAGTGTTACAATTTTAAAAAATTACAAAAATGCTACGTTAAATATCCACAGCCGTGACCTTGGCCGGTTAAAAGATATCCACCACCTCTTATCGTCTCGTGGGTCTCGTAATAGGTGTTAGAGGGAAACAAACTAGGCGATAGATGGAGCGCTTAGCCCTAAGCTACCACGCCACGGCTTGAAAAACATGTTTGACATTTATTATATAATTAATGTGATAAAAGAACTCACAGTCCACCTGATGGTAAGTAGCTACTGTATTCCATGTACACCTGCAACTTCTAAAAAAGAAGGCTGCAGATGCGTTGTGTCACCTACGAGAATTGAGATGAAATTCATGTGGTGTGATTATTTTATTCTTTTTTTTAATCATTTGTCATGATTCCCCGGTTTAAACGATTTACTATGAAGCGGACAGTAGGTCTTCTCTCACCTACATTGTCTCTGTAGACACGACGTTGCACACTAATATATATTGCAGATACGATATATTACGAAATCTATATTCTTCCGCTTTTGAAATCCTAGTACATTGGCCGCATGAAACACGTGTTTCGCTACACCATTGATCCGATGCATTCGGTGGCACGGCAGATATTTATTACCACATTTATTAGGAATTTATTTTACTATTCTTCAAGCATTTATGAATTTACTTTGAAGCACCTTTTACTATTGCTGATAGTATTTATGGATCAACTTTTTTTATAGCAACAGGATTTCATGAATTACAGTAATTATTGGAACATTTTTTTTAAACTTAGTAGTGAAACAACACAGCGAAAGCAACACACCCCTGTAAATTTGGCCTGGAATAAATAAAACGTAAATACCGATTGTTTATTGTTATTTTTGTACCATTTTCTATAACTTATTTACCAATTTTTCCGTTTTATTAATTTTACTAGAAACGAGGATTTCATTTTTAACTTCCCGCTAAGAAAGTTAAAAATTTTCAAAAATAGGGAAGTTATTTGGCTTCACCCTGATTTTTATATAATGATCAATAGAGGCAGATTTTTGTAAATTTCTATAATAAGTATTATTTATAAATATCATAATTTCGTTTAACGGATTTCCCCACTACCATGCATTTAATTAAAAACCATTTTTCCCGTGCAAACCATGTATCCTGGTTTTAACACTTTAAGGTGAGATATTAGGCAAACTAAATGCATTATTTTAACTCTAAAGTATTCGTACTAATTTTAAAGTTACATTAATCATTTAATAATTTTTACCTATACCAATATGAAATCACTTCGTAAAAAAACATTTTTAAAACCTTATTTTACTATCTAAGGATTTTAATTTTTCAAGACTTTTCTTAGTGGATGCCTACTTAATATATAGCGGTTTGAGTTGTAGATTTAATACAATATTTTTCGTATAAAATTTTAACCCTTGTTAAAACTAATTTAAAACTTGTTTAATTCTATTTAAATTTAAAGGCAAATTTTATTATTTAATTACTTTAAAGTATTAATAATTTTTCTCCCTTCAAATTGAACATTATCAAACCCCTTCCGTTCCTTCGGTAAGAGGTCGCTTTAAGAAATAGCAATTTTTTTTATTTCCATACAAAATTGCATACCTTTTGCCCCCGTGCCCTCTACCGTAACGGGGTTTGCGATTCCAAAATACGTATTTATTTATTTTTTGAATACTTTTATTTACTCAGTAAGTACTGGAGTCAATCGCCCTGTAAAATATTTTTGTAATAAAATAATAAACTGTAATAACCTTATTTCACCCTCTTGGGGATCGAATTTTCCAACATGATTTCGTAGTGGATATCGTCGCGGACGTCATAAAAGGTTCGAAACTACCGTCCAAATTTTAGATTTCTACTTCAAGCGGTTTAGGTATAGCTTGTGCACTGGTATCTATGACTCAGTATATAAAGAGCATATTATAGTAGTTACACAGTGAACAGTGACATTTTTTTAAGTAAGAAATATATTATAATTCTAGTAAAAAGGGTCTCTGGTTCTCTACAATTACCATAGAAAACACTTATATGCCTCTATTTACGCTGGTATTCTGTGAAATCGTGATCTTTCCCCGGCCGAGCAAATCTATTGATGCTATAACCATATTATAGCTTATAATATAGCTGCAACGTGACTCTATTATGGTTTCCTTAGAAGTTTATAATCTGTTAAGGAAATTTGTGAAAAACGGAGCAAAAAATCGTAATACACAAGTAATATTTCCATGTTTCAAAAAGTGCAATAAAAAATTCCATGTTGCTTTCGTACAAATTTTAGATGCACGTCGAAACTTTCAAATAGTTTACAGTTCTTCTTTCTTGAAAATTTCTTCCAAGTGAAATATTGGATCTCTAACCATTTTTATCCTATTTTCATTCCGTTTAAAATATGTTTTAAAAGTGATTTAAAGATTTAATTATATTTTCCTCAATTCATTTGAGTTTTGTTTTGTGCATATAAATTACAAGTGCTCGAGTTTCATTTTAAACAACATAATATAGTGCTTGTTGCAAACTGATATTAATATTTATACCATAAAGTTTAGTAGTATATTACATTATCTCTTAGTGCCGACCGCATCCTTTTTTTTAATCAACTTAAAAAAGGAGAAGGTACTCAATTCGGCTGCATGTTTTTATGTGTACCTATTACTTCAGTACTTTTTACTAGGCAAACTGATTTTTATGATTCTTTCTTAATTTGAAATCTGGTGCTTCTCGTGCGGTCCCATATAAATTTCATCAACATTTGACCAGTAGTTTTTTGTTATTAATGGACTTCTAATACATTGGCGATAAAAATAAAAATAAATACACAGAAACAAATTAAAACAATTTCAGGAACGAACAAACAGCTAATTAAAATTAGGAGAAAAAAAGAATTATATACAAATATATATTCTCAAAACTATGGCCTCAAGTTGATGCCAAAAGATAGGACTAATTCAGCATGATGTCAGGTTGGAAACCTAACGCGGATTTTCAACTGACCCCCTGAATTGCAATCATCTTCACCGATTGCATGATCAGCACGGCTACTAGCCGCAGAACGTATCATAATAGTAAAAATAATGTACTTATCTTTGTATGAATAAATAAAAATAAAAAAGTCTTGTGAGGCTTTCGGCCGCAGCCGTGCGAGTCTACACAGATCCTCCCTACAGCTACCACCCGTGTGAGGTCGACACATATGCTCCACCAACCAATACAACGGCAGATATAGTCAAAAGGCAGTTATAAGATAAAGGTAATCATTTGCCATCAGAAAAGTTTTGTGTCACTGACGGTGAGTATGTACATGCATTTTTCGATCACGTTTGTCTCACCCACCAACAAGTTGCCTTCAATCATTCAAAGAGAAGAAGAGAGCGCCATTGAGCCGTGCGAGTCTACACAGATCCTCCCTACAGCTACCACCCGTGTGAGGTCGACACATATGCTCCACCAACCAATACAACGGCAGATATAGTCAAAAGGCAGTTATAAGATAAAGGTAATCATTTGCCATCAGAAAAGTTTTGTGTCACTGACGGTGAGTATGTACATGCATTTTTCGATCACGTTTGTCTCACCCACCAACAAGTTGCCTTCAATCATTCAAAGAGAAGAAGAGAGCGCCATTGAAAATAGCGACCCGCCAAACAACCATCGCAGAGACGCAATGCTGCAAATAGCAACAAGCATCAATACGACTATCGTCGGGCGTACACCATCCCAAGATCCCCCATAAAATTCCAGCGGATATCACCACCCGCATACCTCTATCGACCAGAACCACAAGATGCGTTGAATCAGGTGCAGCACACACCCAGATCCATCACAAGACGCAATACCGCAAGTAGCAACAAGCATCAATGCTATATTTATACGATGATTCAACCGTAGTCTGCCAACACTGACTGCCATGACTTTTCTTGCTCCAAAACGCCTCCCAGTACGGAGGTCCTAATTCCAATAAGAAATGGTATACACCCTGTAATGGAACATATGAGTATGTAGGCAGCTACTTTAATATTTGGAGGAAATAATTTTATTATAGTAATATCAAAAATATATCAATTCACTTTTGGAATAGAAAATGAAACACTGCTTAAAAATTAAAATAGAAAACCGCAATGTTTAATGTTATTTTCATATTATGAAATAGGCGGAAAAATTGTAGTGAATGGAAATATATTTTCGACGCATTTGAATTTTGATTCTTAATTGATAACAGTGTACTTATTTGTCATCCTTACTAGGGGTAATTTCCAAAAAACCTCATGCAACAAAGGGTAAATAAAAAAAAAATAATATAATACTACTAATAATATAATGTAATACAACTAATAATATAATACTTTAACTTTTACATTTGCAATATCCAAATGTAAAAGTTAAAGTATATTAAATACACACACGTTTTCACAAATAACCTTGTTACCATTACTTCTTGTTTTCTAATAGTATTATGTCAAACGTCCATAAAAAAAGTTTCGAAAATCCAAAAGTGCACGACTCATAATACTCATATGATCGTGACAAAATGTAAAAAAAATCTCAAACAACAGTAGAACATATTTTATTTTAATTTTAATATGTTATTATTATTGAGATTCAAAATATTTTTTATTATTGTTAATTGAAAAAAAAACTTTTAACCGAATTATCTTAAAGCGATCAGAAATCAACATAAATATTACTTTAATTTTTAGGTATTTATATTCAGGTATTATCGTAAAACTAGGCTTTTTAACCTGACTCGTTAATATATTTTCTCATCAACTTTATTTAATTTTCAAAAAAAATTTCATCTAGTCACAACCAGTATTTTAATTTAGCATTCACCAAAGTACATCTTTAGGTCATTCTATCAAGTTCGGAAGTAAGATCTCATCATAATTAACAAAACGAAGCCAAACTCAGCACACCTAGTTCTACTCTTCGAGGAGTTTCAGTAGCAGATACGGAAGTACACCTTCACATCACTCGATAAGGTCCAAGACGTATAAGTATATTTATACATAAATCTTACGTACTTTTAGCGAAACAATATATTGTAATAAAAATCTGTGATTACTAAAATAATAATAATATCTTACCTCGGTCAACTATGTATCGAATTTGGTTTTTGGAATATTTTGTAAACAACCATCCAAACAAATCCAAACAACCATCGATATTTTTCATCACGAGCTGCTGTAAACAAATGATACAGTAACCCACTCACAACGGCGACAGAGCCCGGAGTGAGTCAAAGTGTATCTGTATTTAGTAAAATATACACAAGGCTGCTCAAGACCCCAAAATTTTCGGAATTTCGCAGCCTAAAAAAATTTATTATAATTAAACAAAACCGTGTAGTGGCGGTTGAGAATATCCACTACCCCATATCTTCCCGTGGGTGTCGTAAGAGGCGACAGAGGGACACAGAAAGGAGATGGGCAGCAGCGTCTTCCTAATAACAACTATAACATAACAAAAAAATGCGGTTGCCAACCCGCTCGCCAAGCGTGGCAAATAAATGGCCCCCAGTCACCAGCGGCCCAGCTATTCTTGGCTACGGTGGCGACCATGGTAACGGCGGGGCAGAGGGTGCTAAGAATCTCCGGTGGAGGTTCGGTTGCCACCTACGACGACTCGACCTGGCAACGTATAACGCACGCACCCTGAGGACTGACGAGAAGATACTGGAACTGGAAGAAGAGGTAGACAAGTTGCGCTGGCATATTATTGGATTATCTGAGGTCCGAAGAGAGGGGGAGGACACGGTAATCTTCGAGTCCGGCAACTTGTTCTATCACCGGGATGGCGACCATCTGTTCCAAGGAGGTGTATTTATCGTCCACAAGTCTCTCGTCAACAACATTGTAAACATTGGGAGTGTGTCGACGAGGGTCACGTACCTGATACTCAGAATCACCAAACGGTATTCGCTGAAGGTCATACAGATCTACGCACCAACCTCGGTACATCCCGATGAGGAGGTGGAGGAAATGTATGAGGATATTTCTAGAGTCATGCATTCCTCCAAAACCCACTACACGGTGTTGATGGGAGACTTCAACGCAAAACTAGGCACAAGAGAAGGCGGTGAGCTGAAGTTAGGGAAATTTGGGGTAGGGCATTGGAACCGTAGGGGCCAGCAGCTGGCTGACTTTATGGAGAAAGAGGGACTCTTTATGATGAACTCTTTCTTCCAGAAGCGGCCCCACAGGAAGTGGACCTGGTCGAGCCCCGACAGTTCGACAAAAAATGAGATTGACTTCATTATGACGATCAGACGCCAACTGTTCAGTGATGTCTCAGTGATCGCAAGGGTGAAAACCGGCAGCAATCACCGAATGGTTAGAAGCACACTGAACCTAAACGTTAAGTTGGAGAGGTCTCGTCTAATGAAGTCAACGCTCTGTCCCCCTCGTGCTCTAATCCAGAATCCCGAGACTTTTTAGCTCGAGATTTCAATGCAGTGGACGATATGAATGACAAGCTCGTGGAAACTGTCCATGCGGTCGGAGCTAAGTTCTGCAAGACCCGCCGCAGAAGAACACAAAAACTCTCCGATCATACTCTTAATCTCATGGCTGTTAGACGGGAGATGGGGCTGCAATCGTCAACAGATTTGACAGCATACAAGCAACTGAACAGACAGATCTCCAAATGCATGCGGCGAGACTTACGCAACTTTAATACTGCTCGTATTAAAGAAGCGATCGAGCGGAACAAGGGCTCCAAAGTCTTAGCCAGAGATCTGTCTGCCAGAAAGAGCCAGTTGTCAAAGCTGAAGACTGAGTGTGGCAGCATCGTTTCCGAGACACCTGAGATTTTGAGTGAGATTGAGAGGTTCTATGGGATCATTCATCATCGTTGGAGCCACACGCAAGTGTGAATAACGATCCAAGAGCAAGTCTTACCCGACACTATTCCGATGATATCCCGGACGTCCGTCTGAGCGAGATTAGAATGGCTCTCCAGCACCTTAAAAATGGCAAGTCCCCGGGCGAGGATGGAATTACAGCGGAGCTTCTGAAAGCGGGTGGAACACCGGTACTTGAAGTCCTTCACAAGCTCTTAAATTTCGTCCTCCATGGTGGCACTACTTCGCAGGCGTGGAGCAGAAGTGCGGTAGTCCTGTTCTGTAAGAAAGGCGACAACGCTCTCTTGAAGAACTACAGACCGATTTCCCTTCTGAGCCGCGTCTACGTGCTGTTTTCGAGAGTCATTACGAATCGTCTCGCACGCGATGACTTCCAGCCTCCCGAACAAGCCCGTTTCCGGAAAGGCTTCAGTACCATTGACCACATACATACTCTGTGGCAGATTGTACAGAAGACCGAAGAGTGCAATCTGCCACTTTGCCTGGTGTATGTGGACTATGAGAAAGCCTTTGATTCTGTCGAAATTTGGGCGGTGCTACAGTCCCTTCAGCGGTGCCAAGTTAACTGTCGGTATATCGAAGTGCTGAAGTGTTTGTACAGTAGGGCTACGATGGCTATCCGAGTACAGAACCAGAGTTTGAAACCTATCCAACTGCAGAGAGGTGTAAGACAGGGGGTCGTTATATCCCCGAAACTCTTCACCGCTGCGTTGGAAGACGTTTTCAAGCTACTGGACTGGAAAGGATACGGTATTAACATCAATGGCGAGTACATCACTCACCTTCGATTTGCCGACGATATAGTCCTTATGGCAGAATCGCTGGAGGACCTTAGCACTATGCTCAACGACCTCATTGGTGTCTCCCAACAGATAGGTCTTAAGATGAACATGGACAAAACAAAGATCATGTTTAATGTCCATGCCGGTAGTTGTTGGGAGCAATATGCTCGAAGTTGTTGACGAGTACGTTTACCTGGGACAAATATTCTGAATAGGTAAGTCCAACTTCGACCGAGAGGTCAATCGACGAATTCAACTCGGCTGGGCAGCGTTCAAGAAATTACGACACATCTTCTCGTCAGGTATACCTCAATCTCTGAAAACTAAAGTTTACAACAAGTGCGTGTTGCCAGTGATGACTTACGGATCAGAGACGTGGTCCTTCACTGCTGGCCGTATGAGGACGCTCAAGGTCGCTCAGCGAGCTATGGAGAGGGCTATGCTCGGAGTTTCTCTGCGTGATAGACTCAGAAATGAGAATATTCGCAGTAAAACCAGAGTGACCAACATAGCCCAACGGATTAGTAAGCTGAAGTGGCAATGAGCCGGCCATATAGCTCGAAGAACCGATAACCGATGGGGAAAAAAGGTTCTCGAGTGGCAGCCTCGTACCGGTAGGCATAGTGTAGGGCGACCCCCCACTAGATGGAGTGACGACCTGGTAAGACATGCAGGAAATCGATGGATGCAGGTGGCTCAGGACCGTGCTTTGTGGCATTACTTGGGGGAGGCCTATGTTCAGCAGTGGACTTGTGAAGGGCTGTAATGATGATGATGATGATGATAAAACAAAACAAAATTAAACAGCCATTTATATTCCATGGCTTTTTACATGATAGATGAAGAGATTAAAAAATAGATTGAGTTAAACAATCGATATTTTAAAAAGTTATCGTGTTCACCCCTCCATGCGGACTGGATAGATATACGTCATAAGCCACTAAAACCACTTTTTAATAAAAAAATAACAATTAATCGATTCAAAAAAATAAGTTCAGTAATCATTTATCTTTCTAACAGTTTGCTTTCTATATCATCTAAATGTTCGGTATGATTGATAGATACGATTTCATGCGACAATACGTTGGACTCTTGATTTTTAGGCGCTAGTAGAACATGCCTATGCGCTTTGCGCTTAAGCCATGCAATATAAACGACATACATTCCAGTGCTGGGTACAGGCCCCTTTTAATTATAAGACGGCTAAGGAAGGAAGAAAGACAGACTTTGCATGTAGATTTTTTTAAATATTTCAAAGATACAGTCTTCCGTTTTCAAAGGTCACGTGGTAAATCAGCAATTTAAATTGCGATTGAAAAATTACAATTAATAACAATTTTGTCCATGGGGGTTGAACCTGAGTTGCTTGCGTACTTTGAAGTTTATGGGGAGTACCCATTACTCTAAATTTAATAAATCTTGTTGGGTATTATTATAATCATATTAAAATGTGTTTTTTTTTTTGTTTTTTGAACATAGCACATATGGTATTCTCACCACAATGTTCATCCCTGTCAGTACGATGCGACTAACGCAATTTATAGAATCATTTTAAATTTATTCGGTTTATGATATCAAGCAACACGTGTTTTCAGCTACAGGTAAGGTGCGCTTACACGAGGGCAATAATTGCTCGGCGACACGAATGGACCGAGCAATTAATGGTGCAATTTCAAAGCGAATTGCGGCAATTATTTCGGCGATATTGCTTCTAATTGCTCTAGATATTTCATATCACTCAATGTCGCAATACGAATTGACGAATATCCAATGGGCTTGGAAATTCCTAGCAATTTTTGTATATATCTCATTCACACTTGTTTGCTTTGCGGCTTGTCGTCTTGCTTCCGCGGGGAGAGCGAGAGGTCGGGTGGAAGTAGGATAGCGCGCGGCAAGGCGTCCTCAGTCCAGCGCAGTCAGCCTCTGTTTGTTGTGACTGAATTTTAAAATGGTGTCGTCTTTGTCGTGGAATAAAGAAAAGATTATTAACTTTATTGATGCAGTTCGCTTGCATCCTTGTTTGTGGGATAACAAAAGTCCTGATTTTAAGGACCGTTTGCTAAAAAAAGATGAATGGACTACTATTGGGCTGCAGTTTGAAATATCTCATGACGAAGCAGTGAAAAAATTTAAAAATTTACGCACATATTTTAACAATGAAATAAAGAAATTGGAGAAAAAGCAAAAAAGTGGCAGTGGTGCTTTTCAAGAAAACAATTGGTTTGCTTTTAAAAGTTTGCTTTTTTTAAAAGGCACAGATGAAGCTGATTCAGGTCTAGAAACGAAAACACAATCAGAAGTAAGTAATCAGTTTAATAAAGAACGTATGCAGAATTAAACAATTATATAGTTATTTATCATATCATCAGACAATGAAAGTTATAAGTTACTTGCGTTCGCAACTTCCTTGGAGCTGTAGGTTAGATTTCTTACACCCGACATATCCTTGTTACAAATAAGCAGATTGCCATGGGACACGTCCACGTTGAGACATAAAATAATGCATAAATTCATCTCTGTTCAATTTAGCTATTACAGATGCATTTCTTGGCCGATATTCTAAATTAATTAAATCGTCAGGATCATAGTTTTGTCTCCATTGTCCAGGTATTATGTTAAAATCGGTTTCCTCCATATCTAACGTAGCAGGTGATGTATATAATCGTCGCGCTCGCTTGTTTCTTCGTAAAAAATTATGTAAATAGCAAGTAGCCAAAGTGGCACATTTAACTGTTTCAACTTCTAGTTCAAAACTTGTGTGGAAAATTCTAAATACTGAACTTAATAGACCAAAAACGTTTTCAACTACTCT
Source organism: Parnassius smintheus behrii (assembly GCA_036936625.1). NCBI lineage: Eukaryota > Metazoa > Arthropoda > Insecta > Lepidoptera > Papilionidae > Parnassius > Parnassius smintheus. The sequence continues at coordinate 59,602,850 of JAUPFT010000001.1, read as the reverse complement.
CCGTGCTCTAGATATTCTATAATTACAAACTCTTTCCGGAGATCCTCGATTTAAATCGCACGAGTATGGTTTTATTATATTTTCGGAAAGTGGGAATGCATCATCCGCCACCCAAACATACGGAGTGTTCCATTCTCGGTGTGGTAATGGTTCCGCTGGTGGAATGGGCAATGTTTTATTTTTGATAGCTTTCCCAAACGTTGTGTTGGCAAAAACTCCTCCGTCAGATATTCTGCCTTGGCATCCAACATTTACGTACAAAAATTTATAATGAGCTTCCAAGACAGCAAACAAAACAATGCTATGAATTTTTTTATAATTGAAGAAGTGACCGCCACTCTTATTAGTACACATGATACGGATATGCTTGCCGTCCATAGAACCTAAGAAGTGTGGAAAATTCCAGATATCTTCATAATATTTCGCTATACTTTTCTATTGTTGCGCGGCTAAGTTGATATCTGACACTAGCGCCATCTAGTGTCGGGTAACGGAGCGAGGGGAGAGCTTTCCAGAAAATGACATCACTAATCTTTCAACCGACAGCGCCATCTGTTCTCGAAACGAAGAAATAAGCTTCTCGAAACTGACTTTCGAACTTTCGGCGCCTTGTCGATTGGTGCGCGTATTTACTTGAATGTTCTGGATGGTTCGGTACTAATGTGTATTTATAAGCGCTGCAAGGTGCGATCGGGGAAGTATTGAATTTGGCGAGACAAGCGAAGCTTCGGAGCGAAATAAAGTGAATCAGTGTGATTAATTATTAGTGTTTTAAGCTTTAATTGGTGTAAAGAAAATTAAAGTGTTAATTTAGGTAATTCTATCGGCAATTTTTATTGTCACGAACCTCGAGCTCGTAACACTATTCTTCACCGCTTGTAGGCAACTATAAAAAAAGTTAAATAACACATTAGTTCCATATAAAAGAATATTTTAACTAATTACCCTGTATATGCAATGACTATATACGGTGTAGACCACCATTCTGAGCAATATATTTTCTTTTATAATATTATTTAATAACTATTTATTTTATTTTTTAGGTTGATACGAATGCTGATGATACGATCACATTTAACTCCGAACTACCACCACCTTCGAAGTCACCAAGTGCTAAGAAGAAAAAAACCATTGATGATAATCGTTATCGTGACGCTTGTGAGGTTATGGAAGCAGTAAAACAGAAGATTTCCACTAAATCATTAGCTTTTGGAGAGCATGTAAACCAAAAACTGTTAACATATAGTCAGTATGTACGCAATCAAGTCGAATATAAAATTTCTTCAATCTTATATGAAGCCGATATGGGATATTATGATGAAAGAAGCAGAAGCAATGTTTCGAGAAAGCAGTATTCTTCTTCACCCAGCGTTTCTTCCTCTTACCGCCAACGTGTATACTCTCCTGCTCCTTCTCCTCTTTCCCACCATCCTATACCCACTCCTAGTCCTACGTCGGTTTACGAGGCTAGCCATTCTTCTGACTAAAACACACTAAACACTTAACCTCAATGTCAGTACTCTCCTATATCTACATAAGTTTCTTCTTCAATAACCCACCACCCCAGTACTCCAGCTGCAGAGATCGAATATTTTTTTTTATTTATTTACAACAACTAAAATACATACTAAACAAAGTTCATAAATACAGTGCAACATAAACCTATATAAGATTTTTCTGCACACTGCAGTTCGCCGTCGTTCGAGCGCAAACATTTTAATATTATTTAGAATAAGAAGGTAGTTCGCTCATTTCTATACAAATAACATGAGGATGAGTTGTAGCAGCTATTTAGTTAGAGTAGTATACAGGATGTTTGGAGAAAATATTATTTTATATTTTTGGAATATATATATGGTAATTATATTACATATAGTAAGTATGTTAGTTTTTAGTTGTATCATATTAGTTGATTCAAAAAGTATGTTTTTAATTTGTATTTAATATTTTTGGGATTGATATTTTCCTTCAATGTTTTAGGTAGTTTATTAATTAATTTAGGAATAATAATCTTATTTTGATGGTCGCCATACATATTATGAGTTTTAGCTATAATTAATTTAGGGTTATATATACTTCTAAGCTGATGTTTGTACGTAGGTATGACTTGTAATTTTGTATTAAAGAATTGTTCTACAAGTAAAGTAAGTTTTAATTTTTTTTTCTATTGGCAAGATACCACAATATTTAAATAATTGGTTGTAATTGTCCTTATATTGTTGTTTGATTTTAGGGGGGACAATTGTTTTGATGATTCTAAGTTGTAATTCATGGATTCTACAAAGATGCGATTTCCAGGTTCTACCATAGCTACTTAATCCGTATTGTATTATTGATTCGGCCAGAGCCTTATAAAGGGACAATAGTGTAGGAAAGGGAACTTTATACCTAACGATAGAAAATTTGGCAAGTATGGCCCTTAACTTATCACACACTTTATTAATATGGTGCGTCCATTTAAATCGAATGTCTATTATGAGTCCAAGGTAAGGTTGTTGTTCTACTAATTCAATATGAGTACAATTACAAGTCTGGTTAGACATGTTATTATGGAGACATTGGTGGCTGTGGGCAACGAGTTTTAAAGGAACAGATACTCTATTATGACTGGATGAAATGTACATCATTTTTGTTTTTGTGGCATTCAGAACAAGCCCCGCATCGTGAGACCATTTCATAAGGTTAGTGAAATCTTCTTGCAATTTATGTAATGCCACATATATGCCATTTTCCGCCGCTAGTATGCAGGTATCGTCTGCAAACTGATATATCTTGCAGTTTTTAATTACATTGGCAACATTATTAACATAGGTCAAGTAATGCAAAGGCCCAAGCACAGATCCCTGTGCAGTACCGTGTGTGACTGTTTTCTTTGTACTATTAGCATTAGTAGCATTTCCCACTTTAACTCTATATGCTCTCTCTTTAACATAGTCTTTGCACCAATTTAAAAGGGGTCCTCGCAGTTCACATTCATCAAGCCTTTCAATCAGTATCATGTCTAAGGGTGTCGAACGCTTTACTATAGTCAATGAAAAGAACTAGAACATGTTTTTTATTATCAAGATAATGGTTTACGTCGTCAGTAAAAGAAGATAAAAGTTGAGTGGTAGGTACTTTTATGCTGCTGAAAACCATACTGACTTTTATTTAAAATTGAGTGTTGACTATAGAAATTATTTATTTGTTTACTTATATATTTTTCAATTATTTTGTCTAGTGTAGGTAATATTGTTATCGGGCGATAATTGTCGTAGTCCGTTTTGCTACCTTTTTTATGTACAGGTCTTACAATTCCAGTTTTTAATTCAGTAGGGTACTTGCCTTTTTCTATACACGCATTTATTAGGTCGGCTATAGTTACCGATATTTTGTCCGCAATAAATATTAAGTCTATTGCTCGTATGTTGTCCATGCCTGGTGCTTCGTTCGTTTGAATGTTTTTTATTATTTTAGCTACTGAGCTTGGAGTAGCCTTTTGATATCGAAATGTTACGTTTACAGGCAATCTGTACAAGTTCATAGGTAAAAGGGGTCGATTGCAGGACGGTACGATGCTTGAAACATTTTTCTGAAAGGCCTGAGCGAAATCATTAGCGATATCAAGTGGCGTATCTTTTTCGTTTTGAAATGAATTTAAAATTATATTATCGATGGAAGGACTTGTCCGTCCCGTGATCTTATTTAGTATTTGCCAAAGTCTCATCTGGTTATTTTTATTATTATGTATATCCGTTTTGATGTACCAATTTTTTGTTTTTTGTATCAGCTTGTTAGTCGAATTTCGTATTTTATTATATATTTGTTTAGTAATCATATTGTCTGTATTTTTTAACCACAAAGAATACCAATAGTCCCTATTCTCACATGCCCTTTTAGTTCTTTCATTAATCCATTTATTTTGTGTCCTCGTTAATGTTCTATTTTTTTTTTGTTAAGGTATCATTGTAGCATATATTGAAATTATCTTTAATGAATTTGTATATTTCATTGGGGCAACTAATACTATTAGTTGATTCCCAATCTATTTTATTTAATAAAGTAGAAACTTTTTTGTGGTCCGCCTCTATATAGTGCTGAGATCCAACACAAGCGAATGTCGTCGCACAGTGGTCCGCTAGTACGGTTCTAAGTGTCGCAGTGTATACGTCTTGTGAATGGGACCGTGCTAATATATGGTCAATACACGATTTACTAATTATGTTATTTCTTAATTCAATTCTAGTATATTCCGAGATCCCACTCACAAGTCCGTACGTCGAGAACATTGTTGTGTATTTATGTTTTATAGGTGTTTCCACAGCGACGTCGATGTTTAAATCGCCTATTATAAAAAAGTCTTCGCGTTTATTAATTTTGTCGCATGATTGTTGCAATTCGTTTATAAATGTTTGCTTAAGTTAGGCGGACGGTATATAGCGAGTAGATTGCAAGTGTTTTTCGTAGGTGTGATTATTTTTGTTAGTAATCCCTCAAAATATAAAGTTTTTGTTATCGTAGTCGACACTTTATGTTTTTATATACGTAAATAATAACTCCGCCTCCCTTTCTGTCTTTTCTTAGATTTACATGAGTGTTATAGTTCTTTAGTTGGAAAAGATCGATTAAATGTTCTGGGACATTCACTTCTGATAGAATAATTAAATCAATACTAATTGGACAAGTGACTATATTGTGTGTGTAAACTAGAAAAATTTGAAATTATTGACCTTATGTTAAAATGGATACACGTTAGATTAGTTTTATGGGGAATTTTATGAATAAAGTCAGTTAGGTTAGTACAGTTTTTCAATTCAGTTACGTTATTAGGTAAATTCATTGTTATTATTCTGAATATGCGGAAATGTATGTAAGCTTAAAAAAAAGTTTAGAAAAAAGAGAATATGCGTTGATATATAAATATACAGTCAATACTTTTAGCGAATTACCTACTTAGGCTCTAACTAGTTTGGCGATATCTTCTTCGCTACGGATTATGATGATATACAGAAGCAATTCAACAAACAATAGATGGTGTATTGATGGTTAGAACAGTTTGTAGTTCAGACGGAAATACTACTGCCGCGGAGTACATTACTACTGATTGATTTATTAGAATTAAAAATTTACTTAATTGTGAATTTAAATAGGTAAATAAAAAGTTTGATTAATACAATTATTTTTAAATTAAATACCCTCACTTTTAAATTAAAATATATTACCTTTATATATTCTCGAAGAACTTCTGCAATAGCTCTGCATAAAGTAGGTACAAATAGTGCAATACAACTATCAGAAATTCAAAACAGATACATTAAAATTGTGTATGAATCTCCAGTTGCCAGAAATCGAAGGGTTAAAGCAAGTTTTGTTGATGCAGAAATTGGTTCTCTGATGTTGGTCGTCTATTTCGTAATTAATGGGCTAACTTTATTCAAAAGTAATTCAAAGTCTGTTCGTGACATTCTAGTAAAGTTTTTGAATAATATATCATCTAATTATTTACACAATGAAAATTGCGGCCTATTTGCCAAAAACCATCGCACACAGATACGCCTATTCCTTTTCTTTCTTTTTTGTTTTTGATTAATAATAATAAAAACGCTACAAGCCGCCGCCGCAGCAAGATCAATGACGTCCATAGCGAGCGAAAACTGAAATGCTCGTGTAGGATAGTATTGCCTAGTTGATGAAGTTGCGCCATATCGCCTCGGCCGTTTCTGGTTTTGATGGGTACGCCCAATCTCATCAGTTTTGGTCCACGGCGGTTTCCCGCTCCTCCCATCTGGGTTGCATTCTCCTATCCGCCACCTGGGCACGGACCCGAAGAGAGGACTGGCAACTCCACACGGGAAAGTAAAGTACTTAACCTAAGTCAAAATTACCTAACCAAATATTTCTATAAGTAAAGGTCTTAACAAAAGCAGATTTCAACCAAATACTAAAAAATTATTAGTATTACACAACTTTAAAAAATTACGAATATGTCGCCCTAAATACCCACAACCGTAACCGTGGCTGGTTGAAGTAAGAGAAGTAAAAGAAGTCTCGTAAGAGGTGACAGAGGCACGGCAATTTTATCTAACAGAGGGAAACAAACTAGGTGACGGATGGAGCGCTTAGCCCTAAGCTACTTTACAAAACATGTTTAACATTTTTTTTATATAATTAAAGTGACAAAAGAACTTACAGTCCACCTGAACATAAGTAGCTACTGTATTATCTCCGAGAATTGAGATGACATTCATGTGGAAATTATTTTACTCTTTTTTTTAAATCATTAATCATGATTCCCTGGTTTAAACGATTTACTATGAAGTGGAAAGTACCTCCTGTCTCACCTTTATTGTCTGTGTATGTGATGCAAACCAAAATAATGCAGTATGGAATATTATGAAATCTATATTCTTCCGCTTTTGAAATCCTAGTACATTGGTCGCATGAAACACGTGTTTCGCCATTCCATTGATCCGATGCAATTTGCGTGCGGCCCAGAGTCGTTGCGAAAATATTGCAGTAGTTTTTAGTCAAGCAACTGGCATATCTCATTAGCGAAACAACACAGCGCAAGCGTTATTAGCCCTGTAAATCTGTAGTGGAATATTTTTGTTATATAATAAGGGTGACAAACGAGCACACAGTCCAGCTGATGGTAAGTGGATGCTGTGGCCCATAGACATCTACATTTGTCTTCAATTAAAAATCAATACGCAGATGCGTTGCCAGCCCTGAGGACTGAAATGGAATGCCTCGTTTCCAGTAAAAAGAGTCTCCGGTTCTCTACATTCACCATACGAAACACAATAGCATTAAACTATGCTATTTTACGATGGTATTCTGTGGGAGTGTGGTCCTACCCCGGTCGAGCCGACCTATTCGTGCTGCAACCACAATATAGATGCAGCTTGGCTCTACCACGTGCAATTTTTGAATTAATAAAACGTTTACAGGGTCATTTTTATTTTACTAACTTAACTCTGACTTTGACTTTTGACAAACAACTTTAGCGAAATTACTCTTAACAGAATGTTCATTTGCGAAAAACCTACTTTTACTTGAAATCATTAAAAATAATTAAAATAAGCATATACACAAAAAAAATCACCAATATTAAAATTTATAATAGGTAATCATAAAGTATGATCTCTGCGATACGCCGCCGGGCCGCACGGCGTTACAAGCTTGACTGATTGCTTCACGAGTGCCCACTAAACCATTCACTACTGTGCTTATTGCACCAGGGCATCACTTTAAATGACTTTATGTTTCTGTGTACTCAACATTTGAGTACCGGAAAGCTATCGTAACGAGGTAACGTTCGCAATATTAATCTCACAACGGAAGAAGAAGCGTCGCGGGCGCATCAATGGCGACTGACGACGCAAGAAATACCCCGCCACGCGCTTCCTTTTGCTAATACTAGGACTATTACCGATTAGAAGGTTTAATTAAAATATTTTTATTTTTGCATGAAAATAAAAATTTAAGAAATACTACTATACGCGTACTAGCACGCGTTACAAAGGTTAGTGTAAACCCTAAGTTTAGGCTTACCAGGCAGTTGGAGATGAGAAATTCATAAAGTAACTCACCTCGTTCATTGATGTTGGTGTTTCCCCAGGCTGTGTGGTGAGCATTAGCATCACAACCCACAAGTTCGGCGTTGTGTTTTCGGACGAACTCTGTCCACTCGCTCTAACACGATGGTAGGATCCGCGTTCTCTCCGGGAAGATAGGCTGAGCAAACGATTACTTTGGCCCCCGTGCATCCCTTGAGATTTATGAAGGCTGTAAACAGGTCATCATTTCAGTACTCTGGAACAGCTAAAAGTTCAATATTTTTATTATAAATTATACAAGCTCTGGGTCTACTGCTTTTAGTATTGACAAGAATCTTACCGGCCGCCCACAATCCCAGAACTTGACCGTTGGCCACCCGAGGCTCTTATATGAGAGCGAGGTCAATGCTGTCCTTTGCAAACCAAACCTCCACCACGGCAGAAGCAGATGCTGCATGGTTAAGATATGCGTGGAAGACCCTCGTCTTACCCCTGGGGTTAGCCATTTATAGGCTTGGGGAGGCAGGGGTCTATTGCGCCTGTTGAGGACGAAGACATCCTTTAGCGGCGCTCTTGAAGGTGGCCCCCGCCTTACCTTTAGTTATACCGCTCCCACCTCCCCTCCCCCTCACGCATAAACGATACCTGCGGAGGCCGTCGCACCGAGGTGAGATCAGCCCCTTAGGTCTTCGTCACTCTCACGGATGGCGTGCCAGTCTCACCCCGATAGGTGGAGAGCTGGGGGGATTGGAGTTAGGGCGGTTTGGGCTCCATTGCCCCGTCAGAGCCTCCCCAGACTTTAAAAGTTATCGTTTTAAAGCCAAAGACGACTCTGCCGCCTGCCTCACGAAGAGCCTCTCCGATGAGTCGTCCAGAGAAAAGGTTACTAGGAACCTATTTTCCTCGTCCCTACGGTGGAGGATTCTCCAGAGCTCGGTATGAAGCCCTTCGTTCACCCACAATCCAGTCCTGGCTTGCCTCATTCAGGCACGTTACCAAAATCCAACCTAGCTTGTGGGTGAAACCCGAAAATTTTGGCCCATACCCGGCTACGCTCTGAACTCAAAAACAACTGGTCTGATCTTACTCCAATTCACACGAGTATGATCACACAAGAAGCACCAGCTTTCAAATATAAAAATAATTTTTAGAAAAAAGTTCTGAGATTAACACACATAAAAAAATAAATATACAGTGGAATTGAGTACCTCTTCCTTTTTCAAGTCGGTTAAAAATAATAAAACAATTTGCACATTATAGCTTCTGGAGCCTTAACGATTAAAGGCTCCGAGGCTTTAATTAATCGATACACTATGTATTAGCACCGAATTTAGAGACTATCATCGATTGGGAATTATTTGAATCTCTTTATTTTTTTAAGTACAAATATCTTTTTAGTTACTTTAAGTTAAAGTTATTAAAAAATGATAATATAAAGTTGTTAAAAAATAATTTGTTAAGATCTTCCGCCAAGACAGCTCAGCCCCCGCAGAGTTTACTTCACCTTAAGATGGCTCGGTGGTGTGTCTTTCCTAGTGTCCACTACACTAGGAAAGACACACCACCGAGCATTGTTGGGAGTAGTGGTGCTAGGTGACGGTTACGGGGAGACAGTGCACGCAATCGAGGGAGGGCGGGAGATGCTTATCAAATTAGGTAATACTTATCATATTATTTTTACTTGGAACCTAGCAAAATAATAAAAGAAGCTACTAATATAATAGATTTGCAGCAAAGTAACACCTGATTCGATTAATTAATTAACTTTAAGATATTTTTTCCATTTTGTGTATATATATATTTCTTTCACAGACAATTATGGCGCAATGTAACTTTCACAGATTTCTGATGTCCTAGTACACTACAGAGAAGAGCACGTGGCAGACGAAGGTGCTGGCTGGATGCTGCTTGGCTTGGCTATTTCGGCAATTAAAATCCGTTTTTGATTTTGATTTATTTTATTTAATAGGTTACATAAACTTTAGTGGTGGTTTCATGTAAATTTTCAAAAATAAATTCCATCCCTAAGGGTGGCCAATTAGGGAATAAAGATTTTAATGTAACAACTATTTAGGCAACAGAGATTATTATATAGAGTTTACTTGATTTATAAACCCGGTTTGACACTCAAAAATAAAATGGTAAAACATAAATGCCTCAGTTTGGCAAAATTTTTGTCCCTTGATTTTTATGACGATTTTAACACAAATTTTTTTATTTTATCCTGTATTTTTTGCGGCGCATAGACATCTACATCTATCCTCAATTACAAATCAAAATGCAGATGCGTTGTCACTCGTGAGGACTAAGATGGAATGCCTCGCTTCCAGTAAAAAGGGTCTCCGGTTCTCTACACTCACCATACGAAACACAGCAGCATTAAGCCACTATTTCAATAAGTTTTTAAATAAAGATAACGTTTTTGATTCTTTTATATTTTTAGGTAAAGCGTAATACAGTTTTGCACCGTAATAATCTTTATTATAATATTAGATTGTGTCAAATATTTATAATGAAATAGTACCTTGATTAATTTCTTTTGGGTAGTTTGCAGTCTACGTAAATTTGTTTTGTGTGCTGTTCCACATACCTCGATTAAATAGTCAATAATTGTCGTTTGACAAGTGTATTATATAAAATATATCGAACATTCAGTGGGAGATATCCAACTATATTTCGCAGACTTCCTAAAAAAGAAGACAATTTAGAATTTATTTTCTGAATGTGTGGCTTCCACGTCAACCTGTAGTTTAGTTTTATTGCGCAAAAAGCAAAGAAAGTTGAAACCGGTATAGTAAAAAAATGCTGCCGATGTGCCGATGTCTTTCTCAGACTTCGAGCACAATAACTGCGTCCATTCTCATCCATCCAGACTGCGACTATGAATACAGATAATTATTGCGCAATGTAATTTTCACAGATTTCTGATGTCCTAGTACACTACAAAGAGGAGCACGTGACAGACGAAGGTTGCTTTGCTTTTCGCGATGATAAAATATTTGACCGAATTTAAAAGATCCGCTGTATTTTTTAATTATGATATCTTTACCCACTGTACGTTTCACTAGGAGTTTGCTTCCACGTACGACCTCTCTGTGAAATAGTTTACCACTAGAGATTTTTCCGGACCGATACGATCTAGGCGCCTTCAAGAAAAGAGAGCTTACTGCTGCCTAAAAAGCCGCACCTACATTTCCCCTGGTGTTGCAGTTGTGGACATGGACGGCGGTAGTCACATAACATCAGGTGAACCGTATGCTCGTTTGCACCCTCTCCTACAAAAAAATATTGAATTCGGTTGTACAAAAATTTTAATTGTACTTGTTGTCGAACGTCGATCTGTATACTTGAGGTCTAGTTACAGACCTAGACCGTATGTTTTGATAAACCTCGGAGCTATCTAAGAGCGTTTGCGCACTGCATCCGATCCGAATCCGAGAAATGTTGATCAGAAGAAGTCGTAGCGCTGTTTGTGTGAGTGGTTGCCGGTTATATCCGAATTTGGGTTTATGAAGCCGAGAATAGTGTTACTAATTCGTATCAGAGTATTCACGACCGACGACGCAATTACGTTTATGTACTATTTGTATTTCACGTTTGCGTGTTTCTTTCTGGCGCATCGATGTGAACCCGGAGAAGAGCTCCACCGTTCATTTCGATTATAAACGACGCCGCCTCAAAAACACTCCACCAATACGTATGCTAGGGACCCCTGTCCCCTGGTATACGTCCGCCAAATATTTAGGTGTCACTCTAGACACAGGGCTCACTTTCAGGCCCCACGTCAAAAGAGTAACCCGTCACGCACGATTTTATCTGAGTAGGCTCAACAGTATGTTGGGCCGACACAGTAAAATGTCTCTCCGAAACAAGCGCACCCTTTACAAGGTCTGTATACGACCCGTCATGTCCTACGCGGGCCCCGTCTTTGCCCACGCAAACCCTAATATTTTAAATGAACTCCAAATAGTTCAGAACCTCTTCTGTCGTCGAGCTGCGAACGCACCTTGGTACGTCCGTAATGCCGACCTTCATCGGGACTTAGAGCTCCCAACAATTCCTTAAAAAACTCTCTGAGAACTTCTTCAAAGCCTCAGAGTCGCACCCAAACAATTTAATTCGTGAGGCGGCTTCTTATGCAGCCCCACCCCCCTCTCGCTATCGTGTCCGCAGGCCGAGAAACTCTCTCTCGGACCCGCCTAATAAACTGTCAAACGACCTGAACTACCTCCTGGCGGCTCAGGCCAACTCTAATTAGTTTAAATTATTGTATTAACCAACATTAATTTGCCTTCGTAGGCACTCCCTCAGCGGCTCTTAGCCGCCTGCGCCCTCTTTTCCCAAAAGAGGGTCGCTCATGATAAGGCACAATAGAGCTTAATCAGCCGGCTGCCTGTCCCCAAAGGCGGTTTTTAGAGGGTATCACTTAGGGTCCCCGGTAGGACAGTGAGCCCCTCATAACCACGATAGACCGGCTATCGTGGTATGCGTAATGCATTTTCCGCCTCCCTACGTATAGGGTAGCCCTTTAATTACATCGGGCGCAAAAAAAAAAAAAAAGTGTTTCTTTCTAATGGAATCAGAGCCATCACGGTGGTGGTGTCGTGTGGTGGTTTACCCATATCTCATTTTTTTACGAATGTGTAGAATGTTACTTTAGTATTTAGATGTAATAATTTGATTATTATAATATAAAAATACACCAATTTTATTTTTCGAATAGAAAATGAAACACAGCTTAAAAGTAAAAAAGCAAACCGCAATGTTTTTGACAGTTATTTTCATATTATGAAATAAGTGGAAAAATTGGTATGAATGGAAATGTATTTTTCGACGCTTATAACTTTGATCCTCAATTGAGGACGTACGTTTGTAAGGACATCTACTTGCCATCTGATGTGTGCTTTGTCGTCCTTACTAGAGTTAACCCATGCAATAAAGGGTGAATAAATAAATACAAACGACGTACATTCTGGTGCTGGGTACAGGCTTCTTCTAATTACAAGAAGGCGAAGGGAGGAAGAAAGGTACGGTATAGTACGAACTGAAAGACTTTATATGTTCATTTTTTTTTAATATTTCAAACATACAGTTTTCCTTTCCCACAGATCACGTGGTAAATCAGCACTTAAAATTGCGATTCATAAATTACAAATAACAATTTTGTCTATAGGGATTAAACCTGGGTTGCTTGCGTACTTTGAAGTTTATGGGGAGTACCCATTATTGCCCTAAAGTCACTACTCTGTTCATCCCATCGACGTGGCATCATACTAACGCAATTTGTTAAAATAGTTTGTTTTTCTTCGGTTTGTGATTTCCTGGTACATTCGTCACAAGCAACACGTGGTTTCAGCTCCATTTGAAAAAAATTTTGTTTTGAATGGGTTCGGTCATAAAAACTTTATTTTTTTTTATTTTTGTAAAAATATAATTTATAAAACTTATAAAGCAAAAATAATTAAAACGTGACTTTCAAAATTAGAATTTTCGATTTTGGGGTTTATTTATGGGGATATTGAATGAAGAGTTTATATTTTTTATCGTGTGGAATCAATGTGAAATGCTCTTTAAAGCATTGATTTGGGTATCTCATCTTTATAATAATTGATTTTCTCAAGGGGGAAGAGACTGATTTAAGTAACTTCTAAACTATATTTATTTTGCAATTTTGGTGCTTTCACGAATCATTCGGAATCAATAGTATCATTTTGCGATTATTATATTAAATTAAATAACATTAATACATAAAGCAACTGTGTTTTTATAATTATTCATTACTATTCAATTTAATAGTTAGTACCCGGATGACCGAGCTTTGCTCGATTTTTTTAAGTTACATTTATATACGTACTCCAATGGTTTGGGCACGTTGAACGAATGAGTGAAGACCGAATGGTGAAGAATATATATAGAGCGAAAGTAAATATTAAAAGGTGTCGAGGTAGACCGAGACTAACTTTCGAAGACCATGTGAGCAAATTGCTCGAAGAGGGGAGGGTCAAGAGTACTCGGATACCTAGACGTGCATGTATGAAGAAGATAATGAACCTGAAAGAAGCGAAAGAGGTATGTAAGGATCGTGACACTTGGCGATCTGTTCTCTCTGGCTACCCCGTTAGGGATTGTGCGTGACGATAAGTAAAGTAAAGTAAAGTACATTTATATACAAATTACATGAACAATAGTTTTTGATCTTATTGACATAATACAAAAAACTGAACTGGTTATTTGAATAAAAAATCATGAGTGCAATTAGTTTAATTAAAATTTTCGTATTTTTAAAAAAAAATACTAAAAAAGGGCTCGAAATAATAGATTTTCTCACAAAAGAAGGGAACTTGAAAAAAAAAAGGAAAAAAAGTTGGACCCAAGACGGGATGCGAACCACGGAACTCTGATATCGCGCCCAAACAACATCCCATCTGAGCTATTACGATCGTTGGTAGTTTTTTTATTGCCTGAAAATACGGACAAAAGACATTTTCTAAAAATAAATCCTAGCTAGACCGATTTATTACCCCCGAAACTCCCTGGACACTAAATTTTATGAAAATCGTTGGAGCCGTTTCCGAGATTCCGATTATATACAACATGTAACAAAAACCCTGTGGTTCCCGTCAACTGCGTTGTCAGAGTCGGTATCCAAGCATGTAGAAACAATTTTCTGCAAATTGTTTGTGGTTTTATTATCTCTGCACTGGCCGAGGAGTTAGAGGATTGTCTAATACGGGCTCCAGACTCCTGTGTGATTCACGGCATGAATTCACGCCGTAATTTTGCCGCGAACTCGTCGCCAAAAACACATCCCTTCACATTCGCAATTGTTCACAGTTTAGTTCGCGCGCTCGTCGAGAATGGACGCTGAAATATGCAGTGCTATCGCCGTGACTCTATACGCTTTGGCTCACGACAATTACGTGTATATAAAAGATAAAAAAATCGTATTTGTAGTTTTTTTTTACAATTATCGCTTTCTAGAAATGCATCGATCACGTCAAAGGTAATTCAAATGGGCTTGTAAATTTTGTCGCTGCTTGCTCCGGACTTCCTTGCTGAATCCTTCACCTTTTTCTTATAATTTCTATAACTGGACATTAGACTTTCTTTTTTTTTTCAACCAGTCACTTCAACGCTTTTCGTGGTAGAGCCATGCTGCAGTTATATTAGTAGTATAGTTGGAGCACGAATGGGTCGGCTCGACCGAGGAAGGACCACGCTCTCACAGAATACCAACGTAAAATAGTAGCTTAATGCTGCTGTGTTTCGTATGGTGAATGTAGAGAACCGGAGACATTTTAACTGGAAACGAGGCACTCCATTTTAGTCCTCACGGGTGACAACGTATCTGCATTTTGATTCGTAATCGAGGATATATGTAGATGTCTATAGAATACAGCATCATATACCATCTGGTGGACTTTGTGCTCGTTTGTCACCCTATCCTGTAAAATAAAATAAAATAATATTCATTGTTTCCTTTATTCGTATCCACGCGTCATGCACTTTCATTTTATTTTTATGATCTTTATGTTTAGCATCCCATAATATGGTTGGCTTGTTCGTCCAACTGATGCTCATTTGACGCACCGTCCTCCGTAAAAAATACAAATAAGCACAACCTCACAGCAACGAGTCTCGCGCGTTACTGTTTTCACGCGCGAGTGTGGATGCGCTTGCGTTCACGGGAGGTTCACGCGTCGTTAACCCTTTGACGCGGGCACAAAATACCGACACTGAACGGGGAACAAGGCGTGAAAAGGCGCGAAACCCGTGAACGGGCGCGAAAGCCATCCACATTCGCGGTTCACGCCTTTCACGGGTGTTCACGGCGCGAATGTGGAGGGCGCTTAAGACCCCGCATTACCGACACTCTTGCGAGTTAGAGGAAATAAAACCACATACAATTTGCAAATTAATTTTTTTTTCGTTAAAAATAATTTTTTTAAATGTGTTTTCTTTGAAAATAATATATTTCTATACGCTTGGATACGGATTCTGATAAAACCCCTAACGGGAACCACAGGGTTTTTGTTACATGTTATATATATATAGTACCCGGTTGACCGAGCTTTGCTCGGTATTTTTCGCTCGGTTTTTTTTTTAATTCGTGTGTTTTGGAAATTATATTTAGATACAAATTACATACTGATGAAATATGAATAATATTTTTTGATCTTAGCGACATAATAGAAAAAACTGAACTGGTTATTTGAATAAAAAATCATGAGTGCAATTAGTTTAATTTAAATTTTCGTGTTTTTAAAAAAATACTAAAAAAAGGGCTCGAAAAAGTAGATTTTCTCAAAAAAGAAAGGAACTTGAAAAAAAAATTAAAAAAAGTTGGTCGGTTGGTCTAGGCTCGAACCGGGGTTTTACGATTCTGTGACCGCCCATTATACCAACTAAGCTATTTATAATCACTGACAATTTATCAAAATTTACCTTCTTATTCTAACGGTATTGTAGCAGTTTTTCAGTGCCTAAAAACACGGACAAAAAGACATTTTATAAAAATAAATCCTAGCTAGATCAATTTATTTTCCCCAAAACTCCCTGTACACTAAATTTTATGAAAATCGTTGGAGCCGTTTCCGAGATCCCGATTATATATATATATATATATATATATATATACAAGAATTGCTCGTTTAATAGTATAGGATATATATATATATATATATATATATATATATATATATATATATATATATATATATATATATATATATATATATATATATATATATATATATTATATATATACATATATATATATATATTGTAAATTGAATATTAAAAATCAAACTTATTAATGTTAAGAACACTAGCTGCCGACATATGCGCAATGGGTTTAAAAACATGGACAGCTGGCAATTACCATTCTCGTCAACGAATGATGTAGCCTGCTAATTTATTAAAATTAGATATTGATTAATAACTACATGAATATAGTGATCTTGCAACCAAACCCCGTACTAATAAGACTTGTTCAGAATCCATTGATATTTCTTAAAATTAATTTTCTCAATATGAACAGTACTGACATGACCTCATCGGATGGCATATTTAAAATTCCCCCTATAAATATTTAAAACTTTGAGGTATTTCGTTAATATTTTTTACTGAAAAGTCATTGGCCAAAGTTTATTATGCATCAGATTTAAAGTCGTATTTTTAATTAAACAAAGCTGCCTGACGTTTACTGGGTATGTCAGGTTTTGATGAATCAAAAATAGTGTTGTGACTAAATGACTGAAAGAAAAACAAAATGACTGACTGATTAAGAAAACAACTGAATGGTAAAAAAATATTTTTTTAACTGAAGTTTTTAAAAATTATGTCAAGATTTACGTAAGGTATGTTGTCAGTTCATCAGGCGAAAATTATCCATAGTTGTATTATCCATAGATAATACCTATATACCAGAGATAGATGTGCCACTCACATTTCAGTTTTTGTAATAGTGTACCCTGCACGCTAGATGACGCTGTAGACTTTAGTAAAACGCGTCTTGCGGTAGGTATCGCTAGATGGCGTATTTTATGCAATAACTATGCTGATTATTTACGAAATATACAATTTTATTATCAATGTTCATGTTATTTACCAGATAATTATTGGATATAAAAGTAAGGTTACAAAAAAAGCACCAACAACAAATTAAATTGAAAATTAAATATTAAAAGTTACGAATTTACTGAGAAAACTATAAGGAAATGTATAATTATATATACATGTGTGAGCTGGCGAAAATCATTTAAGTTATCATTTTGCACATGTATTCTTGTAAAATCAGAAAAGAAACCGTCAAAATCCTTTATACGTAGCCAGAGTCGTTAAAGATTAGAATATTATTACAGCACACAAAAACAACAGAAAATATTCACTACCACCGTGAGCTCAATGCCAAACAAATGTAACAAACGATTTAATTGACGCTTGAGTTTTTGAACTGACGTTGACATTTTCGCTTTGTGGCCTGTTTACAACATTGATAATCGATTGTAAAATCCGATTTATTAATCTATTCAGTCAATTTATTTTTACGACTTTTTTGAAACCTTGAAGTCACGAGGAAACCATTATTTAAATATCTAATAATTTTCTTGAACTTACCTAAAGAAGAAAATACTGAATTTCTTTTTTTTTTCTATTTTTGTATCAAAATCGATTAACCAACCTGTTTCATCCGGCAGCATTGTTTAAAAATGAAAATAACGGACGTCAGTATTATTTTTATTTAATATTTATTTTCTTTTGCCATGATAAAACCGCTTAATATTTCATTAATAACTACAAAAAAAACTGTAAAAAATATTGATAAATATTTCATTTGTGTAATGGTTAGGCCCAAATTCGCCCGTCTCCTTTGACAGCTGTCTGATTATTAGTTTGTGAGATACAGCATTTTGAGTGAAGCAACTTTTGTTATTTTGAAAAAAATGGATAAAAAGGAATTGCCTGTTTTAATGAAACACTATTTTTTGATGAAAAAAAGTGCTGCTGATACTAAAAAGTGGCTTGATGAGTGTTATCCGGACTCTGCGCCGGGCGAAGCAACCATTCGTAAGTGGTTTGCCAAATTCCGTACAGGCCATATGAGCACCGAAGACGATGAACGCAGTGGACGTCCAAAAGAGGCTGTTACGGACGAAAACATAAAAAAATCCACAAAATGATTTTGGAAGATCGTAAATTGAGGTTGATTTGTATAGCTGGCACTCTAAAGATATCAAAGGAACGTGTTGGACATATCGTTCATGAATATTTGGGTATGCGAAACAACAGGAACGTGTCGATGCTTCATAGCAATGTTTGGAGCTGTTCAACCGCAATTGAAGTGAATTTTTGCGTCGATATGTGACAATCGATGAAACATGGATCCACCACTACACTCCGGAGTCCAGTCGGCAGTCATCTGAATGGACTGCACGCGATGAACCGAATCCAAAGCGTGGAAAAACTCAACAGTCGGCCGGTAAGGTTATGGCGTCAGTATTTTGGGATGCACATGGAATAATTTTCATCGACTATCTTGGAAAGGGAAAAACCATCAACAGCGACTATTATATAGCGTTATTGGAGCGAAATCGCGAAAAAACGGCCCCATTTGAAGAAGAAGAAAGTGTTGTTTCATCAAGACAATGCGCCGTGTCACAAATCGATGAAAACGATGGCAAAATTGCATGAATTGGGCTTCGAATTGCTTCCGCATCCACCGTATTCTCCAGATTTGGCCCTCAGCGACTTTTTCCTGTTCTCAGATCTCAAGAGAATGCTCGCTGGAAAGAAATTTAAAGCCGATGAGGAAGTAATCGCCGAAACAGAGGCCTGTTTTGAGGCTAAACACAAATCGTACTACAAAAATGGTATTGAAAAGTTGGAAGATCGCTATAATCGGTGTATCGCCCTCGATGGCAACTAAGTTGAATAATAAAATCGAATTTTGCCAAAAAAAGTGTTTTTCTATAAAACGATACGAACCTTTCAGCCCAACGGTGTATTTAAAGCCGCTGCAAGCCGCGATCGGAGCAGTATTGAATTTGGCGAGACAAGCTAATATTCGGAGCGAAATAAAGTGAATCAGTGTGGTTAATTATTAGTGTTTTAAGTTTTAATTGGTGTTCGGTAATAAAATTGTAAATTTTGGTAATTCAATCGGCAGTTTTTACTGTCAATATTTTTGGGGTTATATTTTTAGTTTGAGAAACAGAGTTAGCAACATAAAATATTTACTTTTCCACATACATGAAATAAAATGCACATATTTGCACTCTTCACATCTGCACACATACAAGTCATGCGATGTTCTCTCGCCTTATGATATCGCAGTATATGTGGAAGGTTAACACGTGTTTGCTTGAGTACTTATTTATTGCATTGAGGGGTGGCCTTTTTT
The DNA here is from genome assembly GCA_036936625.1 of Parnassius smintheus behrii. Lineage (NCBI taxonomy): Eukaryota > Metazoa > Arthropoda > Insecta > Lepidoptera > Papilionidae > Parnassius > Parnassius smintheus. Next base: position 59,583,410 of record JAUPFT010000001.1, on the reverse strand, counting down.
TGATGTGCCGTTGCGGAAATGTTTTTAGTAGTAATTGAAGTATTAAACTTAGTAAAGTACTTGCTACTTACGTAGTATATATAATTTCAATGCTGAGTTATTTTAGTAAATTCTCAATCATAAGCACAAAATCTATGTTCTCAATAGCTATCAGTTTAATCTCCACTTCCACTATATTTTTATAGGGTACGGGAAAAATGATGCGGCTCACCTGATGGTTTGTGTCGACCGTCGCCCATGTACATATAACTGCAACACCACATCAGTAGAATTGCTGGTAGGTAGGCTGCCAGTTTTAAAAAAGATTAATCGCGTTTCTTGAATCTGCCTAAGTCGTATCGGTCTTGAAAAATCGCCGATGGTAAACGATTCCATAAAGAAGTCAGGTGTATAATAATTTAGTTTTGCCTAGCTGTGGAGCCGCGTGGTCTGGGATACTAAACAATAGAAAATAATTAAAATAAAAACCTGATCACACTACAGAATTCGATCGAATCGTTGTTTTGAGACTATTAATGTTTTAAAATTAAGAAGACGGCGAAACAAGTCAAGCAATTGGTATATTATGGTCGTAGAACGAACAGGTCGGCTAGACCGGGAAAGAACTACGATTTTACAGAATACCAGCGCGGAAAAGGAGCTTTAAGTTACTGTTTAGTTGGCGAGTGTAGAGAACCGGCAACACTTTTTAATGATACCTTCTTAGTCATCTAGTGCAAGAGCACATCTGTATTTTGATTGTTAATTGAGGATAGAAGTATAGATGCTACAGAATTCACTTACTATCAGGTGAAATGCGTGCTCGTTTGTCACATATAAAAAATAATGGCAGATATAAAGTTGCACTGACTTTAGTAATTATCACAGAAATAACTTTGACTGGATAGGGTTGTCAAAAGGCAATTTTGTTATCTATGTACATAAATATTTATTTATAAAAACAACAAATCCACCTTAATATAAAACAAGAAGGCAGCGAAACTTACAAAACATATATATCTTTTAGGAACTTGTATTAAGGACATTTCTCTTTATAGATTAGGAACATATGCTTAAAATTAGAAAGTCTGTCTAACATGTAGTATCACATCAATTCTTGGACTTGGAATTGAAACAAACTAATAAATAAGTAACTAAATCTAAAATTTAACGGTCATGTATTCAGGCACATGGCACGAAGTAAATAAAACATCACTTCTTTTTATCCTCACCATATATTAAAGTTTTCGCTTACTTTCAATATTTCATGTCTCCATATTTCCGAATATTTTTTTACCAAACTTAACTATAGACCAACAAGGAACAAGCAAATCAACTTTACTTTTTTTGTCGAGGGAAATCCTCATGGGCACCTTACGCTGCGGGGGCCACAAGAAAGTTATGCCGAGCTCCTACCAGCTAAAACACCTCGGTGGTCACTATCAGCATATAAAGGGGTCCCGGGATCTCCACTCGAAACGCAACTGGGGCCCCTCTCTCGCTTTACTTTATTACAGTTTGTCCCGGGGGCAGATCTTTCTACTCCCAGCACCCTCGCAGTGCGGTCACGATGTCTAAGGACCACTCCGAGACATCACCCTCCTCGGGGGTTATATCTCTAGGCATTGGGGGCCCCCGCCCCAAGCGTCTGCAACCCCAGAGGCCCTATATCTGATAGAGGAACACCGTTTATAAGAAGAGAGCCATGAAGAATGCCTTGGCAACGTTGTCTCCGAGCGGGATCTACCCTCTCCTGATCCCGCCCAACAGCCTCCTTCTGAGTCATAACGAATTCATAAAAAGTTGCTCTCCACGCCGAATACCTGCTGGCATCGTCGAAACGACTGCTGACGGGGAAAGATTCCATCCGATTTAGTTTACCAGGATCGTTCGCTCCTCTCCCCATGCTGGACATGTCACGAGCATATGAGACGCGGAGCCTTGGTCCCGTCCACCGAAGTGGAAGCAGTTCAATGAATCTTACATAATTAATCACCGAAGCACACGTGCCCGGTAATTATCTGTATCAGTCTGTAGGTGAGTCTTTCTACTCGTCACTTTATCCACGCTTCAAAGACCTCAGGATTGCATCAATGAGGCGTTTGCGGTCATGGCGTTACTCGTGTCAAGTGCGCCATTTAGCCAAAGTGTTTGCAATTCCCGCCGTTTAATTCATTCGAGCGGCTCTTCTAGCTCACTAGCACTCTGGCGGAGGGCACAGATTCGGTCGTATACCCTCGCGTCCATCTCCGCCAGTATGTCTATAGGTAGGTAGGTCTATAGGAAGTGAGGATCGTCGCCGCTTCAAAGGATATAGTGCGATATCCTCGTACGATCCGTATGACCATACTCCGCTGGAAACTGTAGATTTTAGTTCTCCAGCGTCAGATGGCCAGCCTTTTTGCCCATACAGGTAATCCATACAGAGCTACGAACCGCATAGCTCCCGTATAAAGGCGATGGCTTCCTCCGTCAGTCCCCCTATATTGGACAACAGTTTATGTATAGCACCCGCTAGCCTTTCCATCTGGTAGGTAGTAGTAAGTAGTAGTAGGGACTGTCCAGGTAGAGACCTAGGTACTTCATGTATCTCCCCACTCTGACTTCAGACCTACTCACGCAGACGCAAGATTCGTGTGGTTTCCTGCCACGTGTTTTTTTTATAGGAAAAGGGTGACAAGCGAGCACACAGTCCAACTGATGGTAAGCGGTTGCTGTTGCCCATACTGGCTGGGAAGATCGATTTACAGAACCTCATCATAGACGGGTTTCCACATTAACGAACATTTACACATTGGGCCCAACACCGAGCCCTGCGGAACGCCACGTTTAAGCTTCCTCCGGATCTTCCCACCATCTTGCGTCATGTAATGAACATATCGCGCAAGTAGTCTCGATAATACCTTGCAGGAAGGGGGGCACTTGATGATGTGCTAGTGCCCTCTTGATTGCGTCTCAGGGTAAAGAGTTAAGGGCGTCGACGACATCAATAATTATCGCCAACGTCACGCCACCTTAGAATACTGCTTGTTTTAACAGGGAGCGGAAGGCAGACAGTGGAACGCTCGTCCCCAAACCGTCGCAACCCAAAGTGGCTATCAGTCAAATCGAGACTAACCCGCGGCAGATGCTTAGTAAGTCGAGTGGCAACTATCCTCTCGAATATTTTGCCAATCTCGTCCAACAGGCATATGGGTCGGTACGCTGAGCTGAGACTTTACAAGCAGAGCGCATGATGTGTGCGATTTCTGCCAACCACCAGTACACTGCTCTGCGCTTGGGGCGACTGGTTTTGAGCGCTGACAGATCGCAAATTTGCGCCATCCTACTCCAAAACCAGTTCGGTTCCACTTCAAGATCGGACTGAAACTCTTCGGCGTTTTCTGGCCAGGACGCGATGATGGCGACGGCTTTTAGCCTATCTTGGTCGAGCCGCTTGACACACCAACGCCACGGTGTGTGTCATGTGAATCAGTGTGACATCGAACACGATTTGTCGGTGGTCGGACAATGTGACCGCCTCCTTCGGAGTTGCCCACATTAGGTCCAAGACGGGCTCCCCTGCCTTTCTCTCCCTGCGGATCGTCTCTGGAATTGCCCCAAGCTCTGGTATGGGCGTTAAAATCTCCTAGAATGATCAACGTATGTGGTTGACATTCTCGAACACAGCTAGCTACCCCGTCTAGGTACGCCTCCTAGTCGGCAAGGGACATATTAGGAGAGGCATAGCAGCCCACTATGGCTAGGGGGCTCAATTGAACTGCAACAAAGTTCATCTGCCCTCTTCTCAATAGAGGGCAGGAAGACATCTTCTTCACCCCACCCCCAGTAGTTGGCGGCAAAAGCCGATTCGTCACCGAACCAGCGAGGATGATCGTGGACGGCATAGGGCTCAGCTATTACTGCGATGGTGACCCTCCACTCCGCAATGGTTTGCTTAAGCAGATGCTATGCGTTATGGCAGTGGTTTAGATTGCCCTGGAGGACTTTAAAGATAGTGACTTTTATAACTCACATTGCCGACGGAAGTTGTTGTGGCCGCCTTGGAGGGTGCAATTGCCTGTTAACTTTTCCTTCCCTTTTCTTTGGAGGTAGGATACACTTCTTTCCTAATCTGTGGCTAGCAGGACGTCCAAGATCAGAGCAGAAATGACATTTGAGTGTCGTCGCAGTACACTGTTTGACCCTGTGGCCGAAATCGCCACATTTGTCACAACGTTTTCTTATGTTATTATATACCCCTATTAGTGTCACTGTGGCATCTGCCGACTACTTACCCCCTTTCAAGACACCGAAAACAATGCATTGGCCTAGTAACTCAACTCGAGCAGACCCTAGCCCACGCACACTCGCCGAACAGCCAGAATCTTACGGACCACCGTGACTGGACACCGTAGCCAGCACGTCCCCATACTAGTGGAATTTCGACGGATTTCTCTGAATTTAATGTCATTGGTGACGACGTCGTTAGGGTTCAGCAGTCCAACTTCGCTTGTTTTAACCGGGCGATTAATTCGCACGTTCAAATCTAAGAGACATCACGCATTTTGGCCGGCAGCTTGTCTGCCTTCGTGCCGCAATCCGGACCCTTGATCTCCAGAAGGAGCATCCTGGTTACTACCTGCTTCTGGCGAACTGTGTCTATGCCAAACTCTGCCAGGTGTATTTTAGATTTTACCTCCTCCATTATTTTGGCATAGGTCACAGAGGAGCTTTCTGACACCTGGTTACTGTTACAGTCACAGATGTTGGCGCACGGAAAACTGTTTTCTTCTTTCCTCTCTGTTTCGGAGTACCAGAAGGTGATTTTAGTGAAAAGTCACTTTAATAATATAATTATCATGAGCAATCAGGACGAGTCGATTCGTTTAATTCAATGAATGTACAATCTGATCATATATGATATATGATCAGATGATATATGATGAGATTGTACATCCATTCATAACATATATGTTAAATCTTTGAGTAATTTATTTCTATATTGGTTGCGACGCTCATATTTTTTTCTAATCCAGAAGTGTCTAGGTCTTTTAACGTGACAGTTTTAGTTTTATTGAACATTAAGCAACGAAAAAAGTAGCTGCAGCTGAATTTACACTACTTTTCACTACGGGTGCCCGAGTACTTATGATGGCTCGGTCTGCCTCGCGAGGTATGCCTCTGAGTTCTGGACAAAACTACTGAGGCGAGCCTTCGATCGCGAGCCGCACAACGAGGCTGCTGCGCGAGCCCGTACTCTAGGTATGTACGCGGCTAATGGCTCGTTTTCAGTAAAAGGGCCTCCGGTTCTCTACACTCACCATACAAAATACAAGAGCATTAAGCTGCTATTTACGCTGGTATTTTTCGACAGTATGGTCCTGCCCCGGCGGAGCTGACCTATTCGTGCTATAACTAATTTTATATAGCTGCAATGTGTTACGTGACTCTATAATGGTTGTAGCTCGAACAGATTATTAATTTATTATATCCTTCTGTTTACATTTCTTTAGTGTTATCTTATTAGGTATATAGGTAATTTGTAAAAAACTGAACAAAAAAACGTAATTTACAAATAATATTTTCATGTTTCAAAAATTCTAATAAAAGATTCCAGGTTGCTTTGCAACTTTTAAATGTGCAAACTTTTAAATAGTTTAAAGTTCTTCTTTCTTAAAAATTTTTCCAAATCAAATATTAGATCGGTAAACATTTTATTTCTCATTTCTGTTCGTTTTAAAATATACTTATTTTAAAAGTGATTTAATATTTAAATTACAATTTCCTTAATTCATTTGAGTTTTGTTTTGTGCATATAGTTACATAATATAAGCCCTCGAAATTCATTTTAAGCAACATAATATAGTGGTGGTTGCAAACTGATATTGATATTGATTTTGATAACTGATATTTTCCTCAAGTGCAAACAGCATCCTTTGTTAACCAACTTCATAAAAGGAGGAGGTACTCAATTCGAATGTATGTTTTTTATGTATGTTACCTTAGAATTTTTGTCTAGGTGAACCCATTTTGATGATTCTTGTGCTCACGAAATGCTGCTTTTCGTGTGGTTCCATATAAATTTGATCAAGATTTGACCAGTAGTTTTAGAGATTTACTTACTTACTTTAATAATGCGTATTTAATTGATTTTTAATACACTGATGATGATCTCATTTTATTTATATTGAAGTCGGTTGTACAAAATTTTTAATGTTACCACTTTTTGTCGAACGTCAATCTCTTAGACTTATGGTCTAGTAAAAGACCTTGACCGTATGTTCCGATAAATCTCAGAGCTATCTAAAAGCGTTTGCGCATTGCATCCGATTCGAATCCGTTAATGCTAATAGTTGAATCCGAAGTAGTCATAGCGTTGTATGTATGAGTGCTTGCGCATTATATCCGAATTTCGTTTTACGGCCGTGGTAGCTCAGATGGTTAGCGCTCGCTGTAAATTTCACAGTACACGAGCAAACCGGGTTCGATCCCCGCCGGTATCAAAGAAATTGTTAATTTAAATTTTAAGTGATGATTTACCACGTGTTCGGCGGTGAAGAAAAAATCGTGAGGAAACCTGCATGTGTGAGAAATAAGAAAAAAATATTTCGACAACAAATATTAAGACGTGTGAAATTCGCCAACACGCATTGTTGCAGCGCGGTAGACAATTCTTTGGCCTAAAACCCGTTCAGAAATGAGCGGAGTCTTGTGCCCAACAGTGGGACGTATATAGGCTGTTACTTAAACTTTTAAGTTTTTTCGTTTTAGGATGTCGAAAATAGTGTTACTAGTCCGTTTTCACGGACCGAAGCAACTTGATATTTGTATTTCCACGTTTGCACACTTCTCCCTAATGGAATCAGAGCCATCACGGTGGTGGTGGTATGTGGTGGTATATCCCAAACTATTTTTAAGTGAAGTGACAAATTAACTTCCCGTCTACCTGATGGTAAGTGGATTCTTCAGTCCATGGATACAACAAACAAACTAAGAAGACTACATATGCGTTTTCATCTCCGAGAAGACCTACCTACTTATTTAGAATATATTTTTCTTCGTGTTCGTACGTGTTATAAAAGCTGATGTGAAAAAAGTTGATAGCAATTGGAAGGACATTTAGTTAAAGCCCAAAGAGCTGTATGTGAAACACCAGAATATCGAAAATTTTTGAATCTTATGCACGCGAGCAACAATCGTATTTCTCCGATTCAGATCGAACGCAGTGCACAGTCGATATATATTTAGTTAAAATTTTATTTCGGATTCGGACTGAAACGGAAACCAAAAAAACTGCAATGCATGTCTAATATATAAAAAATAATGTTTGTTTGTTCGTATTTTATGCGCAGCCATTACCAAAATTAGGTAAAACGTTGTCAACATATTGCTTGCACTTGCGCGAAGATTATAGGCATAGTACAATTAACTTACAGAAGTTGACGCGCGTATCGTACCGTCAAATTTATCTGAAAGTAATGTATCATCATCATTATAATTCTTAATTAAATAATATAACTCTTTCAAATTTAAAACGATATTTTCAAAAATATTTCTTCTGCGGCAAGAATACGCCAGGCTAATATTACCTGCTAGTGTGTTTTTTTTTTAATTTATTTAATGAATAGATAATGAATACAAAATGAAACACTACTTAAATAAATAAAACCGGCCAAGAGCGTGTCGGGCCACGCTCAGTGTAGGGTTCCGTAGTTTCCCGTCCGTCACAATAAGTGTTCCCACTTATGAGTTTAAAGGTTATGTTTGCGCTCCAGCAGCGCTCCGCGCTCCTGCAACTGCTCCCGGTAGTGGGTACTGTTGTTTCCATCCAAGTTCAAAATGATTTTCCTAGAAAGTTCTTGTAAAGTTCTACTTTTCAGATTTTTTCATATTTTCTAAGCTTATGGTTCAAAAGTTAGAGGGGGACACATTGTTTTTTACTTTTGGAGCGATTATTTCCGAAATTATTGATATTATCAAAAAATGATTTTAGTAAACCCCTATTCATTTTTAAATACCTTTCCAACAATATATCACACGTTAGGGTTGAAATCAAAAAAAAATCACTTCCCACTTTACATATAGGGAGGGCTACCCTAATAAAACATTTTTTTCCAATTTTTATTTTACCATTTTGTCGGCGTGATTGATACACATATTGGTAAATTTCAGCTTTCTAGTGCTAACGGTCACAGAGATTAAGCGAGGACGGAGAGACGGACAGACAGACATGGCAAAACTATAAGGGTTGCTGGTTGACTACGGAACCCTAAAAGGAAAAAAAAGATAAACGCAATGTTTTCTATTATTTTCATATAGAAAGATGTGGGTAAATTTGAATGAATTGAAATATAATATATTTCGACGCATTTGAATTTGATTCTTAATTGAGGATAAACATATTATGTTTCGGATATGTGCTTGTTTGTCATCTTTACTATATCTTTACTATAGGGTAAATAAATAAATACAAACGACTTACGCCACTCCGTTCATCCCTGTTAGTACGATGTGGCATCGTTGGGGGGACAGGGATGAAAAGGGTGGCGAGAGCTCTATTATTTATTAGCGCAGTTTAACTTTCTTTAGTTTATGATGTCCTGGTACATTCGTCGCATGTAACACGTGTTTGTTTTCCTGCCGTTGTCCTGTCGGTGTCCATTGGTTAGTTGTTTTTAGTTAGTTAGTTAGTTTTTTTTGATAAAATTAATTTCAACTTTGTAACATTATGAATTGCTTATACGTGCCTTTTTTGATACATTCTGACTTTTCACAATAGAGTGCAGAGCCCCATTTACTTTATTTCCTGCGTTCACTCGTCGTTCAATGTCCTTATCATATCTCCCATCCTTGCTGAGTACACATCCCAAATATACAAACTCATCTACTTGCTAGATCAACTCCCCTTCTATTCTTATTTCACATATCGTTTTACTTTCTTCTCTTTCAAGAACCATAACTTTCGTCTTACTTGCGTTCACTTCCATACCCCTTTCTTTTAAAGACCTGTTCATTAATGTAACCATCATTTGCAACTCGGCCGCCGACGACGCAAAAATAACTTGATCATCGGCGTACGAAAGGTATTTTATGGTTAACTCACCCATTCTTAATCCGCATTCTTCAGCTTTAAAATTTTCCAAACAACTGTCCATAAATAGGTTGAACAGCCACAGGGAAGCCACACAGCCCTGTCTGACACATTTATGGATGCCAAACCAGTCCGAGTAGACCCCGTCGATCCTAGCACAAGCACTAGAGTCCCTTTAAAGAGACTCTGCCTGTATTAACCCAGCACTCAATTCAGTGTTTGCTATAACATATTCCTGTCCACTCTATCATAAACCTTTTCCAAGTCCATGAAACCTCACACACACACAGAAAACATTTTTGTAACACACACACCATAATATGTATGTGTGCTTTTCGTGCACATAAGTATATTTATATATGTGTACATACACACACATTTAGTGAATATATTTACTTTAAATAAAAATGGATATTAATTAACGTAAGAAGAAGAATAGATAACAAGATTTAAGATAGAGAACGAACAGGCAAAATTGAGATAGAGGCGTGACTCAACCTTTGTTTTAATTACATCTCATATAATTTTTGAGAAGGCGTTTTATCTTAACAGATAAAAAATTTACACTTTTTGCCTGATCATTTCTATCCTCAGCACAGAAACTTTATGTAATTTATAAGTGTTTAAAGGGGTATTGATTTCTGAACTGCCTGTAATATGCAATTTTCGAGTTGTTTCCAATACAAAATGGTTACGGACGGCTTATTGCAGAATGATTGAAGTACATTTTATAAAATATTTTAACTATATGATTAACCAAAATAAATAAAAAAGTGACTTTTAAATTTATTATTTTCAACTTTAAGGTTTATTTATGGGATGTTCTACGAAAAGTTGTATTTTCTTAGATTCGTGTAGAGTTAATAAAATGTTCTTTAAAGATAATCACGTATTTTACGTGGTAGAGCCATGCTGCAGTTATATTAGTAGTATAGTTGTAGCACGAATGGGTCGGCTCGACCGGGGAAGGACCACGCTCTCACAGAATACCAGCGTGAAATAGCAGCTTAATGCTGCGGTGTTTCGTATGGTGAGTGTAGAGAACCGGAGACCCTTTTTACTGGAAAAGAGGCATTCCATCTTAGTCCTCACGGGTGACAACGCATCTGCATTTTGATTTGTAATCGAGGATAAATGTAGATGCCTATGGGCCACAGCAACCACTTACCATCAGGTGGACTGTGCGCTCGTTTGTCACCCTATCCTATAAAAAAAAAAAAAAAAAATTTATCAAATTGACTTCGTATTTAATCTATATTATAATGAAATTTCTCAAAGGCGAAGTCACTGATTTCAGTTACTTCTAAACTTTATTTATTTTGTAGTTTAAGAGTTAAGTCTCCTTTAGCTTCATGATTCATTCGGAATCAATAAATAATCGCAAAATGAAAATTGATTATTAACAATTCAATTAAATTATACTTACCAAAAAGTTAACAAACTATAATAAAAATGTATTAATATAAGAATTTAAAAGGAGCTGGAATTTAATGTGGGTTAAATTTGTATAAATTTGAGAAAAAAGTTGTTAACATATTCACCTGTCAACACACATAGAATGCACCTATAATACGCACGTACAAGACGTACGAGGTTCTCACGCCTTATGATATGCTGGTTAGCACGTGTTTGCTTTTAGGTTTCATTGGGCGACCGACCGCGCCCTTTTTAGGGCAAGATCCGTTAAGGTAATGTTAAAATGTTAAGGAGTATAGTTAATTGAAGAATTGAAAGTACCTACATACGTTACTTAAATATATATATATATATATATATATATATATATATATATATATGTATAATATTCGAAAATTTTGGCCATTCTGGTGTTTCACATACAGCGCTTTGGGCTTTTACTAAGTGTCTTCGCAATTCCATCAACTTTTTTGACTTCAGCTTAAATAATACGTACGAAGACGTGGAAAACTATATTCTAGGCAAGTACGTAGGTCTTCTCTTCACCACAGAAGTCCGTCTGAGTGCCAACCTCTTACCAAGTTCTGGCGCGAAATAGCTGTGTTCTACTGTAAACTGCTGTAAACTACCGCGTTCCGGTAAATATTGACAGCCAGTAAAATTAGACGTCTGAGGTATTCCATCTTGGTCCTCAGAGGTGACAACGCATTAGGAAGAAGTGCGCAAACTTGAAGTACAAAACAGTTCTATATTCAGTTCAGTTGCTTCAGTCCGTGAATACTCTTTTACGAACTAGTAACACTACTCTCTCAGTCGGATATAATGCGCAGCCACTCATATAAACAGCGCTACGACCAACTCGGATCGACATTTCTTGGATTCGAATCGGATGCAGTGCGCAGACGCTCTTAGATAGCTCAGAGATTCATAGAAATATACGGTCTAGATCTGTTACCAGACCATAAGTCTACAGATCGAGTTTCGACAATAAGTCATTGAGTTATACAAATCTAGAGGAGCAAACCACATTACCGCGCGTCGCAAAAAGTGTAACCACTATCCAAACGCGACGACGTAGCTTTGAAATTACTAAATATTTTAAATAAACATGTATCTGTCTCACTTACAGAAGTTGCAAAAACAATACCGCCGCTAAGGTTAGGTAAAGATAGACACATCAAACATGCAATGGCGGTTTGTGTGGCTTACTAGATGAAATTTAACCCGAAATACGCAATAAAAAAGAGTTTTTTATAAGCTTCAGTTAATTGTTTTTATTTTAAAAAATATATATTTTATTATCAGGTGAATAGAAGTTAGCGTGACTGATGAAATAAAACATATTTTTTATAAGTATTTTTATTGTACTAATAAATCAAACAATATAAAATAGATAATAAAATATAAATAATTTTTATAGGATAAGGGTGACAAACGAGCACACAGTCCTTCTGATGGTAAATGGATGCTGTGGCCCATAGACATCTACATTCGATTAAAAATCAAAATGTAGATGCGTTGTCACCCCTGAGGACTAAGATGGAACGCCTCCATCCATTGAGTTATACAACACAAATCAATGCCTCAATCCCAGTAAAACGGGTCTTCGGTTCTCTATACTCACCATACGAAACACGGCAGCATTAAGCTGCTATTCAGAATCAGTTCAGAAACAAAACAGCGCTGCTTATTTTAAGCTAGTATATTTATTCTGCGACAGCGTGGTCCTCCGGATCGAAATTTTGCGAATATAATTTAAGTGCTTGAGATTCATTCACAGTATAATATAGTGTCGGTTGCAAACAAATTGATTGATATGAGCATCAACCAAAACCATTTAGTAATGTTACATTTTCTCCTAGTACCGACCGCATTTTTTTAACCCACTCACATTCAAAATGGAAGAGGTACCTGACTCGACTGTACGTTTTTATGTGTGTTACCTCAGAATTTTATTCTAGGAAACTAATTTTGATGATTATTTTTTTATTTAAAATCTGGTGCTTCTCGTGTGGTCCCATATGAATTTGATCAAGGTCTGACCAGTAGTTTTGGAGTTATCCTTAATAATGCGTATTTAAATAACTTTGAATACTTTGATGGTGTTCTCTTTTAATTTATGTTGAAGTCAGTTGTACAATTTTTTAAATTTTACCACTTATTGCATTGATTTATACATTACACTAGATTAGTAATTACCGCGCCAAAGCGTTGCCACTGCACATATTATGGCCACAGCTATATGCATAGCTAACGTCAGTTCAGTGTTCAATGTGACGCCGACAGAGTTGAGCCGAGCGACAAAAAATGGGTAAATGCGTAGTGAAAGAATGCGATTCAAGGTCACAAAAACATAATGAATCAAGCGGAATCACTTTCCACATATAATAAATTTTAGTTCATAATTTTCATGTTAAGCGTAAAAACCTCAAATAATTGAATAAAATTATCGATGCGATTTTGGTTAAATGTTGCCACTTTTCCGCCTTTATAAATTATCCACGGGAGACTATAGAGTAAGCTAATTTGTTACCTCTAATTTTAAATATTTTGGGAATTATAATAAAACTACGTTTTAACCTTATACAAAATAATTATTTATTCTTATTTTAGTTTATTCATGAATCATTATACTAAATATATTTTATTATTACCTATTTTATATTAATAATTTTATATTGATTAAAATTTTATTTTTATGTAAGCTGCGTATGCTATACACGTGCTAATTCGATAAATATACTAGGACATCAGAAGACGGAGAGAGTTGGATTGATTCGTACCTAATTCTTGCATTTAAAATAATACAGAAATGTGCAGTAATTATATAATTGGTATAAGTAGTAATAGCTCTAAGAATGACAGATACAATAAAAAAATAAAAATGTTATAGAAAACATAGCGCATTTTAATCTAAAAGTATAAGTTGGTGGTTGCCAAACCTAGGAAGAAAACCTAGTCTAACAAATGAGACACTTGTGTTTATAATGCGTTATTGCAATTACAAATACTTACGAGTGCGGCACTGAAAATTACGGGAATCAAGGAAGTGACACAACATTACTATTTAAAAATGTATTTATTGCTTTTCGAAGTATTCTCCGCGAAATTTGACACATTTTTCTATATGATGGAACCAATCATTGAAGCAACCATTCCATTCGGAAGTTGGGGTCTCCAAAGTGGCCGTTTTGTAATAAATAATTTACTTACCATTTTCAGTGTCACATTTCTTGTTGTTATTTACAAACATATACCAGGGGAAGGCTCTATTAATAAAAGAGTGGCAATATAATAATAGAACTACTATTTTCAATCTCTTTCTTTTATCGCCTTATCCATAAACCAGTAAATGCTGATCTTTTATTTAAGGTCATTGACATAATATACGCGAAAAAATCGAATACTACGAAGGTGTGCTCGGGTCGCTAGTCAAATAATAAATCTGTAACTATGGAGCCGGTAACTAGGTATCTACTTATCTAGATATATCTATAAATAATAATATCTTAACTTTTGTTATCCTTAGGAACAGTAAAGAAAGAAAAGTCGATATTCCTATTGTTATTTGAACACCCTTATGTTATGCAGTAACTTTTCGCTTTTTTAGTGTCCGTACTTGAATATAATCTCAAAAATAAATATCAAAAGTACCTAAATACTTATAAGAGAGAAACATAGTTTTTTGTGAACATAAGGCGCGCGTCAGCTCGAGCGCGCAAATGACCACCTCACCGAATTAACCCCTTGTAGGGGCCGCGCAACGTTGGTATATTTTCATACAATCCAATATAACAGATATAGGTCCAATCCACATTCGTTCTCCAGAAAAAATGTCTTAGAACAATATATTTTTATAACATGCATAGTACCGAATCATTAAGAAATGTTTTCAGAACAAAGGGTTTCCTAACACTGACCTGGAATCTTTATCCTAGAATTATGTCCATTTGTTAAAAACAATATGCAATATTTTAATTTGAAATCTGATTCAAAGAAACACATTCGCAATCAATATAAATATGATAGCTTACCTATTATTAAAATATGATTTACTATAAAAGTACCTATTTACTGCTATTCGTGTATAGTGTATACAATCAGTTACCACCAGCTATTAAACAATTACATGGAAATATGTTCAAAACAAAATTGAAGAAATTGTTAATTGAAAATGTTTTTTACGATCTCAATAAGTTTTTTTTTTTAAAATTAATGTTAGTAAGTAGTAAATTCTAATATTATATTTTTTTAATTGTTGCATATCCGAAACGGGTAAACTGTTGAGCCTAAAACTATATGTTTTTGTACTAAAAGCATATTGTACACAGTTATGCAATAAGTGTATCTTTATCATGCCTAAAGCGGGGAGTGAGGCAGGCCTGACGTATAATAAGCATAGCCGTCATTTGATTTTTACTTAGTAACTCATATACCTATTAAAGTAATTCACTATTCTAAATATTATATTTTCGAAAACGACACTTAAAACTAGTTAAATAATTACTATAAATTACGCTCGCGCCAACCGTGCGATAACACGATGTCGGCCAGCCCTCTGCCCCGCAGTACCCGCACCGTTGCTCTGCACAGTTACATTCGATTCCCAACTGTAAAAACTGTGCTTCTGGCATTACTTTCTAACTCGGTTATCTCCGAATCGGACCACTTTCCACTGGATGCGGTCAAGTGGAAGGAGCTAGTGTGAGTTGCCGTGTCCCAGGGATAAGAACAGTTTCCCAAGTGAGGACACACGAAAGCAGATATCCTCACTGTCGTAAAAATTTATTTAAAAAAAAAATGATACCGCTACCATGTTTCAAGAGAGTGATGTTACCTGCAATAAATACTACTGCTTCACGCCGGTATTCTGTGAGGCCATAACACTTCACCGATTCAAGCTGGCCCATTCGTGCACCAGCAAAAGCTATTGCGTGGCACTATCACGTAATAAGCGCTGCAGCAACGTAATCACCGACTCAGGATTTTGTACAGTAATATTTCGTATGCACTTCTGTGCTTTGTGCCAGTATTTTTAACAAAATTCACGTCATACTTAATTTATGTTTCAATACTGGCTTTAAATAATAATTAATAAAACAGAAAAAAGGTAACAAATGCAATAGAATACAAAAATAACAATAAACATTCGGTATATACCAATATATTTCATTTATTCCAGGACAGATTTACAGGGGTTCCGCTTCCACAACGTCGATGTTTCGCTACCGCGATATTTTCACAAATTCGCCCGCACACGATTGCATCGGATCAATTTGTTTCATGCGGCCAATGTACTAGGATTTCAAAAACAGAAGAAGAAAAATTTCTTTATAATCAATGTGTGCAATTATTCCTGCGTGCATCGTCGTCATATTTACAGAGACGAGTGAGAAAGAAGCACTACTATCCGTTTTATAATATTTATTATAAATAGTTTAAACTAGGGAATCATGATAAATCAAGAACTGCCTATAGATCATGGTATTTGTTTTAGTTATAAAAGTTTTAAAAAGCTACTTCAAAAACAAAAATAAGAAAATGACCTCCACATGAATTTCATCTTAATTCTTGGAGGTGACAACGCATCTGCAGCTTTCTTTGTTAGAAGTTGCTTGCAGGTTGTACATGGAAGTAGCTAGGTACTTACCATCGGGTGGACTGCGAGTTCGTTTGTCACTTAAATTATAATAAAAATATTCTTTCTGTTGTTTAAACATTTTTTAAAGCCGTGGTCGCCTAGTTTATTTCCCTCTCTCATCTCTTACGATACCCACGAGATTATATGGGAGAGTAGATATTCTTAAATCGCGCGCCGTTACGGTTGTGGATATTGAGGGCAGCATTTTCGTAATTTTTTAAAGTTGTGACACTAATATTGATTTTAATATTATATTTACTTGAAATCTGCATTTGTGAAGACTTTTTCATATAGAAATATTTGGTTAGGTAAATGAGTTTGCTTAAGTACATGAGTGTTAAATTTTAAAGATTTAGGTACTTATTAATACATAAGTTGGTTAAAATTCCAAGTGGTTGTGTCCATGTAATACGATCTTATCCTAGACTGGACAAGATCATATTACATGTTATTTTTTTAAACTTAAAATATACCTTCTAATTTTTATCATAATATGTTCCTAGTTTATGTTCCAATATTGAAGGTAAAAGAAATATCTACTAAGTAAGAGTCATGCATTACATAGTAATCGGCTATGTAATACAAATTAAATGAAAATACAAGTTAAATAAAATTTTTAAATGCTTCAAGCTTTTTGATTAATGTTTACTTAATGTTTTCCAATACTAATAAGACATACCAGTAATATGTTAGATAAGGACAGTTTAATGCTAGACTGAAATGGTGTATATGTCGGACAAAGAAAAGTATATATATTAGAAAGGGATGGCAAGAGCCTTCTATAGGATCCAGAGGGTCGTGTAAAATTGAGTTAGTTAATTAGTATAGTATAGGAAATATGCCGAAAAGAAAAACGAAAGTCCAACCATTTTTTAAAGAAATTAATTAAAATAAGAGTTTTTATCGAAAGTTTTAAAATGTATGTAAGAGGGATTTGTAAACGTTTTGGGTAAATTTTGTATTAGATTAAGATAATAGTTAGAAATGTCAATAAAGTTCTATTCTAGTGATAAAATTGCGAAATAATGAGAAAAATTAACAGTAGATTAAAGATTAAATTCTTGCGTTAAACTGTTGTACCATATGAGATAGGCGAAAATATTAATGAAAACTGTATTATAAAGAATGTATTTAAGAGGGAAGATTAAGTCAGCTCAAATTCTAATTTCGCCCCCACTTCCCCGCGCGTCGTATGCTATGTACCGATATGTTTGTAATCACTAATACTGTAAATAGAAAGGTCGTTAGACACTTATTTCATTAGGTTTATCATATTTATGCCTGTTTCTTAACGCCAAGCCAGCCGCTTCTTATTTTTATCACGGTTATTTCCCATTTTAATTTTACGTCGCACTGTTGCGTAATTTATATTCTGATCGTAAGCGACACAACCTCCCCGTTCAAAGGCCGAGGCGATACTAACGGGGCGACAGAATTCAAGCTCAAGACGCCGATAGTTTAGGTAATTTCTTTTTACAGTGAAAATAATGGTATTTAAAAAAAAGTAAATAACATAAGCACTGCTTTATAGTTAGTTCAGTTAGTATGCAAAGTTTCATGATCTTATTTAAAGTATTTTATGAATAACAGCGGTTTATTGTTTATTTTGGAGGTAACTTTGGATTTTTTTTCTATCGAGAAAATTTTACGAAATCGTGTTTTCGTCTAACATAATCACTAACATTAATCCTCAACTTTACCATATATTTATTTCAAAATTAATGCTGCAATATTTTCGGCATAACGAAGGATCTTGTTAAGCCATTTGACATTATATTTCCCCTTAACGTTTTAAGGTTTATGACCATAAGACATTGTTTATAGAATATTAATATTATGCCTTATATTTTATTAATGGTTTATGTGATGTGAACATTTAATTTTATTTATAATGTGTTTAATTTGTACTTTTTGTGAAAAACAGTTATTTTGGTATATTGTCTTGGGAAATAAAGTTATGGGACAATATATGGAAATGTGATAATGAAAATTATCGGTTCATTGGGGGTTTTCACGCGTGGCTCCCATTACTGTTTAGCTAGGAACCTTAGTAGATACCTAAGTTGCCAAATTTTCAATTCGTTCGAGTCCAGCTACATGTTCCAGTTATAAATCAAGAAAGAAAACAAAATTAGTAAAAGTAAAGTAAAGTACTGAAAATATTTAAATTTCGTTATCGCATTTCCAAGAGACATTTACGAAAAATTGCTGTTCTATTTCACTAAGGAACTGTCCCGGTCCAGACTAACATCTGCAACGGGACCATTCCTTTGGGCCCGTAATCTTAGTCGTCAACCACTTTCTTTTGAGAGATCAGTCGAGGTTTCAAGTCTAACGTCTTATCAGGGGTTACGACCACCGCGTTCTTTCCCAAAATCAACGAGGTGTGGTATAAGAAAGGGGTCAGTAATTGGTTTATCATTGTTGAGGGCGTGAGATGAAGAAGGCGACGATTCTTTTCAGCCTCGTTTCCAGTAAAAAGGGTGTCCGGTTCTCTTCACTCACCATACGAAACACAACAGCATTCAGCGGCTATTTTGCGCTGGTATTCTGTGACAGCGTAACCCTTCGCCGCCGGAGCCGACCAATTCGTGCTACAACCATAATATTTTATAGCAGTAAAGTGACTATATTATGGCTGTAGCACAAATTGATGGTTAATTTATTGTGACCTGTAAAAATGAAATTTACAAATAAAATTTCCATGTTTCACAAAGCCAAATAAAAGATTCCAGGTTGCTTTCGTACAAATTACAGATGTAGGTGCAAACTTTCAAATAGTTTAAAAGTTCTTCTTTCTTGAAACTGTATTCAAAGTGAAATATTGGATATGTAAACACATTGTTTCTTACTTCTATTCCATTTAACATATGTATGTTTTAAAAGTGATTAAAAATTTAAATTATACTTTCCTTAATTCGGAACGGAAGTAAAAAACGAAAATCTGCATATCAAATATATAAAAAATAATTTTTGCTTGTTCATATTTTATATATTCGCCATACCATTCATCAGATTGCGGTAAAACTTTGGCCACATATTGCTTGCACTTTCACAAAGGTTATAGGCATATTTGAACCCGGTAGATGGCGCTGTAGAATATGTTTATACGTGGTAGAGCCATGCTGCAGTTATATTAGCAGTATAGTTGCAGCACAAATGGGTCGGCTCGACCGGGGAGGTACCACACTCTCACAGAACACCAGTGTATAATAGTAGCTTAGCGTTGCTGTGTTTCGTATGTTGAGTGTGGAGAACCGGAGACTCTTTTTACTGGAAACGAGGCATTCCATCTCAGTCCTCACGGGTGACAACGCATCTGCATTTTGATTTGTAATCGAGGATAGATGTAGATGTCTATGGGCCGCAGCAGCCACTTACCATCAGGTGAACTTTGTGCTAGTTTGTCACCCTATCTTATAAAAAAAAGGTTGCAGTAAAGGTTTGTTAACTTATTGCTTGCACTTGCACGAAAGTTAAACGCATAGTACAATTAATTTACAGTTCATGGCGCGGTATCCTACCAACAAATTTATTTAAAAGTTATGTATCATTGTGATTATCATTCCTAAATAAATAATATGTCTTCTGCGGCAGCGATGCACCAGGTACCGGCTAGTATTTTATATAATTTAGTTAAAAGTTGATTAATTTTAAGGAAATTTGAAACAACAATTAGGTTATCTTTCATCGGTATTGTTTTTTTAAAAATAAAAATGGATATATTTAATGATGCCGTGGTCTGCCAACACATCATGAGGCAGCAGCGCAGCGGACTTTTTCCTGCTACAAAGTGCCTCCCAGTAAGTAGGACCTAATTCCAATACAAAAAGTCTGGACTCTATAATGGAACGTAAAAGTATGGAAAATGCTACTTTAATATTCGGAGGAAAGAACTTAACCATAATAATATAATAAATATACCAATTTAATTTTTCGAATAGAAAATGAAACACTGCTTAAAACTAAAAAATAAAACCGATTTTTTTTTCATATTATGAAATAGGCGGAAAAACTGGAGTGAATGGAAATGTATTTTTCGACACATATAAATTTGGATTCTTAATTGAGGACAGATGTATGATTCTAGGGGCATCTGCTTACATATGATGTGTGCTTGCTTGTCATCCTTACTAGGGGTAATATGCAAAAAACCCGTGCAACGAAGGGTGAATAAATAAATGCAAACGACGTACATTCCAGTGCTGGGTACAGGCCTCTTCTAATTATAAGAAGGCGAAGGAAGAAAGAAAAGTATGGTGTAGTACGAACTGACAAACTTTTTATGCCCATTTTTAATTTTCCAAACGTACAGGTTTCCTCTCGACGTTTTCTTTCGCTCATCGCCTAAAACTATTTTATATTTTTGTACCCACAAATAGTTTGTCAATTAATGAATAACATTTAATGCTAGGTGCATTTGCATTTAAGTTGATAATAATATTAATGTAACTTTGGTAATGGAATGTATTATAAAGTGTTAATTAGGATAATGTGTCGACAACAATGGTGTACGGAAAAACTCTAATGAGTTTATGTTTACACTAAAACTATTCATCTTTGTAATCATACATTTCTTAAACAAATAAATAAATAAATAAAATAATATTCTCACTGACCACGTGGTAAATCAGAACTTAAAATTACGATTAACAAAATACAAATAATAATGTTGTTCATGGTTATTGATCCTGACTTTGAAGTTTATGCGGTCTTAAAGTAACCAAATCTTTGTGGAAATTATTATAACCGTATAAAAATGTGTTTTGTTGTTTATTCAACATTGCTAACTTGTATTTTTTATATAGAATAAAGGTAATTAATCGAACGCACAGTCCACCCGATGGTAAGTGGATGCTGTGGCCCATAGAATATACATCTACGTACGTCTACATTTATCTTGAAGTAAGAATCAAAATGCAGATGCGTTGTCACCCCTGAGGACCGAGATGGAACGCCTCGACTTTAGTAAAAAGGATCTCCGGTTCTCTGCACTCATCATACGAAACACTGTAGCATAAATAATAGTTTATCATTCGTGCTGTAACCACAATATAGCTGCAGCATGGTTCTACCACGTAAGAAAACGATATAACAGAGATGAACAGGGTGATGAAAACTGTGTGTATTAACGCAATTTAACTTTTTTTGGTTTATGATGTCCTTGTACATTTGTCGCCAGCAACACGTGTTTTCAGCTCCTGTTCGAAAACAGTTTTTTAAAAAAGGCGACCAATTTTAAAAACATTCCTTTCGTTTTTTAAATAAATTCATTTTGGAATGTGGAACGGCACTTAGTCCTCAGGTATGACAACGCATTTTATTTTGATTCTTATTATTCTAGGATAAAACTGGATGTCTATGGGCCCACAGCATCAGGTGGACTGTGAACTCATTTGTTATCCAATGCTATAAAAAAATGAATTAAAAATACCAAAAAGTTAACAAAACTATATTAAAAATTTAATGTGAGAGTGTGATCTTGGAATATTTTTAAGGTTACATTTACAAAAAATTGAGAAACAGAGTTGTTAATATAATATTATTTTCCCCTGTCCACACACATACAATAGAGTGCATATGCACATACAAGTCGTACGAAGTTCTCTCACCTTATGATATCCTGGTATATGTGAAGGGTTAACACGTGATTGCTTTTAGGTATTATTTTCACTGGGGTGGTTCAGGCGCGCCATTTTTTCATCCTAACATGCGTTTAGGATTTTTTAGAAAATTTTCAAAACTTTAGCACAAAATCTATGTTCGCAATTATTGTCAGCTTAATCTCCACTTCCACTATATTTTTATTAACCCAGTAATGCCTAGCACGTCCATATGGACACAAAAATATGGGTAAATTTAAATGCTTAATATGGCTACACTTTATTTAATTTTAAACATTTCATTGTTTATACTATACCACTAAATGTCAAAGTTTCATTACATGTCACTGTCACTGTCATAATATAATGTTGATTCGCGGGTTTAATCATTTAATTGCCGCTAATCTGTTATGGTGAAATATGGATCCGAGAAGAGAGTAAGTAATATTATTTTCAAAATATTGGTTTTATTTATGTTATTTTTGTGCTAAATTACTAAGACATAATTGAGTTATGTCTACAAAATGGTAAAATATTGCTTAGATTTGATTTAGCATAATATTTATAACACTGAAGTTGCCGTGTCCATAAGGACACGCTAGGCACTAAGCATTGCATTACAAAAAGTAATGTATTATTTTCAGATTCTTCGATTTCAACCAATTTCTGGGTAACGGCTCCCTAAATGAAATTCTTGATATATTGTGCGAAGATGAAGAAGGTTCTGGTGAATCTCCGATACCAGAATCAATTTTTATAGCTCCTCCTGATCCAGCTATTTGACGGACGAGGATTCAGGTGACGAAGATAGTGGTGGAAGAGCCGAGAACTTGAATGCTCAGCAATTAACAGCTGGTGCGGAGGTAAGGTTTGAGCAACGATACCAAACTTACAGAGACACTCTTCATTTTGACGATCTTTGTGGCAGAAAAGCGAGAACATGGATCGATGGAACCTTAGAACCATTTTTGGGATCATTTCCAGAGATTGCAACTGACATCGCTAGTCAATCAGCCGTCGATTTGTTTGAACTTTTTATTGATCACGACATTATTGACATGTTTATTCTGCAATCAAATCGCTATGCTTTATGGAAAAACTGCCCTGATCCTAAGATTACAGCTGCTGAAATGCGATGCTTTATTGCTATTCTCATTTTGAGTGGGTATTCGCCCAATGCTAACAGACGGCTCTATTGGAGCACGGAGATAGATACCCGCAATGAGCTTATTTGCAACTCTATGCGGCGCAACAGATTTGAGGAGATAATGCGATTCATGCATTGTGTCGATAATAATGAATTAGACGTGAATGACAAAATGTGGAAGTTGCGCCCTTTAGTAAATAAAATAAAGGCTAATTTTATGAAACATTTTGTCCCTGAACAAAATCTGTCATTCGACGAAAGCTACAAGATATGGAGCCTGTGTACTCCAGATGGTTACTTGATAAATTTTGAAGTTTATCAAGGCAAGGTTCCAAATGCCAATCCACTTTATGAACAGCACTTTGGAAAATGTGCCACTCCTCTTCTAACATTTATCGACGAGTTTACCATGAAAAAAAGAAAATGCCTTATCATTTTTTCTTTGACAATCTTTTTACAAGCTTGAATCTTCTGAACTACTTTAGACAGCAAGGATATGGAGCTACAGGCACAGTGCGGGAAAACCGCCTGCAGAAGTGTCAAAAATTGACTTCGAATAAAATGTTGAAGAAAAAGTTAAGAGGTTATTATGAATCTGCGATTAGCAAAGAAGATGGTGTCCTTGTAGCAAAATGGATGGATAATTCAATCGTTTGCATCGCATCTAACAATTTGGGCGTGCAACCGCTGACTACCGTGAAACGGTATTCCCAAAAAGATAAATCATTCGTTCAAGTGCCACGACCATTTCTTCTGGGTGAGTATAATAAATATATGGGTGGAGTTGACAGGATGGATGAAAATATAAACATGTATAGGATACACATCAGAGGAAAGAAGTGGTACTGGTCGCTATTTACTTGGATGCTAGATGCATGCGTGCATAATGCTTGGTAACTTCAGAGAAAGAAAGATAAGATGCCACAGCTGGAATTTCGAAGATAAATTGTTCTTACCTACCTAAAAACTTATGGCATAGCTGCTAAAGGTGCAGGCAGACCTTCTACGTCCAAACTGGCTGATACAGCGCGGTTTGACAGCATAAATCATTACGTTCGAAAGTGTGTAAAAAAAAGAAGATGCGTCGGCCCGTACTGCAAATCAAAGAGTTCTTCTGTAAGAACAGAATGTATGAAGTGTGACGTTGGCCTATGTATACCATGTTTTGCAATGTATCACCAGAAGTAATAAACACCTACCGTTATAATGTTTTTGTTTCTTTTTATCTAACTGCATACTTCAAGATAAATTTCTCAAATCCTTAGCTATTGTAAGCGCTTAGTGTGTCCATTTGGACACGTGAATTTTCTCCAACTTCTAATATATTTGGAAAAATAAAATTTATGCTAAGTTGATAAGAACCCATCATTGAACAATATTATATATCCAAACTTAAAAAAATAAAAAATAAAAAAATTCGGGCATTACTGGGTTAAAGGAGAGGGGACAAACGACCATGCGGCTCACTTGATGATAAATGACGGCCGCAGCCCATGAATATCTGCAAATGTCTATCATCATTTAATTCCGCTACCATGTTGATGGGGGGGGGGGGGATTTGGGCCTCCGGTCACCTGCACTCACCAGACGAAACGCGGAAGCAGAGCTCCCACTTCACGCCGGTATTCTGTGAGGTCGTGGTACCACCACGTGGTGGTGGTTTGAGCCGGCCCAAAAGTGCAACAGCAAAGCTGCCGCGTGGCTCTACCGCTGTTATTTAGTTCTCATTCGGACAGTGCGACAGAACTGACAATACCATCGACACCATCTGAGTACTTGACGAGCCACCACTGTGCGATTTACTAGGAATTTTCTTCTTGGCACGATTACTTTTCGGAATCTTTTACCACCGGCAATTAATCCGGACCGATAAGACTTGGGGACAATCAAGAAACGAGCTTACTTCTTTTTGCAAGGCCAGCAATACACCTGCAATTCCCTGGTGTCGCAGATGTTCATGGACTGCGGCCGTCATTTACCATCAAGAGCTGCATGCTCGTTTGCCCTCTCTCCGTTGACAAACATATAGTGGAAGTAGAGATTAAACTGATAGCAATTGCGAAAATAGATTTTGTAATAAATTTTGAAAATTTTCTTAATTGAAAATTGCATTGCAATTGCAAAAAATTTTGCTATATTTTCACTTCGAGAAAATATTTATGAATAAAAATTATAGGAATTCTTATTGAATGTATAAACTATGGAATTAAATAGTTTTTATAAGACATAAATAAGAAAAAATTCTTAAATTACCCTTTCCAAAAATTATCAGAAATTCATTTTTTTGTATGAATTTTGAAACAATATTTCAAAAAAATTTTTGTGTGAATTTGAAATAAATACAACCTCAAGTTATTTGAAATATGTTATAAAATTGTTTTTATTTACATTTTCCACTAAAAATAAATAAGAATAGAAAAATAACACATTTTTGACCCAAACACGAAAACGGAACTTCTATACTTTGAAGTATATTTTGCGCTTACTTTTTCCTTTTTATGCCACAAATTATATACGCACGTGTTAGATATATTAAAAGGAATACACAAAAGTATAAAACTTACCTTTTTATTTCAAAAACATACAGATAAGGGAGAAATTACCAAGCACTAGTTCGCGCACTACTGGTGTGAAAAGCCGTTCCTTCAGAATGAATTTAAAAAAGTACAAAATTAAAGAGTATGGTCTTTGTCTATGTCTGTATTGTGTATTTTAGTATATCTATAGTTTGTAATAAACATCCTGTTTTATGGGGTTATAACTTGAAACCACTTGAGGCATGTGTGCCTCTTCCGAGCGAGCCGAAGGTGTTTTTCGCGGGCACACCTCTCCCGAGCTTAAAGCGCTTATTACACTATACAATTTTTAGGAAATCTAATTAGGATCCTAAATTGGAAGCTAGTGATCACACTAGACTAAATTGGATTCTAAATCGTGACGAACCGCATTCGTAAATAAGTATCGACGGGGTTGGACGTTTGATCGATGGCGCCGTATTTATCAAAACAGCAGAAAATAGGACTCACGTGTGTATGTGTGTGTGTGTGTGTGTCTGTGTGTGTAGATTTAATAGTTTTATAAAAAGAAATTATAAAATAAAGTTAACATTTATTTATTCAAAAAATATTTTTTCAGGAGCTGAAAACACGTGTTGCTGGTAGCGAACGTACCAAGACGTCATAAACAAAAGAAAGTTACATTGCGCTTATAAATAATGCAGTTCTTTCATTCCTGTTAGTACGAGAAGGAAGGCAAGAATACAACTGTTGGATAAAAACATTTTTGATACGGTTGTCTACAAAGATTTGATAACTTTAAGAAAAGTACCCGGTTGACCGAGCTTTGCTCGGTATTTTTCGCTCGATTTTTTTAATTCGTGTGTTTTGGAAATTATATTTAGATACAAATTACATACTGATGAATTATAAATAATATTTTTTGATCTTAGCGACATAACAGAAAAAACTGAACTGGTTATTTGAATAAAAAATCATGAGTGCAATTATTTTTATTTAAATTTTCGTGTTTTTAAAAAATACTAAAAAAAGGGCTCGAAAAAAATATATTTTCTCAAAAAAGAAAGAAACTTGAAAAAATAAATAAAAAAGTCGGTCGGTCGGTCTGGGCTCGAACCGGGGTTTTACGATTTTGTGACCGCCCATTATACCAATAAGCTATTTATAATCATTACCAAACTGTCAAAATTTACCTTCTTATTCTAACTATATTGTAGCAGTTTTTAATTGCCTAAAAACACGGACAAAAAGACATTTTCTAAAAATAAATCTTAGCTAGATCGATTTATTATCCCCGAAACTCCCTGGACACTAAATTTTATGAAAATCGTTGGAGCCGTTTCCGAGATCCCGATTATATATATATATACATATATACAAGAATTGCTCGTTTAATAGTATAGGATGATAGGTGATCCCCATAAACTTCAAAGTACGCGAGTAACTCAGGATCAATTCCCATGGACAACATTGTTATTTGTAATTTATTACTCGTAATTTTAAGTCCTGATTTACCACGTGGTCAGTGAGAAAACAAAATATCGAGATGAAACCTGTATGTTGGAAAAATCGAAAACTTCAGAAACCTACATCAATCCTCAAATAAGAATCAAAATTCAAATGCTTCGAAAATCATATTTCCATTCACTCCAATTTTTCCGCCTTTATTCATAATGTGAAAGTAAAAGGAAAGGAAAAAGGATTGCAGTTTTCTTTTTTAATTTTTAAGCAGTGTTTCATTTGTTACTTG
The DNA here is from genome assembly GCA_036936625.1 of Parnassius smintheus behrii. Taxonomy (NCBI): domain Eukaryota; kingdom Metazoa; phylum Arthropoda; class Insecta; order Lepidoptera; family Papilionidae; genus Parnassius; species Parnassius smintheus. Next base: position 59,556,285 of record JAUPFT010000001.1, on the reverse strand, counting down.
AAAAATAAAATTGGTATATTCATTATATTATTATGGTAAAATAATTTCCTCTAAAAATTAAAGTCGCAGTCTACATACTCGTATGTTCAGTTACAGGGTACGGACACTTTTATTCGAATTAGGAACTCCTTACTGAAAGGCATTTTAAAGCAGGAAAAAGTCCGCAGCGCTGCAAACTTAGGTGCGTTGGCATAACATGCCTTAATAATAATTTAAATATATGTATTATTATTTTTTAGAAAACATTACCTGTGAAAGATAACTAATTGTTTCAAACCTTTCTATTAATTAACTTCTAACTAAATTTTATAAAATACATGTACTGCAGATATTTGTTTTTAGCTTTTGTTTAAGTCCGCATCAAATTCGAATAAGCAAGCACACGTCTCGAAAATTTGAACTAAATTTATGTCGACTGTGCACTGCGTACGATCTGAATCTGTGAAATACGATTGTTGCTCGCGTGCTTAAGATTCGAAAGTTTTGGCCATTCTGGTGTTTCACATACAGCGCTTTGGGCTTTCAATTAGTATCCTCTAAATTGCTATCAGCTTTTTTAACTTCAGCTTTTATTACACGTAAGAAGACGTAGAAAACTATATTCTAGGTAAGTAGGTAGGACTTCTCTTCTTCTTAGAAGTCCGTCTGAGAACCAACCTCTTACCTAGTTCTGGCGAGAAATAGTTGTGTTCTACTGTAAACTGCTCTAAACTACTGACCATGCACTGAAGAATCCACTTACCATCGGGTAGATGGTAAGTTAGATTCTCACTTCATTTAAAATAGTTACGGATATACCACTACATACCACCACCACCGTGGTGGCTTTGATTCCATTAGGAAGAAGTGCGCAAATTTGAAATACAAACAGTTCTATATCGTAGTTGCTTCAGTCCGTGAATATTGATACGAACTAGTAACACTACTCTCAATTTCGTAATAGGAAAGTTGGATAAAATGCGCAACCACTCATACAAACAGCGCTCGACTAACTCGGATCAACATTTCTCGGATTCGGATCGGATGCAGTGCGCAAACGCTCTTAGATAGCTCTGAGATTAATCGAAATATAAACCGGTCTAGGTCTGATAATATGTCTCCTCTTATACAGATTGACTTTCGACAAAACACGTGCTGATTCGATAAATATACTAGGACATCAGAAGCCGGAGAGGGTTTGATTCATTCGTACCTAATTTGCATTTAAAATACGGAAATGTGCAGTAATTATACCAATGAAAGCTTTAAGAATGACAGATACAATAAAAAAATAAAAATGTTATAGAAATTTTCATAGCGCATTTTAATCTAAAAGTAATAAGTTGGTGGTTGCCACACCTAGGAAGAAAACCTAGTCTAACAAATAAGTCACTTGTGTTTATAATGCGTTATTGCAATTACAAATACTAACTGTTTTATAATTATTGAAAATAATATAAGCTTTTATAGTATTTTTCTTCAGTGACGTTGTAAAAGTGGAAGAGGGGACCTTTACTTGTCTCCCGGGCGTCATTATCGGACGTTTTTAGGGATTTAAATGAAAGCTAATTCCCCGCCTAACATTTTCGATGACGCCAGGAAAAAATTAAAAAAATCTGTTATATTGAATACCAAAACCAATTACCACTACAGCCTATACAAGTTTTACTTCTGAACATACGCCTCCCCCATAGATTGATAAGGGGGATTTTATCTTAACGCTTGGCAAGCAGGTCGGCCAACGCAGTATTTTTTTCTTATTTATAAATGTCATAAGGAATATACTGCTCTCCATCAATTGTTACAGTTCCCCTCTGTCGCCTGTTACGACACGCACGGGACGACATGGGGCAGTTGATTTCTTACTTCCTACATCGCAACTACACGGTGTTATACTAATTTTGATTAATTATAAAATATCTTCCATACTGAATTTTTGATCACGGCGACCTGTCCGAATAGTGCCCGCGTGGATGCCCAAGCATAGGTACACTCTCTATTCCCTCACTATCATGGTCCCCTGAGAGTGTAATATGGCTCGAACGGGGAGAGATCAGGCGCAGGATCAACGATATCACGTGCTTTCCAAGGCATGGAGATAAAACACCACAGTCTTTCTGACTAAAAACTAGCTTTGAGAATTTCTTGACATAAAAACCCAATAAATGTTTTGGTCAGTGTTTGGGACAAAGTTATTTTTTTACTCTTTTGAGTGGACTAAGAAATATCACAAATACCAATTTTGCATTACATTAAAAAGTTCATCCCCTAACTTGTAACCCTTAGTAGCGGAATTTTTCACTAAACTCACTTAAAACCACCCATGAAGTTGTTAACTTATGAAATAAGAAAAGCATCTTCAAAATCTTAAATGGCGATTCTTCGCCAAATTAAGTAAAATTAAACAAAAAAAAATACAGCCAGTTGGCCGCCAGAAAACCATCGTCTGTCACGTGCTCTTCTTTGTAGTGTACTAGGACATCAGAAAGCTGTGAAAGTTACATTGCGCAAAAATTGTCTGTATTCATAGTCGCAGTCTGGATGGATGAAGGTGTGGTGCATAATATGTTTGAGAAAGAAATCGGCAGCATTTTTTTAACTACGTTGGTTTATATAGGTTTTAATTTTTTTTTTTTGCTTTTTGAAATTTACCTACTTAATACATATTTATGCTAGCTCACTGCTAGCAAAAGTTCTAATTTGCCTCAACGCAAAACACAAGATGAATCTTTTTAGAAAACCCTCCAACAACACACTTAGATCATGAGCTTTGAAGTTCCTAGTGAGAATACTAAAATTATTGTATTTTCATAAGTTCTTAATTGGACTGCAAATTTTAAACTAATAAGGTGTCTATAAACAGGGGAAAACTTTTTTCACTCAATATATTCATACATACATTATGTACATGCATAATAAACAAACAATGGAAATAAAACAAAGCTTTGTAGCATTCGTCTTGACGTGGTAGAGTCAAGCTGCAACTATATTATGGTTGTAGCACGAATGGGTCGGCTTGACCGGAGAAGGACCACGCTCTTACAGAATACCAGCGTAAGCAGATCCGGAGACGAGGCATTTAATCTTCTCAAGGGTGACGACGCATCTCCGCTTTTATTCTTAATCGAGGATAAATGTAGATGTCTATGGGCCACAGCATCCACTTACCATCAGGTGGACTATGGACTCGTTTGTCACTCTTATTTCATAAAAAAATCCTATGTTTGGCTAGGGTTGTAAAGATGATGATAAAGATACATATAAATACAGTTTAAAATAAAAAAAACGAAAACGACGGACGAAAACTTTGTTAAACTGAGGCATTCATGATTTATTATTATTGGTCTTTGTATATTTTTCTAAAAAAAATTTAAATTTACAGCTGATTCCCACTGCTGGGCATTCTCATCTCATTTCTTAAAGCGTTTTAGGGTAAGTAAATGTCTTTGCGCTGCCCCACCTCTTGTTGACTAATTTCACGTTTCCGATTTTTTTTTTGAAATTCTCAGACATGCAGATTCCACAATAAATGCTTTATTTAAACTTTATGTAATACCTAATTTTATATTATAGCTAGCTTTTATATTACATTAAATAATGACTTTTTATATTACATAAAATTTTCGAAACTAGGTATAAAAATTTCTACTTAACTGGTGAATAGGAATTTGTCCAAAATCAGGTCAGAAAAAAATTTGACTCGTATCTAATAATAAACTAAAAAATTATACATCTTAGGGCTTAGACACACTAAACCTTCTATGTCAGAAACTATTAAAATATTGAATTGTCAGAAACTAATAAAATAGTGTAGAAATTATTTCATTCTTTTATATTTTTTGAAGTTGGTTTTAAAATGTTTGATTATTTGACAATTTTGAGTGGATTAAGCAATATCACAAGCTTAAGGCGACAATGTATTAGTCATCTATATATCTATATGTATTATATTTATATTAAACCACTGTAACGGATGAATTCTTCAAACGGTAATGGAACAAATCTTGAGATTTAGATCATTTTAATTAAGAAGGGTCATAAATATGGTGTACAAAACAAGAAAAACTACAGTCAAACGTCTGAAGTGTGATAACCTCTTCCTTTTTTGAAGTCGGCTAAGAGCTCTTACTGAAATACTTCTGATAAAAATATGATATATTTTTGAAATTCCAAACATAGATAAACAGAGATAATTTACATACACCCAACACACACACACACACACACACACACACACACACGACACGACAAGACGAGCGCACGCACGCGCACGCACATACTTATAAAAATAGGGAACCACGCTGCAATTGCTGCAATATTGCACGTGGTAGAGCCATGCTGCAGCTATATTGCTCGTATAGTTGTAGCACGAATGGCCGCCCCATTCGTGCTTCAATCAGGCAAGGACCACGCTCTCACAGAATACCAGCGTTAAATAGCAATTTAACGCTTCTGTGTTTCGTATGGCGAGTGTGGAGAACCGGAGACCTTGTTACTGGAAACTTAGTATTCCATCTTAGTCCTCACGGATGAAAACGCATCTGCATTTTGATTCGTAATCAGCGATAGATGTAGATGTATATGGGCCACAGCAACCACTTACCATCATGTGGACACTGTGCTCGTTTGTCATATAAACAAAAAAATGGCTCTCTCGACGAACGAACTGTAACTTCAGAAATTTGAGGAAGAATATATTTGTTAATAGTTCATATTATGTGCATCACTTTATACACAGTAAACACTATGTATACGTGGCTATAATAATTATGATAATGATACATTAAGTTGGCTTGAAGATCAGCAGATCCAAAACCGAATATCTGTGCTGTGATTTCGGCGGTCTTTCCAGTCCTGTACCCATGTCGTTGGATGGCGCTATACTGCCTACCTGCTCAGATGTCAAGTACCTCGGTTCCCTCATTCAAGGCGATGGCGAAATAGATAGAGCTGTGCAGCATAGGATTAACGCAGGGTGGATGAAATGGCGACAGGTCACAGCCACAACGTGCGATCCCCGAATGCCAATAAGGCTGAAGGGGAAAATTTACAAATCGATCATCCGACCTGTCGTCATGTATGGAAGTGAATGCTGGGCCGTCGAGAAGAAGGATGAAAATAGATTGCATGCGAATGAAATGAGAATGTTACGATGGATGTGTGGTGTGACAAGGATAGATAAGATAAGGAATGAGTATATAAGAGGAAGCCTGAAAGTAGCGCCAGTGGTAGAAAAGGTGAGAGGAAGCAGATTGGCATGGTTTGGGCATGTGATGCGGAGGGATGGAAGTCATGTCACAAAACGAGTGTTGAATATGAATGTGGAGAGACACACGGGCAGAGGAAGGCCGAATAAAAGATGGATCGATTGTGTGAAGAGTGATATGAGAATGAAAAGTCAAATAATAAATCTGTAACTATGGAGCCGGTAACTAGGTATCTACTTATCTAGATATATCTATAAATAATAATATCTTAACTTTTGTTATCCTTAGGAACAGTAAAGAATGAAAGGTCGATATTCATATTGTTATTTAAGCACCCTTATGCTATGCAGCACCTTCGGCTTTTTGAGTCGCCGTAATTGAATGAAAACTCAAAAATAAATATCAAAAGTGCCTAGATACATAAAAGAGAAACATACTTTTTTGTTAACGTAAGGCGCGCGCCAGTTCGAGCGCGCAAATTGCAGTATAATAAGCATAGCCGTCATTTGAATTAATGTTTACTTAGTATCTCATATACCTATTACAGTAATTCACTATTCTAGATATAATAATTTCGAAAACGACACTTAAAACTAGTTAATAAGTACTATAAAATACGCTCGCGCCATAAAACTAGTTAAATATGTACTATAAAATACGCTCGCGCCAACCGCATGTATTGTCTATAAAACACTTTCCACTGGATGCGGTCAAGTGGAAGAAGCTAGTGTGAGTTGCCGTGACCCAGAGATAAGAACAGTTTCCCAAGTGAGAATACACGATAGCAGATATCCTGACTGTCGTAAAAATTAATTTAAAAAAAATTGATACCTTTACCATGTTTCAAGAGAGTGAGGTTGGGCCATTGGTTACCTGCAATAAATACTGCTGCTTCACGCCGGTATTCTGTGAGGCCATAATACTTCACCGATTCAAGCTGGCCCATTCGTGCACCAGCAAAAGCTAGTGCGTGCCACTATCTCGTTATAAGCGCTGCAGCAACGTTATTACCGACTCAGGATAAGCCACAGTTATATTTCGTATGCACTTCTGTGCTTTGTGCCTTTCTTTATGTTTTTTTTTTTTTATGTTTTACTCGTAACACTGGCTTAAAATAATAATTAATAAAACAGAAAAAAGGTAAACAAATTGAAGAGAATTCAAAAATAACAATAAACATCGTTGTTATATATTATATATTACTAGCGTAAGGACCGGGCCGACCGAACAACCAAAACTGACCAGTGCGTTGGCCCTAAAATTACAGTTTAGGGCCAACGCGAATCGGTCGACAGTAGTGCGACCTGATATGATATGAGTGCAAGACTGGTATGCCTGTCATAAATATGTCTAGTTGCGTGGTAAAAGGGTGCTAAAATTACGATACAAAGATTAAATAGGAACATGGGATATCGTTTCATCTGTAAAATAATCTTATATTCATTTTGTTAATATTAAATTATTATATAAACGCATTTTTAAAGTTTTATTTTACGGTTGGTTTAGTTACGTTACCAAGATTAGGCCAGGGCTGAATTCAGACCCTCAAAAATATTGTACATGGAAAATAAAATTAGGTATACTATTTTTCAAAAATTATATCACGTATAAAGTTTCATGTTTCTTCTTTCCCAGGTGACCGGATTTTGGCGTCACGCGTCTAGTTTATCTATACGTTTCGTTTTTTGCCGGTTTTATTTTTTATTTCTGTTTAATTTTTGTCTGAAGAACTTAGTATAAGTTAAGTTTTGAATATTGGTACCAAATATATTTTACATTCATTTAAGGGTAAAATGAAAAGAGTACAAAAGAAACCATATCTACTTAATTGGATCTGAAATTCTGATTCATAAAATGTTTTGAAATTCTGTTTTCAAACCGATTACTTAGAGCTTAGAGTTTTTATCGTGGTAGCCCCGCATTATAGTTGTATTAAGGATGTAACATAAATGCATCGATCGAGCACCGATTAATAAGAAAGGGAGCTAATTATAATTTTATTTAAAAAAAAACGCGGTACTAATGTACAATACAGAAATTCTCGATATCGTAGGATTAATATTAAAAAGTAAAAGGACCCAATATAATACAAGTCGACATTTAGATAAATTACGGTATTTTCGCTTAGTATTATTACGATACTACATACTACAAACTATGAAATAATGGTACAATTAGGATAATAATTATACTACGAAATCCGATCCTGGTTACGTCGTGTTATGATAATGACATTTGTATTATGACAGATGCGCTACTTTTTCTTGTATGAAAAAGTCATGAGTAAAATATTTAGATGGGCCTATCCTTCCTTTAAAATCATTGATAAACGTTCGGTATATATACCTATATACGTTTTATATATTTCAGGAGAGATTTACAGGGGTTCCGCTTCCGCAATGTCGATGTGCTTGCCAGTTGTTCCGATGATACCGCGATATTTTCACAAATTCGCTGCCGCACACGATTGCATCGGATCAATTGGGAGTTAGGAAACACGTGTTGCATGCGGCCAATGTACTAGGATTTCAAAATCAGAAGAAGACAGATTTCGTAATAATCAATGTGTGCATTATTCCTGTGTGCATCATCATATTTACCAGAGACGATATAGGTATGAAAGGAGCACTACTGTCCGTTTTATATTAAATCCTTTAAACTAGGGAATCATGATAAATCAAGAACTGCCATATAGATCACGATTACAATCGGGTGGATTGTGAGCTCGTTTGTCACTTAAATTATAATAAAAATATTCTTCCCTTTAAAAAAAAAACATTTTTTTAAAGCCGTGGCACCTATTTTATTTCCCTCTCCCATCTCTTACGACACCCACGAGATAACGTGGGATAGTAGATATTCTTAAATCGCCCACGGTCACGGTTATGGATATTTAGGGCAGCATTTTGTAATTTTTTAAATTGGTAACACTGATATTGCTTTTAATATTATATTTAGTTGAAATCTGCATTAGTGAAGACTTTTATCATCATCATCATCATTACAGCCCTTCACAAGTCCACTGCTGAACATAGGCCTCCCCCAAGTAATGCCACAAAGCACGGTCCTGAGCCACCTGCATCCATCGACTTCCTGCATATCTTACCAGGTCGTCACTCCATCTAGTGGGGGGTCGCCCTGCACTACGCCTACCGGTACGAGGCTGCCACTCAAGAACCTTTCTTCCCCATCGGTTATCGGTTCTTCGAGCTATATGGCCGGCCCATTGCCACTTCAGCTTACTAATCCGTTGGGCTATGTCGGTCACTCTGGTTTTACTGCGGATATCCTCATTTCTGAGTCTATCACGCAGAGAAACTCCGAGCATAGCCCTCTCCATAGCTCGCTGAGCGATCAAGGTCGCTGTTCCCGGAGCGTCCTCATACGGCCAGCAGTGAAGGACCACGTCTTAGATCCGTAAGTCATTACTGGCAACACACACTGGTTGTACAATCTAGTTTTTAGAGATTGAGGTATACCTGACGAGAATATATGTCGTAATTTCCCGAACGCTGCCCAGCCGAGTTGAATCCGTCGATTGACCTCTCGGTCGAAGTTGGACTTACCTAGTCGGACTATTTGTCCCAGATAAACGTACTCGTCAACAACTTCGAGCATAGTGCTCCCAACAACTACCGGCATAGATGTGACATGGACATTGAACATGATCTTTGTTTTGTCCATGTTTATCTTAAGACCTATCCGTTGGGAGGCACTATTGAGGTCATTGAGCATAGTGCTTAAGTCCTCCAGCGATTCTGCCATAAGGACTATATCGTCGGCAAATGGAAGGTGAGTGATGTACTCGCCATTGATGTCAATACCGTATCCTTTCCAGTCCAGTAGCTTGAAAACGTCTTCCAATGCAGCGGTGAAGAGTTTCGGTGATATAACGTCACCCTGTCTTACACCTCTCTGCAGTTGGATAGGTTTCGAGCTCTGGTTCTGTACTCGGATAGCCATCGTAGCCCTACTGTACAAACACTTCAGCACTTCGATATACCGACAGTCAACTTGGCACCGCTGAAGGGACTGTAGCACCGCCCAAATTTCGACGGAATCAAAGGCTTTCTCATAGTCCACATACGCCAGGCAAAGTGGCAGATTGTACTCTTCAGTCTTCTGTACAATCTGCCGCAGGGTATGTATGTGGTCTATGGTACTGAAGCCTTTTCGGAAACCGGCTTGTTCGGGAGGCTGGAAGTCGTCGAGTCTGCGCGCGAGACGATTCGTAATGACTCTCGAAAACAGAGTTAGTGGGCAGCTGTACACATCATCGTTGGAGCCACACGCAAGTGTGAGTAACGATCCAAGAGCAAGTCTTATCCGACACTATTCCGATGATATCCCGGACGTCAGTCTGAGCAAGATTAGAATGGCTCTCCAGCACCTTAAAAACGGCAGGGCCCCAGGCGAGGATGGAATTACAGCGGAGCTTCTGAAAGCGGGTGGAACACCGGTACTTGAAGTCCTTCAGAAGCTCTTCAATTCCGTCCTCCATGGCGACAGAAGTAGCTAAGACTTTTATATATAGAAATAATTGATTAGGTACATGAGTTTGCTTAAGTACATGAGTGTTACATTTTAGATTTAGGTACTTATTAATATATAAATTGGTTAAAATTACAAATGGTTTAAGTTCCATGTAATATGATCTTATCCAAGACTGGATAAGATCATATTACACGTTATTTTTTAAACTTAAAATAGACTTATAGATACTTTTTTTATCTATAATACTAGATAAAAAAAGTATCTACTAACTAAGAGTCATGCATTACATAGTAATCGGCTATGTAATACAAATTAAATAAAAGTACATGTTAAATAAAAGTTTTAATCGCTTCAAGCTTTTTTGATTAATGTTTACATAATGTTTTCAATACTGGTAAGACATACCAGTAATATGTTAGATAAGGACAGTTTAATGCTAGACTGAAATGGTGTATATGTCGGACAAAGAAAAGTATATATATTAGAAAGGCCTTCTATAGGATCCAGAGGGTCGTGTAAAATTGAGTTAGTCAACTAGAACTAGTATAATATAGGAAATATGCAAAAAAGAAAAAGGAAAGTCCAACCATTTTTTAAGGAAATTAATTAAAATAAGAGTAAGTTTTAAAATGTATGTAATATAGAATATTGATATTATGCCTTATATTTTATTAATGCTTTATGTGATGTGAATATTTAAATGTTATTTATAGTGTGTTTAATTTGTACTTTTTGTGAAAAACAGTTATTTTGTGATATTGTCTTGGGAAATAAAGTTATAAGACAATAAAATGGAAATGTGATAGTGAAAATTATCGGTTCATGGGGGGTTTTCACGCGTGGCTCCCATTACTGTTTAGCTAGGATTTCAATAGGATTCAATTCGTTCGAGTCCAGCTACAGTTTCGAGTTATAAATCAAGAAATAAAACAAACTTAGTAAAAGTAAAGTAAAAGTACTGAAAATATTTAAATTTCGTTATCGCATTTCCAAGAGATATTTACGAAAGATTCCCGTTTTATTTCGCCAGTGTATACTCTATAAGTAATAAGATATACAGTTCACTAAGTAGATGACTAACGTCTGGACCAGGACCATTCCTTGGGGCCAATCACTCTCTCTTGAGAGAGCAATCGAGGTTCCAAGTCTAACGTCTTATCATGGGTCACGCCCACCGTGTTGTTTCCCAAACCCAACAAGGTGTGATATAGGAAAAGGGTCAGTAATTGGTAGATAACTGTTGAGGGCGTGAGATGAAGAACGCGACGATTCTTTTCAGCCTCGTTTCCAGTAAAAAGGGTGTCCGGTTCTCTACACTCACCATACGAAACAACAGCATTCAGCAGCTATTTTACACTGGTACTCTGTTTGATCCTTCACCGGCAGAGCCGACCTATTCGTTCTACAACCATTATATTATATAGCAGTAAAGTGACTATATTATGGCTGTAGCACAAACTGGTTGTTAATTTAATATAACCTGTAAAAATGAAATTTACAAATAATATTTCCATGTTTCATATAGTCCGATAAAAGATTCCAAGTTGCTTTCGTACAAATTGTAGATGCAGGTGCAAACTTTCAAATAGTTTAAAGTTCTTCTTTCTTGAAAATGTATTCCAAGTGAAATATTGGACATGTAAACACTTTATTTCTCATTTCTATTCCAATTAACATAGGTATGTTTTAAAAGCACTTAAAAATTTAAATTATACTTTCCTTAATTCGGAACGGAAGCAAAAAAACGAAAATTTGCATATCCAATATATAAAAAATAATTTTTGTTTGTTCATATTTTATGTGCTGCCATACCGTTCATCAGATTGCAGTAAAACTTTGTACACATATTGCTTGCACTTCCACAAAGGTTATAGGCATATTTGAACCCGGTAGATGGCGCTGTTGTAGAATATTTTTATACGTGGTAGAGCCATGCTGCAGTTATATTAGTAGTATAGTTGCAGCACAAATGGGTCGGCTCGATCAGGTAAGGACCACACTCTCACCGAATACCAGCGTAAAATAGTAGCTTAGCGTTGCTGTGTTTCGTATAGTGAGGCGTAGAGAACCGGAGACCCTTTTTACTGGAAACGAGGCATTCCATCTTAGTCCTCGCGGGTGACAACGCATCTGCATTTTGATTTGTAATCGAGAATAGATGTAGATGTCTATGGGCCGCAGCAGCCACTTACCATCATGTGAACTTTGTGCTTGTTTGTCATCCTATCCTGCAAAAAAAAAAGATTGCGATAAAGCTTTGTCAACTTATTGCTTGCACTTACGTGAAGGTTAAAGGCATAGTACAATTGACTTTCAGTTCATGGCGTGGTATCCTACCAACAAATTTATTCAGAAGTTATATATCATTGTGATTATCATTCCTAAGTAAATAATATATCTTCGAGAGAGAGAGAGTTTCTCGGTCTGCGCACACTATAGCGACTGTGGATAGGGGCTGCATAGGCAGCTGTCTCACGACTGAGATGATTTGGGTGGGACTCTGAGGCTTTGAAAAATCTCTCAGAGAGTGATTTAAGGAACTGCTGGATTGTTGGGAGCTCCAAGTCTCGGTGTAGGTCGGCATTACAGACATAATAGGGTGAGTTAGTGGCCCTACGACAGAATAGATTTTGAACTATTTGAAGTTCATTTATAACTTTGGGTTTAGCATGTGCGAAAATGGGGGCCGCGTAGGTCATAACAGGTCGTATACAGACCTTATATAGGGTGCGCATGTTGCGGAGAGACTGTGTCTGCCCAACATACTGTTGAGCCTACCCATGTAAAATCGCGCGGTGCGAGTTACCTTCTTGATATGGGGCTCGAAAGGGAGCCTTGCATCAAGGGTGACGCCTAAGTATTTGGCTTTTGTTTGCCATGGGACAGGGGTTCCTAACATCCTGATTGGCGGAGTAGCAGTGAAACGGCGTCGTTTATATTCGAAGCAAACGGCGGAGCTCTTCTCCGGGTTTACGTCAATACGCCATTTTTAGAACCAAGCTCCTAAGTCGTTAACTGATTTTTGGATCTTGTTCCGAATCTGTGGAAGTGAGTTGCCTTTAGAGTAAAGAGCTGTGTCATCTGCGAAGAGGGCTAGTTCAAATTCAAATTCAAATTCAAATTTATTTATTGCTAGAATGTAGTACATAATAATATGATGTTATTAGTTATTAACGAGACCTTACCTTACTTAGTTTAACACCATTCGACGGGATAGAGATGTCGTTGGTGAATAGTATACAAAGGACGGGCGCAAGCACAGAGCCTTGAGGGACACCGGCTTTGATTTGACGAATAGAGGATAGTGTGCCTTCGTGTCTAAAACGAAAGGTACGATCCTTCAAATAGGAGGCTACAAAGCGGACGAGGCGGTCAAGGAGGCCTAAGTCGTACAATTTGTAGATAAGGCCCTCAGGCCAGACTCTGTAGAATGCCTTGCCAATGTCGAAGACCGCGATGGTCTTTTGACGACGAGGATAAAAACCGCTGAGGATATATTCCACCATGCGGTGAACTTGCTGGGGGCAATAGTGTTTTGCACGAAACCCAAATTGTTGAGGGATGACAAGAGGGTCGCCGTCTGTAGGAAACAAATGGTGCCTCATGCGCACGAGAATCACTCGTTCGAAGAGTTTGCCCATGGCCTTGAGGAGGCTGATGGAGGTGGTGAGGTTTGCCTGGCTTGGGAATGCCAATGACAGTTGCCTCTTTCAGGGAGGTGGGAAAATAGCTGAATTCGAAGCAGGCGTTGAATATTATGGCAATTAATGCGAGCCAACTCATCTTGAGGCAGCAGCGGAGCAGACTTTTTCCTGCTACAAAATGCTTCCCAGTAAGGAGGTCCTAATTCCAATACAAACATGTCTGTACCCTGTAATGGAACGTACGAGTATGGAAAATGCTACTTTAATATTTGGGGGAAATAACTTAACCATAATAATATAATAAATATTCCAATTTTATTTTTCGGATAAAAAATGAAACACTGCTTAAAAATAAAAATAAAACCGCATTTTTTTAAAATTATGAAATAGGCGGAAAAATTGGAGTGAATGGAAATGTATTTTTCAACGCATATAAATTTTGATTCTTAATTGAGGACAGATATGCTCTTGGTCATGTGGAAAGAATGAATGAGGAAAGAGTGACAAAGCAAATTTATATGGCAGATGTGAACGGCCGAGTCGGGAAGGGACGCCCTAGGAAAAAGTTTATCGACCAAATTGGCGATATTTTGAAAATGGGCCACGTTAGAAGTACCCTTAACCGACGAGCATGTATGCGTAGATATATGGATGTAAAAGAGGCGAAAGAGGTATGTCAGGATCGTGCCAAATGGAAGTCCGTAGTCTCTGCCTACCCCTCTGGGTGACAGGCGTGAGTGTTTATGTATGTATGTATATGCTTTTAGGTGAATCTACATACATATGATGTGTGCTTGCTTGTGATCCTTACTAGGGGTAATATACAAAAAAACACATGCAACAAAGGGTAAATAAATAAATGCAAACGTCGTACATTCCAGTGCTGGGTACAGGCCTCTTCTAATTATAAGAAGGCGAAGAATTCCTTTCTTCGCCTTCTTATATATGGTGTACTACGAACTGACAAACTTTTATGCCCATTTTTAATTTTCCAAACAAACAGGGTTCCTCTCAACGTTTTCTTTTATCACGTAAACAGCACTTAAAATTACGAGTAATAAATTATAAATAACAATGTTGTCCATGGGGATTGATATAATCTATGCCAACCCGCTCGCCAAGCGTGGCAACTATGGCAATATACCCCCCATGAACAATTACACAAATAGACGGCCCCCAGTCCCCGGCGGCCCCGCTATTCCTGGCTGCGGGTGCGACCATGGTAACGGCGGGGCAGGGGGTGCTAAGAATCTCCGGTGGAGGTTCGGTTGCCACCTGCGACGATTCGACTTGGCAACATTTAACGCACGCACCCTGAGGACTTACGAGAAGATCCTGGAACTGGAAGAAGAGATAGACAAGTTGCGCTGGAATCATCATCATCATCATTACAGCCCTTCACAAGTCCACTGCTGAACATAGGCCTCCCCCAAGTAATGCCACAAAGCACGGTCCTGAGCCACCTGCATCCATCGACTTCCTGCATATCTTACCAGGTCGTCACTCCATCTAGTGGGGTGTCGCCCTACACTACGCCTACCGGTACGAGGCTGCCACTCGAGAACCTTTCTTCCCCATCGGTTATCGGTTCTTCGAGCTATATGGCCGGCCCATTGCCACTTCAGCTTACTAATCCGTTGGGCTATGTCGGTCACTCTGGTTTTACTGCGGATATCCTCATTTCTGAGTCTATCACGCAGAGAAACTCCGAGCATAGCCCTCTCCATAGCTCGCTGAGCGACCTTGAGCGTCCTCATACGGCCAGCAGTGAAGGACCACGTCTCAGATCCGTAAGTCATCACTGGCAACACGCACTGGTTGTACAATCTAGTTTTTAGAGATTGGAATATTATAGCATAACAGAAATGAACAGGGTGGCAAATACTGTATGTATCAAAGCAATTTTTTTTGGTTTATGATATCGAAAAAAAGCGACAGTTGGTTGTTTGTTTATTCCTCGATTGTTTATACCCGACGTTTCGAGAGCTTTACAGCACCCATGGTCACGGGAAGGACGGGAAGAGTCCTTCCCGTGACCATGGGTGCTGTAAAGCTCTCGAAACGTCGGGTATTAAAAAGTTAAATATACGCGATAAATTCCGTAAAACCTAGTATTATTTCAATGCGTTAAGTTTAGGATTTATTAGAAAATTTTCAAAACTTTAGCACAAAATCACATATGAATTGAAACAATCATATAACTAAGTACCTAAATCTAAATGTACTGAGGCAAATGTGGTCCACATACATACATGGTACATTGGGAAAGTTTCGAAAGGCTGTCTATATGATAGGTACCTCAGATTATAAACATTTCGTCTTGTAACTGTCGCGATAAAAGTTATGCATGTGGTGTTTACCTGTAATTGACTGTGTACTTAGTTTTTTTTTAACTATATCGCTTGATTTATATGGAAAGATGTTAGTGCATAAGTTGTTGGTAAACCAATTTAAATAAAATAAAATAAAAAATAAAATAGGCATGTTTATTTCGAGTCAATTCGCAATTTTGATCAGCCCAAGTTCTGCTGTGGCGTATACTTTCGTCTCGCGATTTACCTGCGAAAACGATAGCGGTATCGTCCGTATACGATACTCTGTAAATACGATGGTGCACACAAGAATAATGCACACATGGATTATTACGAAATCTGTCTTCTTCTGCTTTTGAAATCCTGGTACATTGGCCGCATGAAACACGTGTTTCGAAATTTCATTCATCCGATGATGCGTTCGTGTGCGAAACACCTACCTAGCAACATCGATGTGCGGAGGTGGCTCTGTAAATCTGTCCTGGAATAAAGAAAACGTAATATTATACGGAATGGTTTTTAGTGATAGCCCTAAAACATGAACCTTGTTAAAAGTACCGGCAGGATAATAGTGCATAGGCAATATTAATAATCTACCTTATGTTGAGTCGGTGATTATTTTGCTGCAGCGCTTATAACGTGGGCCACGCACTAGCTTTTGCTGGGGCACGAATGGGCCAGCTTGAATCGATGAAGTATTACGGTCCCACAGAATACCGGTGTAGAGCAGCAGTATTTATTCTGCGTTTCGTCTGACAAGTGCAATGGTAGCGGTGTTAAATTATTAAAAAAATATTATTACTTCAGAGGTAATATCTATTACGGTGGATCTTTACATGGAATACTATTTTCATCTCTGGGTCGGGGTACACAAAGTCAGCTTCTTTCACTTGATCACAAGCGAAGGGCGGTCTAAATCATCAACGACCGAGTTCTCATTGATTGGCTCGATTTACTGGCTTTATTACAAGCGGTTAAGACGGTTCCCCTAGCGAGAGACCTTGAGCGTTCGGTCCCATACAATCCACGCGCTCTCGCTACAACATTTCACGGAAAAATACGCCCGAATATTTGGAATTATTTCAATTAAAAGAGATAAGCGAACTTAAGAAATTAAATAAAACGTGTAGAATATAGATTTTTAAATTATCTATCTATTAGTGTAATTCTCAAATGATTAGAGCATTTCCTTTAGCAACAGATGCATGTAATTAATAATTTTAGTCATTTTTTAAAAGTAGATTTTAAATGTATTCATAACACGTAAAAACAAATTAGAACGTGGAATGTGAGGATAGGATATCGAACATTAATAATGTGCTTTTAAATGTAGCTTATTTCTCATAACTAATGAGATAATAGTCTCTGAAAAACGCACTTTTGCCAGGTTTTGGTCAGGGTACCGCCTTAAGCCATTTCTAGGATTAGCTCGGACCCACAAACTAAATGGTTACTCATGTCTTAATGGCATGTATTTTATATAAAAATATTAATTAAACAAATCAACAATAATTATGAAAAAAACTCTTAGAACGTGTCGTACCTAACAAATTCGGACTAAGAATAACTGGATTGATTTTTTTTTTTGGTATATTATGGCATTTGGTTACCATTGATTCCAATGACAAGTTGGACTGAAGTTAAAGAACGTGCAAAAAACGCATACCGCAACGTAGTGTTTTTCAGTCTTTACCGGCAGGTGTGAGTATAGATGGCGAGAGTGTGGGAGCGAGAAGTGCATAGAGGCGACGCCATTTTCGATCCCATTCTTTAAACGCACGGATAGTAAAAATAATGATTATTGAATTTTATCGAACAACGCCAGCTACGTTGATCGTTAAAAATCAATATTATACAGTTATATTGTGCTATTTTATGGTTAGCTACATTGAGGTACGAATGGGTGGCCGGGGAATGACCACGCTCTAATAGAATTCCAGAGTGAAACAAATAGCATTTTAATGCTAATACTGTGTTTCGTATTGTGAGTTTAGAGAAACGGAGGCGTTTTTTACTGGAAACGAGGCTTTCCATCTTAGTCCTCAGGGCGACAACGCATCTGAATTTTCATTCTTAACCGAGGATAGATATAGATGTCTATGGGCCACAGTATCCACTCACCATCACGTAGACTGTGTGTTCGTTTTCTAACTTATTCTAGAAAAATAATATAAAAATGGTTATTTTAGTGATTATACTAACTTCCAATGCAGTGGTCTGATTTTATTAAGCTTACAAAATTGAAGTTTTTACTATAAGGGCTGTTTTTTTATAGGAGATGGGGTAAACGTGTATACGGCTCACCTGATGGTAAGTGATTACCGCCGCCCATGAGCAGCTGCAACACCAGGGGTTTGCAGTTGCGTTGCCTGGTCCCTAAGGTCCCTAAGTCGTATCGGTCCGAAAATATCTCTGGTGGTAGTCGATTCCATAAGGAAGTTGTGCGAGGAAGATAACTTCTTTTAAATCGCTTACCGGTGGACCGCCAGTCATCCAGATGGTATGATTGGTATCGAAAGTTTTGTCACGATGTGCGATGGTGAAACTGTGCGGCTGGAATTAGTCCGAACAATTCCTCAGAGCACTCCCCGTGGTAGATGCCATAAAATACGGAAAGAGATGCAACATCTCTTCGCAGTGCTAGTGAGTCAAGCCGATCGTAAAGAGCTCGGTTGCCGACGATTCAAACTTCTCTGCGCTGGATGCGATCAAATAGAAGGAGCTGGCACTGGGGAGCCCCGGCCCAGAAATGGGAACAGTATTCCAAGTGCGGCCGAACCTGGGCCTCGTAAAGTTGCAGGCGGTGAGCCGGCATGAATACCGTCCCGCTCTGCTGAGCATGCCAAGCTTTTTAGAGGCCAATTTGGCCTTCTCTTCCAAGTGACAACTCACCAGCGCCTCACCAGCGACGTTTTCGAAAAAGTACGGACCAATGACGCCACCGGCCAAAAATCCACACCAAACGGTAACTTTTTGAGGATGCATTATTATCTAGTTAAGCTCATGTGGGTTGGTGTTGTCCCTTATACGGCAAATCTGCTTGTTAAAAGCCATTCATCCTAAAATGCACCTCTCCGCGAAAGATGATTTTTCGACCATAATTCGAGACCTCTTTCAAACAATTCGAAGCCTAGTAAGCGAACAGACGGCGTTGTCTATGGTCATGAACTTTAAGCTTCTGGGTTGATTGGATCTTGTACGAATATAGGCCTAAGTTCCGAGGTAAAATTCGCCAAGTTGAAGTCTGCGAAAGGCCGAGTTCTTGTGCACGACGAGGAATCGACTGAGAAGGTTTATGCTGTACACTTTCACAAATCGCGACAATATTCTCGGCCGATCTTGCGTTCTTTGAACGTACGGGTGTTGGCTGATTGTTTACTGAAGCGGTCGTTTCAAATTTGGCCTACAACCGTTGAAGAGTCGACTGTGAAGGGCCATCACATCTACCGTAAAAGGGGCGATATTCGATGGACCTGAGGCGGAGGCGCGCTCGGGTGTCAGCGCGCGCCTCTGAGGTGATACATGGGGTAGTTGAACACCTCGCTACCCTGTGCAGGAGACGAGGCCCGTACAGACCGGGCCAGCACTAGTGTGAGGCTGTGGAAGAAATTTGGATTCCTGCGGCCCCTTGCGCACACGTATGAGGAGACACCGGGGTGGTTTTAGCCGATATGAGTCCGACATACCCCTCCGCCTTTCCCCAGGCAGAGGAAAACCATGAGGATTTCCCCCCGTAAAAGAAAAGGTTCTTATCTTATATAAAGCGCAAATCCGGTAGTGCATGGAGTACTGCTATCACATATGGGCTGTTGCGCTGCAAAATACCACCAGACAGCGTTGAACTCAGCGGAGAGACTTGCTAAGAGGCTGAATGGTGACCTTGTCTTGCTTAAAACTAACCTTGTCAGCCTTGAGTACAGGCGGAGAGTAGCCAGATTTATTCCATATGATGCATTATTTAATCGATTAAATAATGCATCATACCCTACCCTTCACAAGTCCACTGCTGAACATAGGCCTCCCCAAGGTATGCCACAAAGCACGGTCCTGAGCCACTTGCATCTATCGACTTCCTGCATGTCTTACCAGGTCGTCACTCCACCTAATGGGGGGTCGCCCTACACTTCGCCTACCTGTACGAGGCTGCCAGTCGAGAACCCTTCTTCCCCAACGGTTGTCGGTTCTTCGAGCTATATGGCCGGCCCATTGCCACTTCAGCTTGCTAATCCGTTGGGCTATGTCGGTCATTCTGGTTCTACTGTGTATATCCTCATTTCTAAGTTTATCACGCAGAGAAACTCCGAGCATAGCCCTCTCCATAGCTCGGAGTGCCTGTTATAGTAGACTATTTTAAATTAGGACATTATTTTAATTAATTGTACAGTTTATTGAAATAAAAACTATTAAATTAAATTTAAGCATTGCCCTACTACTAAATGATTAGAACAAAATTCACGAAAAATGTGTCCCAGATAACCGATATTAAGCGTAGGCACACATATAGAAATATAAAAAACTATAATATCCTAGTTCAAACCATATTGCCGTTATAAAACTACTAAATTAATTATTATTAAATGTGCGCAACGTGTGCACTAACGAACACTCATTTTGATAAATAAAGTTCAATCATTTGGACGTCCTGTTCAGTCGTGTAACTTGCCATGGTGATTTGGCATAAGTAACTGAATAATAAACAAAAGATTTGATAGATGTCACCCAAACAAAACGGCGGCCACGAGCCACCAATATCTACCCGCGCCAAATGAAAAACCCTTTACATCTTCTTTACCATTTTAGTTTGCTTTGAAAAATTTGAGCAACACAGTAAGTTTTTTTTTCTTATAGAAGATAGGGCAAAATTAACACCAACCATGAACAACTGCTACACCAGGGATATTGCAGGTGCATTGTCAGCCTTTAGAAAAGGAGTACGCTCGTTTCTTGAAGGCCTCTAACTCGTGTCAGTTCACATAATGATTTCTTAAATTTACGCGAACACTACACATCATCCTAGATTTGATAAACCACAAATTCTCGCAAAAGAACACCGATTCCTACCAAGGATGATACGCGAGGCTATTGAAATTAAAAAACATCCAAATTTCAATAGAGAAGATGGTTGGGTGCTACCATCTGCTTGGGATCCTATAATTAACAAAATTAAACCCAAACCCAAGCATACCACTGCAAGACTTCATGATACTATAAGCTCGTTTTGCGTAAATCGGACCAAACATTAATATTAAAAAACTGAAGGTAGCCAGACTAACTATGACATTGGGACGTCAAACATCTCAGTCCCCCCCGTGACCATGGGCGCTGTAAAGCACCCGAAACGTCGGGATAATAATAAAAATAAATTAAAGTAATTAAACGCGATAAAATCCGTAAATAATAGTTTTATTCAATCGTGTCAGTTCATAAAACTTGCCGGTGTTAAACAATTCCACAAAAAAGTCACCAAGTGGGTAACGGTTGATTAAGTTCTATAATTAAAGCAAAAGTAAAATTTCGTCAGTCGTATTATAAAGTAAACATAATATTACGTGATATATATAAAATATTAGCAGTAGGACTGGAGTAAACGTGGTAGAGCCATGCTGCAACTGCATGACTCACTGGACCATATCTTAGCAGTATAGTTGTAGCACGAATGGGTCGGCTCGACCGGGGCGCTCTCACAGAATACCAGCGTAAAATAGTAGCTTAGCGTTGATGTGTTTCGTATGGTGAGTGTATAGAACCGGAGACCCTTTCTACTGGAAATGAAGCATTCCATCTTAGTCCTCACGGATAACAACGCATCTGCATTTTGATTTTTAATCGAGGATAGATGTAGATGTCTAGATGTCTTAGTAGAGGGTCCACAGCCCAAAGACTTACCATCAGGTGGACTCAGGTTTGTGTGCTCGTTTGTCACCTTATCTTACAAAAAAAACGACGTAGTTGAAGCGGTAACGGCCCTACCGATGGAGAAAAAAGGCTCTTGAATGGCAGTCTCGTACCGATAAACGAATTTTAGGTGGCCTCCATTGGATGGAATGATGATTTGGTAAGTTATGCAGGATCTCTATGAATGCAGAAGGCTCAAAGACTGTGTTTGGGGGAGTGACATTCCTTGGGAAGGTTAAGGTCGAAGTATTTTTGTTTTGTTAAGCAGTGGACTTGTGGAGGAGTGTAACTGTAATGATGAATGATGATGACAATAATCATGAGACGTTTAAAAGTGTGGTTAAAGAAATAAAAGATTAGAAAGCAGGCGATGTAAGAAAAGTGCGAAACAAAGAAAGTGCGGACCACCGCGGGGAAATAAAGTGCTTTACAACAAAATGACATATATGGGGCAGTTCGTGGAGTCGTATCCGGCTTTTAATGTTCTTTTTTTTTGTTCAGAATTGGCACAAAACTATTAATGTCCGATGTACACAATCGTTTTGGTTATAAGTGGAGGCAAGGACAAAGGGTTGTAATAAATTTTAAGGACAAATAAATACCGTTGGCGACGCAAATGTATTTCAGATGTAAGAATTTATTATTTACTTACTAATCTTTGATCGAAAATAATCTTTAAATTTAATTAAAAAAGGTCCCGTACTGGATATGTAAAAGTAAATAGGTTTTTTATGTGGTAGGATGCTGTTTCTGCGAAAGAGTCCGTCTAGGGACGTACCACTTTTTGCCAATGCTGTGTTTCGGTCCAAATGGTAAAGAAAGCCAGTATTATTATAGGCTGTGAAGCGTTCTATCTTAGTCTTTACAGGTGACAAAGCATCTGCAGCTAGGCTGGTCTTCTTGGCTTGAATTTGGTCGCTATTTCTTCCACAGACTGCAGAAGTCACGCTGCATCTATATTATGGTTGCAGTACGAATGGGTCGGCTCAACCCGGGAAGGACCACGCTATCACAGAATACCAGCGTAAAATAGCAGCTTAATGCTGCCGTGTTTCGTATAGTGAGTTTAGAGAACCGGAGACCCCTTTTTACTGGGAACGAGGCGTTCCATCGTAGTCCTCAAGGGTGACAATTTTATTCTTTCTTTTTGTATTTTCATATCTCTTATTTTTCTTTTCTGATGTGACTACGAAGACACAAGAATATTTATGTAAACGAAATGATAATTTTGTTAGAATAATAACTGTGTAGTTAGTATATATTTTCAAACTCTTAACAAATTATATTAATGTAAAGAGAAGGCATACGCTATACGTATCAAATAGCAGAAACGCTTAGCCTTCTCCATGTGTCATAGAAATAAGAAAATGATTTAAAAGTGAAAAAAAAAACTGTGAAAACTGCCAATATACTCCTGTCGGTGTGGGTGCACCTACCGGTGGAATCCATTAAAAAAAACTAAATGATAACATTATCACGATGAGGGCTATAGCCTTCGAATATAATTCTAAATACAACGGTTTTTACAGGGTGGTCAAAACAAGTTTGTTTACTGAAAGCGTAACACCTTGGTTTAACTAGCAATAGCAATCATACAGTGGAATCAGCGTCTTCTGTAACTTAACACTTTATAACTTGTTTTGGTTAACATGTTGCAGTTTTGATTAAATATGTTGTTTTAACATTGTGGCTACTTGGAAATATCATGTTTACGAATAATCTAATATCAAAAGCTTTATTTATTTTTTACGTAAGCAGTATAGTTGTAGCATGAACGAGTGGGCTCGCCCGGGGAAAGACCACGCTATCACAGAATACCAGCGTAAAATAGTAGGTTAATGCTGCTGTGTTTCGTATAGTGAGTGTAGAGAACGGGAGACCAGTTTTACTGGAATCGAAGCATTCCGTCTTATTCCTCACGGGTGACAACGCATTTGCATTTTGATTCTTAATCGAGGATAAATGTAGATGTCTATGGGCCACAGCAACCACTTACCATCAAGAGGACTGTGTGCTCGTTTGCCACTCTATCCAATTAAAAAAAAACAATTTGGAATCAACAGGTAGTTATGATATTACTGGCTGCTTCCAGGCTGTATAAAAAGGTAGATCTGTTGATTTTCTAAATAAATGCGTAAATAGATAATGAAATCGTCTTTTGACAACCCTATCGAATAAAAGTGTATTTATTTATTTTATAGAATAAGGGTGACAAACGGGCCACAGTCCACCTGATGGTAAGTGGATGCTGTGGTCCATAGAGATCTACGTTTATCCTCTATTAAGAATCAAAACGCAGGTGCGTTGTCACCCCTGAGGACTAAGATAAAATGCCCCGTTACCAGTAAAAAAAGGTCTCCGGATCTCACCATACGAAACACTGCAGTATTAAGCTGCTATTTCACGCTGGTATTCTGTGAGAGCGTGGTCTTTCCCCGGTCAAAGTGTTTTTGTTTTGTTGTTGCAATCAACTTGATAGTAAGTGTATGCTGTGGTCTGTAGACACCTACATCCTACATCTATCCTCGACTAAGAATCAAAATGCAGATGTGAATGCTATCACTTTTGAGAACTAAGATTACGTACTAGTAAAAAGGATCTCCGGTTCCTACACTCACCAGACATAACAATACAGCATAAGGCTGCTATTTCACGCAGGTGTGAGAGCTTTTTCCTTTCCTGGTAGAGCCAACCCTTCGGACTTTAACCATATATACCTAAAGCTTGTCTTGTTTCCTCGTCTTCTCAATGTTAAAAGGCGAAAAGTCTTCTGAATTATGCATTACCGTTATGACATTATATTTGATATAGTACATGGCGGGCAAGTTAATTTCTTATAGGAAAATGAAAGGGTTAAACTTCCTCCCTTCTTTCTGTCATATTAGTTACATTTTATATTAATTAGATTACAAATAAATAAACAAAAAATATCCGTTATATTCCTAAAGGTAAAAATAATAAAAATAGTCAATAGAATGTGAAAAATATTAATGAGCATACCACTGAGGCATATTTAAAACGCAACACAACTTTAAGGCGACACCGTGAAAAAATGCACCTCCTTTCATCGAATAGTATAGGACTATCACACCACTGACGAAAGTGGAATTTTGATACAAGTAAATTCATGTCTTTATCTTGAATTTAATTGTTCAAAAACACGATTGTACAATTTTGACTCGATCATAATTATTTGCGAAAACACCTCTAAAAAATCACTATAATTGAAATTACAACGAAATTTCTTAATTTATATGCTTGGGAATCACTCAAATATATTCATAACATTAATATTCGTAATTTACTTGTGATTATTTTGATTACTTAAATCAATAATTTTTTTAAAAATATTTTAAGAATCTGACAATTTCTTAGCACTTTTAATCGTCGCGGGCGCTACGCAATTTTAGACCTTATGACGGCGTTTTTTCAAGTTTTTATAGAAATTATGTATTCAACCGGATTAGTACGGCGATAGCCTTTTCGATGTGTTGTCTTAACTCAGACCTTACTAGTGACACCTGGTTAACAGAGAGTTATTTGTTCTCATTCGGACAGTGCGACAAAACTGACAATACCGTCGACACCATCTGAGTACTTGACGGGCCACCATTGTGCGATTTACTAGGAATTTTCTTCATGGCACGACTACTTTGCGGAATCGTTTACCACCGGCAATTTTTTCGGACCGATACGACTGAGGGACAATCAAGAAACGAGCTTGCTTCTTTTTGCAAGGCCAGCAATACACCTGCAATCCCCTGGTGTCGCAGATGTTCATGGACTGCGGCCGTCATTTACCATTAAGAGCCGCATGCTCGTTTGCCCTCTCTCCGTTAACAAAAATACAGTGGAAGTGGAGATTAAACTGATAGCAATTGCGAAAATAGATTTTGTGCTAAATTTTGAAAATTTTCTCAATTGAAAATTGCATTGCAAAAAATTTTGCTATATTTTCACTTCGAGACAATATTTATGGATAAAACTTACAGGAATTCTTATTGAATGTATAACTTATCAAATTAAATAGTTTTTATAAGTTATAAATTAGAAAAAAATCATAAATTACCCTTTCAAAAAAAATCCGAAATTAATTTTTTTGTATGAATTTTGAAACAATATTTCAAAAAAATTTCGTTTGAATTTGAAATAAATACAACGTCAAGTTATTTAAAATATGTTATAAAAATATATTTTTCATATATTCCGCTAAAAATAAATGAGAATGGAAAAAATAACATATTTTTGAGCCAACCCCGATGGGGGTCATTGTAGAAGCGTGCTCGTCGCGACCCCTGCCAGCCCTTTTCAGGGCTGCAATTCTACACAGCTGCGCACCCATGCGAACGAGGGTAAGGGCGTCCCCCCAAGGCGACGCACACCAGCTCGTCCCCGTTGGTGTGGAATGCAGCGCGCAAAGCGGCGATGGGGACCGCCACCCGTCACGCACAGCCCGACACGGCGGAAGATGGAGGACGGAGTGCAGAGTTGGCACGTGGAATGTTAGAGGGGGCATGAGAGATAAGACGAATGAGTTGATCGAAATAATGAAAGAAAGAGAATTAGATGTCGTATGTATGTCGGAGACCAAACGGAAAGGCAGTGGTATTGAAGAGCTTCCTGGCGGGACGTTAGCTATATGGTCCGGAGTCCCGGAAGGCGAGAATGCCTGCCAGGGAGTGGGAGTGCTGTTGTCGTCCCGGTTGGTCGATCTTATGACTGAATACAAGGTTGTGAACTCAAGACTTCTCTGGGTTCGCTTCAAAATGGGACTGACGAAGTTATTCCTTTTGGCTGTTTATGCGCCGGTAGCTTCGTCGTCCAGGGCTGAGCTGGAGGAGTTTTGGGAGAATGTAAGAGAAGTTCTAGATTTGGTTAAGGGGAACGAAAGAACTGTTGTATGTGGTGATTTGAATGGATGGGTAGGTATCGCTCGACCAGGATACGAGTCGGTGCTTGGAAAGTTTGGCGATAAAAGGGTTAATGATGCTGGCAAGCTTATACTGGCTGTATGCAAGGAAAAGGGTCTTCTTGTGACAAACACTATGTTTAATCACAGGCAGATCCATATGTACACTAGAGAAAGAAAGAATGAGAGAAGTATGATTGATTTGTTCCTGGTGGATGACCGACTGCGAAAACAGGTGATGGATACACGAGTGTTCAGGGGTGCTGACCTGGGAACGGATCATTATCTAGTAATTACTAGATTTAGGGGTTTGTTCGCGGGTTGGCGCCACCGGACAGCAGTAACAGAACCACAGTCGGTCTGTCGCATCCGAAGCTGGAAGCTTCAGGAAGCGGATACTAGGGACAAATATCACACGAGGGTAGCCGAGAAGCTTGACACCATCGATGGCAGGAAAGAATGTGTGGAGAGAACATGGCAGAACCTTAGGGATGGAATGGTAAGTGCAGCGGAAGAAGTATGTGGTACGACAAAAAGAGGTAGTAGTAAAAGAAGAGATGCATGGTGGAATGATAAAGTGAGAGAAGCTTTAAAAAAGAAGAAAAAAGCATGGTTAGACTACTTGGCCTCTAGTAACGATGAGCATATGAGAGAGAAGATGAAAGAAAGATATAAGCTGCAGAAAGTTCATGCGAAAACATTGATTGAGGAAGTACGTGAAAGGTGTAGAATAGAAGCGGACGAGAGGTTGTCGCACAACTTTAGGGAAAACTCCAAACTCTTCTGGAAAGAGGTTGGAGGGTCCCGGAGTGGTGCGACAGCTTTAAGAATGAACAAAGTGCTTTCGAGAACCAATGACGTCCTCTCAGAAAAATCGGACGTCATGCAGCGATGGAGTGAATTTTATAGAGAATTGTATGCGTGTCATGATCTTAGTGAAGGATCCGGGGGTGACGCCGTGACTGGCACGCCAGACACGGACCTCGATGACACTGAGGTCATCAGCATGAAAGAGATTGGGGACAAGGGACAGCTTTCATCTGCTGTGCAATTTGTGCTGGCGGACGGGAGATGTCCCGGATGATTGGCGATCCGCGGTCATTGTGCCTTTATATAAAGGTAAAGGTTCACATCTTGACTGCGGGTGCTATCGGGCGATCAGCTTGACCAGTTTAGCAAGTAAAGTTTATTCGAAGGTTTTGACACGCCGGATGCAAGAGAAATCGGAAAGATTTTTATGGGAGGCACAATGCGGATTTAGACCTGGAAGAGGATGCACGGATCAAATGTTTTCTCTCCGCATGATCACGGAGAAGCTTCTGAGTGTTAACCAGAGGATTTTCTGTGCTTTTGTGGATCTGGAGAAAGCATTTAATAAGATTATAAGGAAGAAAATTTGGGAACTGTTGCCGGGATATGGTGTGGATGGTCGATTGTTAAGGGCTGTGCAGTCACTTTACTATGACTGTAAAGCCTGTGTGCGGGTAGGGCATGACCTGTCACCCATGTTTAGCGTCCAAGCGGGCGTAAAACAGGGTTGTGTCATGTCTTCCTGGCTGTTCATACTGTATCTCGACAGCTGTTTACAGAAGCTGAAAGATAGCTGTTTGGGTGTGAAATTGGGTGACATAAAAGTTAATTGTCTGCTGTATGCTGATGATGCAGTGCTTATTGCACCATCAGAAGCAGAACTGCAGGCATTAGTCACGTGTATGAAAGAGGAATGTGAAATTAAAGGTCTCCGTTTGAATGCTAATAAAACTAAGGTTCTGGTATTTGAAAAGGACGAAGAGAGAACGAAATGTGAAATATGGGTAAATCAGGAATGTCTAGAACAGGTAAATGAAATTGTATACTTGGGGAGTGCTTTCAGCCGGGATGGAAGATGTGATTTAGATGTGGATAGGCGTGTCACTGCCGGAAACAAAGTCAATGGTGCCCTGAATGCATTAGTAAAAAGGCAAGGCGTGGTGAAAAGTGCACGCCTTGCAATACATAACGCAGTGTTGATACCGACTTTGTTATATGGCAGCGAAACCTGGGTATGCCAGAAGAAGCATAAAAGCAAGTTGAATGCAGTGGAGATGCGATCTCTTCGTAAAATGTGTGGCGTTACCATAGCCGACCGAAAGCGAAACGAAGAGATTCGCAATATGGCAGGATTGAAAGATGACCTTATCACAAAAATTGATAGGGGCGTACTCCAATGGTTTGGGCACGTTGAACGAATGAGTGAAGACCGAATGGTGAAGAAAATATATAGAGCGAAAGTAAATATTAAAAGGTGTCGAGGTAGACCGAGACTAACTTTCGAAGACCATGTGAGCAAATTGCTCGAAGAGGGGAGGGTCATATATATATATATATATATATATATATATATATATATATATATATATATATATATACACTTTCTTTCGTCATAAGAAGATTCACATGTATACTTGGGAAAGAGGTGATGATAGAAGCATGATAGATTTCATAACTGTGGATGAAAGAATGAGGAGCGCAGTGGTGGATACAAGGGTTTACCGGGGGGTAGTAAGAGAATGAATGAAAGGAAAGACAATACAATATGGTGGGATGACGAGGTACGTATGGAAGTTGAAGCAAAGAAGAGAGCATGGCTAAATTTACTAGCGACCAAAGCTGGTAACTCTGGTGGTAAGAATGATGAGAATGAAAGAAAAAAGGCAGAGTTTAAACGTTTAAATAAGAGAGTAAAAGAATTAGTTGAAAGGAAAAAGCAAGAAAGAACGGATAGGAATGATAGAAGAATATTGGATAACTTCCAGGCAAATATTAAAATGTTCTGGAAACTCGTAAGAAATACCAGGGGACTTTCAAAACAGCCTAGATTGAATGCGATACGAGACGAGAATGGCTGTATCCTGAATGATGAAGTGTTGAGTCTAAAGAGATGGAAGGAATATTTTGAAAGCGAATTTATGAGTGAGGAGAAGTGTGAACTAAATGAAATAGAAATTCCGAAAGAAGATGAAAGAGATAGGGAGATAAGTATGGATGAAATAATGAAAGCAATGAAAAGCATGAAAGTAGGTAAGGTAGCCGGATATGATAGAGTTTCACTCGAAATGCTAAGGGCTGGAGAGGACGTGGTGGCAGGCCTGCTGTACACCTTGTTTAATTTATGTTGGGAACTAAAGCGGGTACCGGGAGACTGGTGCAAAGCCGTGATAGTCCCAATATATAAGGGAAAAGGGTCACAGCAGGACTGTAAAAACTACCGTGGTATCAGCCTTCTTAGCATTGTGGGAAAACTGTATGCTAAGGTACTAATTGAAAGAGTTATGAAAGAAACTGATGAAAAAATTTGGGATGTGCAAGCGGGATTTAGAAAGGGAATGGGGTGTACAGATCAAGTCTTTTCCATGCGCATGATCGCGGAGAAGTTTTTGGCGAAAAACCAAAGAGTTTTTTGTGCGTTCATGGACTTGGAAAAGGTTTATGACAGAGTGGACAGGGATGTGTTATGGCAAACGCTGAACGCATTTAGGTTGAGCGCTGGTTTGATACAGGCATTAAAGTCTCTGTATAGGGACTCGAGTGCTTGTGTTAGAATCAACGGGGTCTACTCGGACTGGTTTGGCATCCATAAAGGTGTCAGACAGGGCTGTGTAGCTTCCCCGTGGCTGTTCAACCTATTTATGGACAGCTGTTTGGAAAATTTGAAAGTTGAAGAATGCGGGGTAAGAATGGGTGAGTTAACCATCAAATGCCTTTTGTACGCCGATGATCAAGTCATACTTGCGTCGTCGGCGGCCGAGTTGCAAATGATGGTTACATTAATGAACAGGTCATTAAAAGAAAGGGGAATGAAAGTGAACGCAAGTAAGACGAAAGTGATGGTTTTTGAAAGAGATGAAAGCAAAACGGTATGTGAAATAAGAATAGAAGGAGAGTTAATTGAGCAAGTGGATGAGTTCGTATATTTGGGATGTGTATTCAGCAGGGATGGGAGATATGATAAGGACATTGAACGACGAGTGAATGCAGGAAATAAAGTAAATGGGGCTCTACACTCTATTGTGAAAAGTCAGAATGTGTCAAAAAAGGCACGTATGGCAATTCACAGTGCTGTATTAGTCCCTACTTTAACGTATGGTAGTGAAAGTTGGGTGTGGCAGAAGAAGCACGAGAGTAGAATAAATGCGGTAGAAATGCGGTCGCTAAGGAGTATGTTAGGGCTGAATCTGAGTGACAGGGTGAGAAACTGTGTGATAAAAGAAGAGTGTGGTTTGCAAGATGATGCGGTGACCAGGATTAAGAAAGGAATGCTTCGGTGGTTTGGTCATGTAGAAAGAATGAATGCGGAAAGACTGACAAAGCAAATATATGTTGCAGAAGTGAATGGAAGAGTCGGAAAGGGACGTCCTAGGCGGAAGTTTGTCGACCAAATTGGCGATATACTAAAAATGGGCCAAATTAAGAGTACCCTTAACCGACGAGCAGTATGCGTAGGTATATGAATGTGGAAGAGGCGAGAAAGGTATGTCAGGATCGTGCTAAATGGAAGTCTGTAGTCTCTGCCTACCCCTCTGGGTGACAGGCGTGAGTGTTTATGTATTATGTTATGTATATATATATATATATATATATATATATATATATATATATATATATATATATACATATGTGAGTGTGTGTGTGTGTGTGTGTGTGTGTGTTAGTTGTATTACAAGAAATACACAAAAGTATAAAACTTACGTTTTAGTTTAAAACATACCTACAGAAAAACGGAGAAATTACTAATCACTAGGTCGCGCACTACTGGTGTAAAAAGCCGTTACTTCAGATTGAATTTTTTTTTATTTTTTACTTGATATTGACATATTATGGTACAAAATTAAAGAGTATGTCGTTGTGTATGTCTGTATTATTTTACATTTAAAGAAGAAAGAAAGAAAGAGATATTTATTTGGCCATTTCTTAATAAGTTTGCAATAAATACTCAAAACATACATTATGTTTAGGTTTTCTTATAAGTAAAATACATTTCATATATACATATATTTCAGTATATCTTTGTTATAGTTTGTAATAAACATCGTGTTTTTATGGGGTTATATTGAAACCACTTGAGGCACACATGTGCGCCTCTTCCGAGCGTGCCGAAAGTGTTTGTCGCGGGACACATGTGTGTACCTCTCCCGAGCTTACGTGACATGTGCTAACCCTCTACATATACTAGGATATCATAAAGAGAAAGAACTTCCTACGACTTGTATGTACTTACGCACTCACTCTATTGCATGTATGTGGAAAGGCGAATGAATATTAACAAATATTTTTATTTAGTTTTTTTGGAAACGTAACCCATTAACATTACTCTTTTGAAATTATTGATGAAACTCCAAAAATATTCCAAGATCCTTTTACATTCTTACATTTATAGTTTGTAAACTTTTTGGTATATTTCATTGAATAATTAATAAACATAAAAAAATAGTTGCTTTACAAATATTATTTTATATTATTTATTAACTAATAGCAAAATTATAACTAACTCCGGACGATTCCAGAAGCTAAAGGTTACGTAGCACTAAAACAACATAATAAATAAAGTTAGAAATAAGTGAAACCAGCCTCTTCGCTATTGTGAAAATCCGTTATATTGAGATTGTTATTTCATCTACATAGTCAATACTTTAAAAAGCATTCTATTGACTCCACACGATAAAAATATACCTTTTCATCCAACACCCCATAAAAGCTAACCTAAAGTTTAAAATTCTAATTTCGAAAGTCACGTTTTTACTTATTTTGGTTAATGATTCAATTAAAACATTTAATTATAACAGTGCTTCAATATGTCGTCCAATCAAGTAACGCGACAATAATTGGAAGAAGCTGTCCAAAACTTCATATTACAGGCAGTTTAGAAAAAATCAATGGCCCGTTTATCACTTATAGAATTACATACAGTTTTGTGCTGAGGATGGAACCGATCAGGAAAAAGTGATAACTTTTTATGTTACCAACCTAGAGCGCCTTCGCAACAATTGCATCAGATGTATTATTTAATACTTCGTAAATTCACCTTATTTAAAATATATATTTTCTACATTGAAGTAATATGTACTTACGTACTAGAACAGCTATTTAAACAAAACATGTGTGCTACTCTGTGTTCGCGCGGTTGGGTTTTTTATCATAGAATAAACATAGGTGGAATGATCAGTAGGTAATAATAGATTGTATTGTTAAATAGGTAAATTATATCGAGAACAATTTTCAAATTTTGTCATTTATTTTGTATATTATATTAGCTTACTTAATATAATATTACATAATATTATATCACAATTACATTTTAATAGTATTTTTATCTGAATATTGTACAAGGTCTAAAATATCAAATATAAAAAAAACATACTAAATGTATGTTCAAAAAAACTTATTAATATAAAATTTAAATTACAAATATATTTATTTAAATTAGAATAAGGGTCGTTCATAAATGCTGGGCACGCGAGAGTTAGAAATGGACGAATTTATTCCACTTTGACTTTGACGTGGAAACCTAAAAATAATATAAAAGAATAATGAGCAGATTTAAATATAAAAAATTGGCATAATTATGATAACTCATATATGATGATTTCTTATATTTACGCGAACACTACACATGATTAAAACTACTTTTACGGATTTTATCGCGTTTATTTTTACTTTTTATTTTTAATTCCCGACGTTTCTGACTGCAAGACCTCAAGACAGAGTTAGTTCATTTTGCATAGATCGGACCATAAACAATAATTAAAAAAGCTGAAGGTACTCCGGGTTTAACAATGACATCGGGACGTCAGTCATCTCAGTCCCCCGTGACCATGGGTGCTGGAAAGCGCCCGAAACGTCGGGAATTAAAAATAAAAAGTAAAAATAAACGCGATAAAATCCGTAAAAGTAGTTTTAATCAACTCATATATGTTTCTACAAAAAAATGTGTATAATAATATATTCGTCCTATACTTAAGTACCCACAGAAATGTCGCATCTGAACAAATTAATTTCATAATCTATATAACATGACACAAGATGGCGTCTTAGGAATATTTTGTTTTATTATTAAGTTATAATAATTTTTTTATTGATTAAGTATCTTATTAACCGATGAAAAGTAATACCTTGGTTTTTACTGACATTTCTTGAATTATTTGTGCAATATCTAAGTACACACTACGGCCTATTTTTATCAACAGATTTTTTTTAAATCAACACAACACGTGACAACTCCGCAAGCGCCTAGCGAGTGACTGTTCAGTTTATACAAAGGTACTCTGTGAGTGACTGATTAAAGTGCGGTGTATGCACCGCAGTTGAGTGGAACAGAGTAGCTGAATGCAGTGTCGCCTCTAGTACGTAGTACATAATAGCTCAATGATTTTCTACATGTGAGCCTATATAAACATATCCGTGAGCACAAGAAAAACACCACACATGTGTATGTGTGTTTGTGTCTGTGTGTGTAGATTTAACTTAGATTTCACAAAAACAAATTATAAATTTATAATAAAGTTAATTATGAAAAAAAAATATATCTGAATAATTTTTTTTAAAACTTGGACAGGAGCTGAAAACACGTGTTGTGTAGCGAACGTACCAAGATATCATAAACAAAAGAAAGTTACATCGCGCTTATAAATAGTGCAGAATTCTTGTTACCCTGTTCATTCCTGCTAATACGAGCAGGAAGGCGAGAATACAACTGTTGAATAAACACATTTTTGATACGGTTATAGTACCAAAAATTGATAGGGATATCTACAAAGATTTGGTAACCTTTGACAATAGGCGGTCCCCGTAAACTTCAAAGTACGCGAGGAACTCAGGCTCTTAGGGTTAAGTGCTCGTAGCTCAGGATCAATCCCATGGACAACACTGTTATTTGTAATTTATTAATCGTAATTTTAAGTTCTGATTTACCACGTGGTCAGTGAGAAAACAAAACGTCGAGAGGAAAGCTGTATGTTGGAAAAATCGAAACCCTCAGAAACCTACTTCAATCCTCAAATAAGAATCAAACCTTTCTATTAATTAAGTTCTAACTAAATTTTACAAAAATACATGCACTGCAGTTATTTGTTTTTAGCTTCTGTTCCAGTCCGAATCAAATTCGAATAAGCACACGTCTCAAACATTTGAACTAAATTTATATCGACTGTGCACTGCGTATGATCCGAATCCGAGAAATACGATTTTTTCTCGCGTGCTTAAGATACGAAAATTATGGCCACTCTAGTGTTTCACATAGAGCGCTTTGGGCTTTAACTAAGTGTCCTTCCAATTGCTATCAACTTTTTTCACTTCTGCTTTTAAAACGCGTACGAATACGTAGAAAAATATATTCTAGATAAGTAGGTAGGTCTTCTCTTCTTCCTAGAAGTCCGTCTGAGTGCCAACCTCTTATCTAGTTCTGGCGCCAATTAGCTGTGTTCTACTGTAAACTGCTCTAAACTACTGACCATGCACTGAAGAATCCACTTACCACCAACAGTAAACCAATGTGTTCCGGTAAACATAGACGGCCTGTAAAATTACAAGTTGTGAGGTATTCCATCTTGGACCTCAGAGATGACAACGCATATAAAGCCTTCTATGTTTGAAGCTGGCTGTAGGAGTCCATGCACTGAGCGTGGAATCTAAGTGCGCAAACGCTCTTAGATTCCACGCTCTTAGATAGCTCTGAGATAGCTCTTAGATAGCTCTGAGATAGCTCTTAGATAGCTCTGAGGTTTATCGAAACATACGGTCTAGGTCCGTATCAAGACCATAACTCTACAGATCGACGTTTGACTACAAAATGTTTGGTAAAATTAAAAAATTTATACAACTGACTTCAATATAAACAAAATTAAAACATCATCAATGTATTAGAAAGTCAATTAAATCCACATTGTTAAGGATAACTACAAAATCAACTGGTCAAATCACGATCAAATTTATATGCGAACACAGAAAAAGCACTAGCTTTTAAATAAAAAAAGAATCATCAAAATCGGTTCGGTTGTTTAAAATTTATCTCGACCACATATAATATGTTATATGCGCAAATTAGAATTAAAAGGAATTAAGGAAAAAATGGGAAAATATAATTTAAATTTAAAAGCACTTCAAAGACATATCGTCGGTCGAAAACAGTAGTGGAACATCTCTGAAAATTTCGTTTTTAACTTTTTAAGAGTGTTGCATTACTATTTCAGTGCCAATTCTATATCAGTATCGGAATAAGTCAAACTCCACGTAGAAGTCGATTAAAAATAAAAGTTCCACTTCTACTCTGTGAATATAGTATTATTCAGTAATGGGACATTTCGAAATGTTCCAATACGGTTCCAATCTCAAAATCAAAAGTTGAATTTATTCCACCACGCTTCTCGATCTCGCTCGAGTCTCGCGCGCGTTTGTTTAGTTACGCCGTATTGTCAAAAGTAACACAATCTGCAAAAATGTCTGTGTCTAAGTTATATGGAAGATCAACGAAAATGTTGCAAATGGTAATATCCATGAAGACGCCAGTATTGAAAACAAAGGTGTGTATTCTATTTGTAACGTTTGTGTATTTTGTAAAGAGTCGTTACTTTTAAAATTTTGCACGCTTTGGCTATATTTTTAACCACTTTTATTGTACAGAAAGTGATATAAAGCAAGTTGAAGAGTATTCTTTGCCACAAAATGAAGTACAAAGTCTAGGTAAATAACTTATGTGTTTTATAAGATATGCTTATTTATTAACTTTTGTGTTTTATATCTAATACATGTTATTAAACATTCAGTCCTATTAACTGCTTTTATTGCTTTTAAGATGCTGAACAGACACTGAACATAGAAAAATCTTTAGACACTATTTTTATATCTAATAATAATGAAGTTGGTGAATGAAGTACATAATCGAGGTACGTACTTATCTTCATGTATTTAAGTACATAATAGAGGTACCTACGTACCTATCTGCATATATTATTGTTGTGTTTTGGTATAGTGTGTATATTTAACTGTTTGAATTTCTTTTAAGGCGTTGAGCAGGCAATAAATATGGAAAGTTGTACAGAGGATACGTTCGTAGCCAGCCAACATGAGCCAGCAAATGAAGCTTCTAATCTAAGTATGATTTTTTATACTATTTTAATAAACTAGCTTGCTGCCCATCAACATGTATTTCATAGTTTTAAATTATTTATGCAAAAGCTTTATACGAGGTCTTTGTTTGCTTAGGTAGCGAGCTTATTGAAATTTTACGGGGAGGAGAAGATAAAGAAAATAATATACTAAATAACAGAGAGCCGTCACCATTAACCCCGCTTTCTAAAAATAATGCTTCGGAAGAAAAGAAGAAGTTGACAAGAAAGAGACAGCGAAATTCCGAGGCATGGAGGAAAAATAAAAAGAAATGTTTAAAAAATTCAGGTATGGCTTACACTACTGAGAAAGGAAAATTAGTTAATGCTAAACAATTAAAACCTCGTTGTGGAGACAAATTTCGGTTGAAGTGTACACTGAAGATTAATGAGCAGCAAAGATTAGTAATATTCAATAATTTTTGGATATAAGGTGATTTGAATAGACAGCGAGATTTTGTCAAAAATGCTATGAAAGAAGTAAAGCCGAAATATTCGCTACATAATGCTCAGAGTAAAAGATCCATTAATGCAGCTTATCATTTGACAGTAGATGGTATAATTATAAGGGTATGTAAAAAGTTCTTTATGCACACTTTGGATATTGGGCACTCATTTATAACGACGGTATTAAAGAAAACAACATCATCGGGTATAGTTTTAGAAGATTTAAGAGGAAAGCATAACAAGAAAGGTAAACTATTACTTGACTTTGTTAAGGATGGAGTACGTGAACACATAAACTCATATCCTACTAAGGAATCGCACTACTGTCGAGCATCATCAAATAACAATATTTTGATGGTAATTTTACAATAAAAGAAAAATTTACAATAAATACAGAGGGAGAGCGTGTAGTGTGGAATGATATCAAGAAAATATTTATGCAAGCTACTAATCCTTTCGCTATTTATTACTTGGATACTTATGAACCTGACAGTACAATGAAATGCTCCAATGATCGCCATAAAATGTGGGGCAAGCCTAACGAAACATTAGTTTTGACAAATAAATATCGCAATCGTCCTGAAATATCAAATCCTGAAAAGAAAGATTTGATTTCATTATGTGATGGTAAAGTAATTCGCAGCGTTTATTGGGATTATTATAAAACATTGCCAGCTTCCTCAGATAGAGCTCACGATGACCAATTGTTCCCTTTTTTATATTTTCTTACTTATAAATAAAAAAATGTTATAAAACTATAAAAGTGTTTTATTAATTATTCTCCAAAAATGCAATTATTTGCTAAGGTTCTCTAGATTTCATTTTTATTTAGGTCTTTATTTAAGAAAATACGTAGTTTTTTTTTAATTCCGTACTGGTACATTCAAAAATAATCCATTATCAGAGGGATATTTGCAGTCAATAAATTAATTCAGTAGTGGAACATTTCAAATATTTACTTATACTTAAAAAACAAATAATAAAAAATGAATGAATTTAATAGAAATCATAAATGTAAAGTCTAACCAAAATATAACAACATTAAAAACAATTCTTTTTTCTCTTAACACTTGCTAAATGAAAAAATAAGTATTTCTAATTTTTAATTGCTCAATATCTCACATTTACTTATTTTGAAATGTTCCACTACTGTTTTCGACCGACGATATTTTAAATAGAATAGAAATAAGAAATAAAATCTTTACTGAACCAATATTTCAATTGGAAGAAATTTTCAAGCAAGAAGAACTTTAAGCTAAAGTTTGCACCTGCATACAGAATTTGCACGAAAGCAACTTGGAATCTTTTATTGGACTTTTTGAAACACTGAAATATTATTTTATACATTTCGTTTTTTTTTTCAAATTACCCATATTCAAATTACCTAATTATAAAACACTGAATAAATATAAACAGGTTATAATAAATTAACAACCTATTCGTGCTACAACCATAATATAGTCACGCTGCAGCTATATAACATTATGTTTGTAGCACGAATAGGTTGGCTCCGCCGGGGTAGGACCACGCTATCGCATAATACCAGTGTAAAATAGCAGCTTAACGCTGTTGTGTTTCGTATGGTGAATGTGCGGAACAGGAGACCCTTTTTACTGGAAACGAGGCTAGATCTGAGTCCTCAGGAGTACGCATCTACATTTTGATTCTTATTTGATGATAGTTGTATGTGTCTGTGTGCTACAGCATCCACTTGTGTGCTCGTTCATCACTCATATGCTATAAAAAATCGCATGATATACCTGGTACGGTTATAAATTAAAAACATAAGCTTGAAAAAAGCTTCGTTAAAAAACTAAAAAGAATAAAATGGATTTCCACATTACAGATTCTGAAGTCAGTGCTGAGGCATAGACTTCGGAAGCGATTATGTGACAATTATTTTATTCTTTTTAGTTATTTAAATCGAATTTTATCGGTCGGCTTATTACTTAAATCTATGGTGTTTAACTACATTTATAAAGTTTAGTTTTTACCCCTTTTGGATTCTAAATAGTTACATTAAGAACTTCATCCCCTATTTTTCCACACTTAAAGGTGATTTTTTTCTCCAAATAATAGGAAATTCAAACCTTTTTAATTTAAGAAAAATCATCAAATCATTTCACAAATAAAGAATTACTCAAATATGAGTAATTTGACGTTTTTTTTTTATAGGATAGAGTGACAAACGAGCACACAGTCCACCTGATGGTAAGTGGTTGCTGTGGCCCATAGACATCTACATCTATCCTCGATTACGAATCAAAATGCAGATGCGTTGTCACCCGTGAGGACTAAGATGAAATGCCTCGTTTCCAGTAAAAAGGGTCTCCGGTTCTCTACACTCACCATACGAAATACAGCAACATTAAGCTACTATTCCACGCTGGTATTCTGTGAGAGCGTGGTCCTTCCCCGGTCGAGCCGACCCATTCGTGCTACAAAACTACTAATATAACTGCAGCATGGCTCTACCACGTTTGGAAATAATGTTGGATTCCAAATTAAATTTAATAATTCCTGCAATCGGTTTTAAAAAAAAAAAACCTTTCATGAAAAATATTAATTTAAAAAATACTCTTTTCCTACACTAGAACTTTAAAACTTGCAAAAAAAAAACATAAAAAACTAACCAAAGCTTTACCTAATTCTGCGTCACAAATGCGGAAATGTGCAGTATTTATGTATTCTAATGACAGCTTTAGGATTGACAGATGCAATAAAAAAAATGTTATAGAAATTTTCATAGAGCATTTTAATCCAAAATACTAAGTTGGTAGTTGCCAAACTACGAAGAAAAGCTAGTCTAACAAATGAGTCACTTGTATTTATAATGCGTG
The DNA here is from genome assembly GCA_036936625.1 of Parnassius smintheus behrii. Lineage (NCBI taxonomy): Eukaryota > Metazoa > Arthropoda > Insecta > Lepidoptera > Papilionidae > Parnassius > Parnassius smintheus. The sequence continues at coordinate 59,516,419 of JAUPFT010000001.1, read as the reverse complement.
ATTGTAATTAAAAATACTTACCTTAGCATTTAACAATAATTGCAAATAAAATGAGCTTTATAGAAATAAACTTCAGTGACGTTGCAAGGGTGGCAGAGGGGGGCCTTATCTATCCCCCGGGCGTCTTCATCGGGTGTTTTAAGGATTTTAATGAAAGCCAATTCTCCGCCTGAAGTGTTTAAATAACGCCAGTAAAAATTCTAAAAATTCTGTAAATTACCTGTCATACTGAATTCGTACCATTACCACTACAGCCTGTAAAAGTTTTACTTCTGATCATAGGACACCCCCGAATATTGGTAATTGGCTTGGCAAGCAGTTCGGCAACCGCAGCATTTTTTTTTCTTATTTATAAATATCATCAGGTATATGCCGCTCCGCATCTATTGTTTCAGTACGATTTTGCTAAGCAAAATTCTGGAAAACAATTGAGGTCCATAAGATCGGCACTTCTATATTACAGTCATAAAACAGCGGCATTTACTGGCAGTTTTCGATATATGGCAACGAAGTGTTGGGATAGCATCCCACCGCCAATAAGAAATCTTAACACCAACTACAAGTTTAAAAATGAATTCAAAACATATCTTCTTGATAAACAAAAACAAGGTATTCCCGAACAATTTGTTTGCCAGCTATAAACCGTAGCATTTTATTTTTTTCTTTTTTCTTTTACTAACTAATCATGGTTGGCTAAGAATTTAGGTACTAGCCTTAATTGGGTACGCAGTCTTACACATCTTTTCCATAATTTTTTTACTTAATTAAACCCAAGATATAAATCATAGAGCTGAAAGGACACATCTTTCAGAAATAATTACACTACAATAATATTAACATGTAAAAAAATAGTTTTTTCTTTATTTCTTTCTGATTGTACTATTGTGCTCATTTTCTTCTCGCCACCTCTCTGAGCAATATTAATCGCTGAGCTATGATCCATTTGTTTAACTGCATTACACATTTCCATTTAGATCATAAGTTTATGTATTTTTTTTTCATAATATTTTGATTGTATATCTGGTTTAATCACTGAATTTGCGTGTGTGATTGGAGATACAAATAAACGTTTTTATCTATCTATCTACATGGGTAGTGGATATCCTTACTTCTTAGACCGCAACTACACGGTGTTACAATAATTTCGATTAATTAAAAGAATGACTTCCAAACGGAATTTTCGTTTGGAAGTCATTCTTTTCGTCACGGCGGCCAGTCTAACTAGTGCCCGAACGGAGAGAGATCGGGCGCAGGATCGACATCACGTGCTTTCCGAGGCATGAAGATAAAACACCGCCAAAAAATCAATACTTGATTTTAGTTATCATTGGGGCAAAGTTATTTTTTACGTTGACTAAGATATATATATATATATATATATATATATATATATATATATATATATATATATATATATATATATATATATATATATATATATAGATATATATATATATATATATATATATATATATATATAGTGCCGTGTAGTGGCGGTTGAGAATATCCAATACCCCATATCTTCCCGTGGGTGTCGTAAGAGGCGACAGAGGGAGGCAGACAGGAGATGGGCAGCAGCATCTTCCTGATAACAACTGTGATATAATAAAAAACTGCGGTTGCCAACCCGCTCGCCAAGCGTGGCAACTATGGCAAATATCCCCCCCCCCCCCCATGAATGACGACGCAAACAAACGACCCCAGTCCCCGGCGGCCCCGCTATTCCTGGCTACGGTGGCGACCATGGTAACGGCGGGGCAGGGGGTGCTAAGAATCTCCGGTGGAGGTTCGGTTGCCACCTACAATGACTCGACCTGGCAACACATAACGAACGCACCCTGAGGACTGAAGAAAAGATACTGGAGCTGGAAGAAGAGGTAGACAAGTTGCGCTGGCATATTATTGGATTATCCGAGGTCTGAAGAGAGGGGAGGACACGGCAATCCTCGAATCCGGCAACTTGTTCTATCACCGGGAGGGCGACTATCTGTCCCAAGGATGTGTCGGATTTATCGTCCACAAGTCTCTCGTCAACAACGTTGTAAAGATTGGGAGTGTGTCGACAAGGGTCGCGTACCTGATACTCAGAATCACTAAACGGTATTCGCTGAAGGTCATACAGTTTTACGCACCAACCTCGGCACATCTCGATGAGGAGGTGGAGGAAATGTATGAGGATATTTCCAGAGCCATACATTCCTCCAAAACCCACTACACATTGTTGATGGGAGATTTCAACGCAAAACTAGGCACAAGAGAAAGCGGTGAACTGAAGGTAGGTAAATTTGGAGTAGGGCAACGGAACCGTAGGGGCCAGCAGCTGACCGACTTTATGGAAAAAGAGGGACTCTTTATGATGAACTCTTTTTTCCAGAAGCGGCCCCACAGGAAGTGGATCTGGTCAAGCCCCGACGGTTCGACAAAAAATGAGATTGACTTCGTTACGACGACCAGACGCTAACTGTTCAGTGATGTCTCAGTGATCGCAAGGGTGAAAACTGGCAGCGATCACCGAATGGTTAGAGACAAATAGAACCTAAACGTTAAGTTGGAGAGATCTCGTCTAATGAAGTCAACGCTCCGTCCCCCTTGTGCTCTAATCCAGAATCCCGAAACCTTTCAGCTCGAGTAACGTAACCTCTTTCAGTGCCTAGAAGATTGCAATGCAGTGGACGATATGAATGACAAGCTCGTGGAAACTGTCCATGCGGTCAGAGCTAAGTTCTGTAAGTACAGCCGCAGAAGAACACAGAAACTCTCCGATCACACTCTTAATCTCATGGCTGTTAGATGGGAGATGAGGGTGTAATCGTCAACAGATTTGACAGCATACAGGCAACTGAACAGACAGATCTCCAAATGCATGCGGCAAGACCTACTCAACTTTAATACTGCTCGTATTAAAGAAGCCATCGAGCGGAACCAGGGCTCCAAAAATCTTTGCCAGAGATCTGTCTGCCAGAAAGAGCCAACTGTCAAAGCTGAAGACTGAGTGTGGCAACATCCTTTCTGGTACACCTGAGAATCTGAGTGAGATTGAGAGGTTCTATGGGCAGCTGTACACATAATCGTTGGAGCCACACGCAAGTGTGAGTAACGATCCAAGAACAAGTCTTATCCGACACTATTCCGATGATATCCCGGACGTCAGTTTGAGCGAGATTAGAATGGCTCTCCACCACTTTAAAAACTGCAAGGCTCCGGGCGAGGATGGAATTACAGTGGAGCTCCTGAAAGCGGGTGGAACACCGGTACTTGAAGTCCTTCAGAAGCTCTTCAATTCCGTCCTCCATGGTGGCACTACTCCGGAGGCGTGGAGCAGAAGCGCGGTGGTCTTGTTCTTTAAGAAAGGCTACAACGCTCTCTTGAAGAACTACATACAAATTTCCCTTCTGAGCCGCGTCTACGTGCTGTTTTCTAGATTTGAAGAGCCACTACTAATCGTCTCGCACGCAGACTCGACGACTTCCAGCCTCCCGAACAAGCCGGTTTCCGAAAAGGCTTGAGTACCATGGACCACATACATACGCTGAGGCAGATTGTACAGAAGACCGAAGAGTACAATCTACCACTTTTTCTGGCATATGTAGACTATGAGGAAGCCTCTGATTCCGTCGAAATGTGGGCGGTGCTACAGTCCCTTCAGCGGTGCCAAGTTGACTGTCGGTATATCGAAGTGCTGAAGTGTTTGTACAGTAGGGCTACGATGGCTATCCGAGTACAGAACCAGAGTTCGAAACCTATCCAACTGCAAAGAGGTGTAAGACAGGGTGATGTTATATCCCCGAAACTCTTCACCGTTTTCAAGCTACTGGACTGGAAAGGATACGGTATTAACATCAATGGCGAGTACATCACTCACCTTCGATTTGCCGACGATATAATCCTTATGGCAGAATCGCTGGAGGACCACTATGCTCAATGACCTCAACGGTGTCTCCCAACGGATAGGTCTTAAGATGAAATTGGACAAAACAAAGATCATGTTTAATGTCCATGTCACACCTATGCCGGTAGTTGTTGGGAGCACTACGCTCGAAGTTGTTGACGAGTACGTTTACCTGGGACAATTAGTCCGACTAGGTAAGTTTAACTTCGACCGAGAGGTCAATCGACGGATTCAACTCGGCTGGGCAGCGTTCGGGAAATTACGACACATCTTCTCGTCAGGTATACCTCAGTCTCTGAAAACTAAAGTGTATAACCAGTGCGTGTTGCCAGTGAGGACTTACGAATCTGAGACGTGGTCTTTCACTGCTGGCCGTATGAGGACGCTCAAGGTCCCTCAGCGAGCTATGGAGAGGGCTATGCTCGGAGTTTCTCTGCATGATAGACTCAGAAATGAGGATATCCGCAGTAAAAACAGAGTGACCGACATAGCCCAACGGATTAGTAAGCTGAAGTGGCAATGGGCCGGTCATATAGCTCGAAGAACCGATAACCGATGGGGAAAAAAGGTTCCCGAGTAAAGGTAAAAGGTACCTCGTACCGGTGGGCGTAAAGTAGGGTGACCTCCCACTAGATGGAGTGACGGTACCTGGTAAGACATGCAGGAAGTCGATGGATGCAGGTGGCTCAGGACCGCGCTTTGTGGCATTACTCGGGGAAGGTTGTATGTTGTATGTTCAGCAGTGGACTTGTGAAGGGCTGTAATGATGATGATGATGATATATACATATATACATATATATATATATATATATATATATATATATATACATATATATATATATATATATATATATATATATATATATATATATATATATATATATATATATAGTACAAATTTATACCAAACCCTGAAGTGTATGAAATAAAAAAAATCAAAATCGGATTTCAATTAACGAAGACATCGACCGTAAAAACTTTTAAAAAATACATAGATTTTTTGATGTCGGCCAAAAATATTAGGTATATTTTTGGCCTAATATATAATTACATTGCGCAGTGATTGTCTGTAAAAGATAAAATGAAAAACTAAATAACTTAAAGCAAATTAATAGAATCAAACGTTACTTTATTGAAATCCATAATATTAGTTGTTTTTTAATTTTTTGTTTAATTGCAAAGTTCCGCGAAATAAAATAAAGTAACGTGTCTTACTTAATTTGATGAGCACCTCCTCACTGTCCTCGTAACCGCTACCCAGCACCACTACTCCCAACAGGAAAGACACAACACCAAGGCATCCTCAGGTGAAGTAAACTATGCGGGGGCTGACCGTTATCTTGGCGGAGGATCTTAACAAATAATACTTTCTAAAAAAAAACTAGAAAATAAAATAAATTCAAACAAAGCTATAAGAAGCAGATTGTTTTATTACTTTTAACCCACTTCAAAAAGGAAGAGTACTTAATTCGACTGTATTTTTATTTTTGTATGTGTTGGTAACCTCAGAACTTTTTTCCAGGTATACCAATTTTGACAATTATTCTTTTTATATTTGAAAGCATGTACTTCTACTGTGGCCCTATATCAATTTAAATAAAATCTGACCAGTAGTTGTTGAGTTATCTTTGATAATGCATCATTTTATTTATATTGAAATCGGTACTACAAAAATTTAGCATTGGTTTTATTCTCGAAAGTTATGTGCTGTTTTATTAAAAATCAGACGTTTTGTTTCTTTACAGTGGAATAATATATTACAAGTTTAATGTATTTCTATGGACTAAGGGTAACAAAAGAACACACCGTCCACCTGATGGTAACTGAATACTGTGGGTATAGACATATACCAACGTCTATCCTTGGTTGAGAATTAAAATGTAAATGCGTTGTCAAACCTGAGGACTTAGATAGATTTTTAGTAAAAAGTGTCCTTTTCTCTTCACGCGTTACGCTGGTATTCTGTGAGAGCATGGTACTTCCCCGGCCTCGCTGACCCACTCGTGTTACAACCATAACACAGCTAAAGCATAGCTCTACCACGTGTATTGTAAATTGTAATCTATATTAAATCAAAATGATAATATGGTATAGATAAAAACTAAAAAGAAAGGCCGTCAAAATAAATGTCTTCATAACTTCATCACTTCGGAGTGCAATCTTCGAATTGGAAATCAACGGGACATTCAATAAAAAAAAACATTCGATGATAATATCGCATAACACGTAAAAAAGTATAAACAGTCGCATTGGAAATATACATTGTTAATATATAATACTTTTAGCTCGCTAGTAACTTTCATTAACTAGTCACGGAAGGCAGCACACTCGTCCATCATGCGACCGCTAGTCGCTTCAAAGACAAGACTATATTTTTACGTGGTAAAGCCGTGCTGCAGCTATATTGTGGTTACAGTACGAATGGATCGGCTGGACCGGGGTATGACCACGCTCTCACAGAATACCAACACAAAATAACAGCTTAATGCTGCTGTGTTTCGTACGGTGAGTGGAGAGAACCGGAGACCCTTTTTAATGGAAACTAGGCATTCCATCTCAGTTCTCAGATAGATGCGTTGCCACCCCTGAGAACTGTGAGAAGATAAATGTAGATGTCTATGGGCAACAGCATCCACTTACCATCAGGTGGACTGTATGTTGGCCTTTTCCCCTTATTCTATAAAAAGAAACTATATTTCTTTCTTCCACTACTTGTAGTTCAAATACGAAATAACATTGCAAATATATGATTATTACACACATAACGTTTGTTTAAATTTATGACATTTACCAAATCATTGTATTTTGGACATTTGTATTCTTCAATATTAAAAATTCTATCATTCGTCGTCAACATTTTTAAAAATTGTTTTTCTGTTGAAACACCTTTGTATGCGATCACTTCGTCTTTGCACAAATTTCTAATATACCAGTTTAATATGGGGATGATGTTCTCTTGTTTGTAGGCACATTTTAATTCTTCGGTCACATCAAAATATGGAATGCCGTGCACGTGTATTTCACAATAACGAACAGTTTTTTTGTCTTTTGGCGACAAATAATTGAAACGATAACTTGGCCGAAACAAATAATGATCGATAAACGAATCATTTTTATTAGATAGTTTTACGTCTAGAATAGCCATTTCTCTACAATGAAAATGTTTATGAGGATATGTAATGTAAAATCCGTCCATGTCGATGATGTATCTAATATTTTTTAGATTTTGTGTCATTTTGAACCAAAATGTTAAAAGTATTTACACGTGACTAAAATATGTTTGTTCCAACAAACTTCACATAACAATTCATTCTTCATTACTTCCCATCATCCCATTTCTTCCTTCTGCTCTTTTCTTCTTGTAATTTAAGAAAACAGAATCACATTCACCAATGATCAACTAATGACTGTCATTGTTAAAAAAGTATTTTTTAACTTTTTACTTTCTGCTATTGTCTTTGTATTTATGGCTAGGAAATGTCCGCGGCGCGGTCTTAATGCGTGTTGGCGAACTTCACATGCCTTCGAAATTTTCTCAGACATGCAGGTTTCCTCACGATGTTTTCCTTCACCACCGAGCACGTGGTAAATCAGCACTTAAAATTGCAATTAACAATTTAATTGGTGCCGGCGGGGATCGAACACGGGTCGCGTACTGTGAAATTTACAGCTTGCGCTAACCATCTGAGCTACCACGGTTTAATCATATACACACACACACACACAATATTTAAATATAATTTGTTAACACTAAATCATACACACGTAAGAGAAAATATTGAATTAATCAAAAGATTCGTTTATCGTACCATCAAACGATACAATGAAGACTCTAGTGTAGATGACAGGTCAAGAAGTGGTCGCCCTCGATTTGTTAGGACTCCAGCAGTGATAAAAGCTGTAAAGGCGCGAATTCAAAGAAATCCCAAACGTAAGCAGAAACTATTGGCCCTTCAGATGGGGTTAAGCAGAACCACGGTGAAAAGGGTGTTAAATGAAGACTTAGGGCTTCGGGCATATCGAAGAAAAACAGGACATCGTTTGAATGCTCGTCTAATGGATCTCAGACTGAAGAGATGCCGCGCTTTGTTGAAGCGGTACGCGGGAAAAAAATATCGGGAAATACTTTTTTCGGATGAAAAAATTTTTACCGTAGAAGAGAACTACAACAAACAAAATGATAAGGTGTACGCACACAGTAGTGAAGAAGCGAGCAACCGTATTACGCGTGTCCAACGGGGTCATTTTCCATCCTCGCTCATGGTATGGTTGGGAGTTTCTTATTGGGGCTTAACAGAGGTACATTTTTGTGAGAAAGGTTAAAAACGAATGCAGTTGTGTATCAAAATACAGTCCTGACGAACCTTGTGTAACCTGTTTCTCATACCATGTTCAATAACAGGCACTGGGTATTCCAACAAGATTCGGCGTCAGCTCATAGAGCGAAGAGCACACAAGACTGGCTGGCGGCGCGTGAAATCGACTTCATCCGACACAAAGACTGGCCCTCCTCCAGTCCAGATTTGAATCCATTACATTACAAGATATGGCAACACTTGGAGGAAAAGGCGTGCTCAAAGCCTCATCCCAATTTGGAGTCACTCAAGACATCCTTGATAATGACATGGACCTCGTTCGTGCTGCGATAGACGACTGGCCGCGCAGATTGACGGCCTGTATTCAAAATCACGGAGGTCATTTTGAATAAACTATAGTGTCATAAGAATCTATGTTTTGTTAAGTTCATTTTGGTATATAAATGGCTACATAATGAATAAACTTGTTTCAATTATTTTATATTAAAAATGTAATAGAATTTATGACCTGACTAGGTAATATGCAATTTGGGTACAGATGATAAACCAGGGTCACATTGGATAGCTTTATATATCGATACGAATGACGTCGTTCAATATTTTGATTCATTCGATCGGGCACCTGTACGATATCATCTAGAGTTTTTTAAAAGAAATTGTAAAAGATGGAACTGGAATGTTGATAGGATTCAGAATGAGTGGCCTTCAGTTTGTGGCGAATATTGCTTAATGTATTTGCTATATAAGTTTCAGGGATGTCCAATGCATAGTTTTACGAGTATATTTACAGGGAACACATTGTACAACGATATGTTAGTGGATGAGATGTTTCGCTCCTATTTTATAGAAAATAAGTAATAAGATTTTGTATTTTATAAATAAAAATTTTGACAAAATTGGTTAATGTGTTTTATTAATGAGTCAGATTAGTGTAGATAGGAACAAAGGAGTATAATACAATAGCACCACGCTGAGTAAGAATAGATAATGACGGTATTGAACGAACAATAGATAAGTAGATAAGAACAATGGAGCGCTAATGACGGTGGAGGCCCGCGGCGGATATCAATTAGGTAAGAGTTAATTGATCTGCACATCATCACGAATGATAAACTACTATTTAAATATATTATAAACCGGGGTGGTACCACGACCTCACAGAATACCGGCGTGAAGTGGAAGCTCTGCTTCCGCGTTTCGTCTGGTGAGTGCAGGTGGCCGGAGGCCCAAATCCCCCCCCCCCCATCAACATGGTAGCGGAATTAAATAAAGATAGACTACCCCAGGAGGGTACCAGCACCCCTGGAGAATCCCTCGCTGAGCATCCACGACCATGTTTCTCCACTTCTGAGCGAGGGTGCTCAGGCTGCCCCGCGTATTCTGGGGGGGGCGAAATACCGCTCAAGACTACAACTGCTCGGGGCAAACGGAGCAACAAGACCAAGGCGACCCCTGCCACGCTGTCCGTGAATTTCTGCAATATCAGGGGACTTCACTCTAACCTAAACGCCGTCCACTACCATCTCGAGACGGCGAGGCCGGCTCTGCTCTTTCTGACCGAGACGCAGGTGTCCTCTCCGGCTGATGTCTCGTATCTCTCCTACCCGGGGTACAAACTGGAACACTCCTTTGTGCCTCGGGCTGGAGTTTGCGTTTACGTCAGAGAGGACATCTGTTCTCGATGCCTCGGCAGACTTGAAGGTTCGGACCTGTCCATCCTTTGGCTACGCGTAGACAGCGACGACCATCCGCGCGTCTACGGGTGCCTCTATAGGTCCCATAGCGGTAATGCCGAAACAGACCGACTCTTCGACCACGTCCAAATGGCTGCAGATTCTTTGCTACAGCAGATCCCCTCTGCAGAGATCGTGATCCTCGGCGACTTTAACGCCCATCACGCCGAATGGCTTGGTTCACGTTTAACCGATCATGCGGGGAGATCTGTTCATGATTTTGCCTTGGCATATGGTCTGACACAACTGGTTACTTCGCCTACGCGGATTCCAGATGTGGAGGATCATGCACCTTCCCTGTTGGACCTTCTGCTGACCTCTCACCCGGACGGATATCAGATTTCCGTCGACGCCCCTTTAGGCCCCTCGGACCATAGTCTGGTCCGGAGTGTTGTGCCACTCACGCTGAAATCGCGGTTGCATTCTGCAGGCTGCCGCCGTGTTTGGCACTATAGGTCAGCCGATTGGGATGGGATGCGGTCTTTTTTTGCATCCTGCCCTTGGGGGCGGGTTTGCTTCTCGCCGGATGATCCCAACGTTGTTGCGGATTCTGTTACTGATGTGGTACTTCAGGGTATGGAACTTTTTATTCCTTCCTCTGTGGTGCCCATTGGAGGCAAATCTCAGCCATGGTTTGGTCGCTCCTGTAAAATAGCATCATGCTATAAGCAGGAGTGCTACCAAGCCTGGGTTGATGCATCAGCGTCCCGGGATGTAAACACCAGCGCTCTAAAAAAGAAGTATAATTCCGCCTCTAGGTCCTTCAAAAGAGTCATTGCCAAGGCAAAGTCAGAGCACATAGGCAGAATTGGCGAGAAACTAGTTCGCCTCCCTTCTGGAACCCGTGCATTCTGGTCTCTCGCCAAGGCTGTCCAGTGGAATTTCTGTCAGCCATCTCTTCCGTCTCTGCACAGGGAGGACGACTCACTGGCCCATACTGCAAAGGAGAAAGCCGATCTTCTAGGCTCCTTCTTTGCGTCTAACTCGACTCTCGATGACGGGGGGAGTACGCTGCCGACCATCCCGCGGTGTGAGTGCTCCATGCCGGAAGTGCAGTTCACACAGCGCTCGGTTCGCAAAGCACTCCTCTCCCTGGACATCCACAAGTCGAGTGGTCCTGACGGAATCCCCCCAATTGTGCTGAGGACGTGTGCTCCAGAGTTGGCACCGGTTTTAACGCGTCTTTTCCGGTACTCCTACTCCCTAGGTGTAGTCCCTAAATCATGGAAGACCGCTTTCGTCCACCCGATCCCTAAAAAAGGCGACCGCTCAGACCCGTCCAACTACCGGCCAATCGCCATCACCTCCTTGTTCTCCAAAACAATGGAGTCCATTGTAAACTGCCAGCTCATGAGGTACCTTGAGGATCACCAGCTGATTAGTGACCGCCAATACGGTTTTCGCCGCGGTCGGTCAGCTGGTGATCTTCTGGTCTACCTCACTCACAGATGGGCGGAGGCAGTAGAGTTCAAGGGGGAGGCATTGGCCGTTAGTTTGGACATTGCGAAGGCCTTCGATCGGGTTTGGCACAAAGCGCTTCTTTCGAAGCTCCCTTCCTATGGGCTTCCTGAGAAATTGTGCGATTGGATCACCAGCTTTCTTGCAGATCGGAACATCAAGGTCGTTGTAGACGGTGCAAGCTCCGATTGCAAGCCTATTAATGCTGGTGTTCCACAGGGCTGCGTGCTATCGCCAACGCTGTTTCTTCTGCATATCAATGATATGTTGCATACCCGTAACATTCATTGCTATGCAGATGACAGCACTGGTGATGCTCTTTACACCGGCCGAGCCAATATTTCTCGGGAAAACGTCTCCGAGTGCCGGGACAAACTTGTGTCTGAAGTCGAGTCTTTGCTGAACAGAGTCTCGGATTGGGGACGACTAAAAAGAACCCCTTTGTCGTATCCCCTCAGTTTCAAGGCACTCCCCTTGTTGCCTCAGCCAGTATCGGAATCCTCGGCGTCGACATATCGAGTGACGTGCAGTTTCGTGGTCACTTGGAAGGGAAGGCCAAATTGGCCTCTAAAAAGCTTGGCGTGCTCTGCAGAGCGGGACAGTATTTCATGCCGGCACACTGCCTGCAACTTTATAAGGCGCAGGTTCGGCCGCACATGGAATACTGTTCCCATCTCTGGGCTGGGGCTCCCCAGTACCAGCTCCTTCCACTTGACCGCATCCAGCGCAGAGCGGCTCGAATCGTCGACGACCGAGTGCTTTCCAATCGGCTCGATTCACTGGCGTTGCGAAGAGATGTTGCATCTCTTTGCGTATTTTATCGCATCTATCACGGGGAGTGCTCTGAGGAATTGTTCGGATTCCCAGCCCAGAATCAGCAGAATCCCAGCCGCCAAATTTCGTGAACGCACGACACGGCAAACGTCCCGATACCATCCACACCATCTGGATGCTTGGCGGTCCACCACTGTACGTTTCACAAGGAGTTTTCTTCCACGTACAACCTCTCTGTGGAATAGTTTATCACCAGCGATTTTTCCGGACCGATACGACCTGGGGACCTTCAAGAAAAGAGCTTACTCCTTTCTAAAGGGCCGGCAACGCACCCGCAATTCTCCTGGTGTTGCGGTTGATCATGGGCGGCGGTAGTCACTTAAAATCAGGTGAGCCGCATGCTCGTTTGCCCCCTCTTCTATAAAAAAAAAAAAAAATTTATGCTACAGTGTTTCGTATGGTGAGTGCAGAGAACCGGAGATCCTTTTTACTAAAGTCGAGGCGCTCTGAGGAATTGTTCGGATTCCCAGCCCAGAATCAGCAGAATCCCAGCCGCCAAATTTCGTGAACGCACGACACGGCAAACGTCCCGATACCATCCACACCATCTGGATGCTTGGCGGTCCACCACTGTACGTTTCACAAGGAGTTTTCTTCCACGTACAACCTCTCTGTGGAATAGTTTATCACCAGCGATTTTTCCGGACCGATACGACCTGGGGACCTTCAAGAAAAGAGCTTACTCCTTTCTAAAGGGCCGGCAACGCACCCGCAATTCTCCTGGTGTTGCGGTTGATCATGGGCGGCGGTAGTCACTTAAAATCAGGTGAGCCGCATGCTCGTTTGCCCCCTCTTCTATAAAAAAAAAAAAAAATTTATGCTACAGTGTTTCGTATGGTGAGTGCAGAGAACCGGAGATCCTTTTTACTAAAGTGGAGGCGTTCCATCTCGGTCCTCAGGGCTGACAACGCATCTGTATTTTGATTCTTACTTAAAGATAAATGTATATATGTAACGTATATCTACGTAGATGTATTCTATGGGCCACAGCATCCACTTACCATCAGGTGGACTGTGCGTTCGATTATCACCTTTATTCTATAAAAAATACAAGTTAGCGATGTTGAATAAACAACAAAACACAAGTGTACAATGTTGAATAAACAACAAAACACATTTTTATACGGTTATAATTATTTCCACAAAGATTTGGTTACTTTAAGACAACGGGTGGTCCCAATAAATTTCAAAGTCGGGATCAATTCCCATGAACAACATTATTTGTAATTAATAATCGTAATTTTAAATGCTGATTTACCACGTGGTCAGCGAGAAAAGAAATCGTCGAGAGGAAACCTGTATGTTTGTAAAATTTAAAAAATGGGCATAAACAGTCCATCAGTTTGAAATAAACCATACCTTTCTTCCTTCCTTCGCCTTCTTATAATTAGAAGAGGCCTGTATCCGTCACTGGAATGTACGTCGTTTGTATTTATTTATTTACCCTTTGTTGCATGGGTTTCTAGTATGTTACCCTAGTAAGGATGACAAGCAAGCAGACATCATATGTTAGTAGATACCCCTGAAAAAACATATGTATATATATATATATCTGTCCTTAATTAACACTCAAAATATATATGCGTCGAAAATACATTTCCTTTCCCTCCAATTTTTCCGCCTACTTCATAATTAAATAAATTGCGATTGAATTTTTATTTTTAAGCAGTGTTTCATTTTCTATTTGAAAAGAGTATTATATTATTATGGTTAAGTTATTTCCTCCAAATTTTAAAGTAGCATTTTCCATACTCGTACGTTCCATTACCTTTTTGTATTAGAATTAGGATTTAGGACCTCCTTACTGGGAGGCATTTTGTAGCAGGAAAAAGTCCGCTGCGCTGCTGCCTCAAGATGTGTTGGCAGACCACGGCTCAATCATCATTAAATATATCCATTTTTTATCTAAAAAAAAAACAATACCGATGAAAGATAACCTAATTGTTGTTTCAAATTTCCGTAAAATTAATTAACTTTTAACTAAATTATATAAAATACTAGCCGGTACCAGGTGTATTGCTGCCGCAGAAGACATATTATTTATTTAGGAATGATAATCACAATTAGGGTTAAGTGCTCGTAGATCACAATGATACATAACTTTTGAATAAATTTGTTGGTAGGATACCGCGCCATGAACTGTAAGTTAATTGTGCCTTTAACTTTCACGCAAGTGCAAGCAATAAGTCGACAAAGCTTTATCGCAATCTTTTTTTTTTTGCGGGATAGGGTGACAAACTAGCACAAAGTTCACCTGATGGTAAGTGGCTGCTGCGGCCCATAGACATCTACATCTATCCTCGATCACAAATCAAAATGCAGATGCGTTGTCAACCGTAAGGACTAAGATGGAATGCCTCGTTTCCAGTAAAAAGGGTCTCCGGTTCTCTACGCCTCACTATACGAAACACAGCAACGCTAAGCTACTATTTTACGCTGGTATTCGGTGAGAGTGTGGTCCTTACCTGATCGAGCCGACCCATTTGTGCTGCAACTATACTACTAATATAACTGCAGCATGACTCTACCACGTATAAAAATATTCTACAACAGCGCCATCTACCGGGTTCAAATATGCCTATAACCTTTGTGGAAGTGCAAGCAATATGTGGACAAAGTTTTACTGCAATCTTATGAACGGTATGGCAGCACATAAAATATGAACAAACAAAAATTATTTTTTATACATTAGATATGAAAATTTTCGTTACTTGCTTCCGTTTCGAATTAAGGAAAGTATAATTTAAATTTTTAAGCGCTTTTAAAACATACCTACCTATGTTAATTGGAATAGAAATGAGAAATAAAGTGTTTACATATCCAATATTTCACTTGGAATAAATTTTCAAGAAAGAAGAACTTTAAACTATTTGAAAGTTTGCACCTGCATCTACAATTTGTACGAAAGCAACCTGGAATCTTTTATCGGACTTTTTGAAACATGGAAATATTATTTGTAAATTTCATTTTTACAGGTATAAATTAACAAGTAATTTGTGCTACAGCCATAATTAGTCACGTTACTGCTATATAATATTATGGTTGTACCACGAGTAGGTCGGCTCTGCCGGTGAAGGATCACGCTGTCACGGAATACCAGCGCAAAATAATTGTTGAATGCTGTTGTGTTTCGTATGGTGAGTGTAGAAAACCGGGCACCCTTTTTACTGGAAACGAGGTTGAAAAGAATTGTCGCGTTCTTCATCTTACGACCTCAACAGTGATCTACCAATTATTGACCCGTCGTTGGGTTTCGGAAACAATGCGGTGGGCGTAACCACTGATAAGACGTTAGACTTGGAATCTCGACCGCTCTCTTAAAAGAAAGTGTTTGACGACTGAGATTACGGCCGTCAAGGAATGGTCCCGGTCCCAGACGTTAGTCATCTACTTAATGGACTATGAAGTATCTTCTTACTTATAGGTGTACTTATACTGGCGAAATAAAACAGCAATTGTTCGTAAATGTATCTTGGAAATGCGATAACGAAATTTCGATATTTTTACTACTTTTCCTTTAGTTTTACTAATTTTGTTTTCTTTCTTTATTTATAACTGGAAACTGTAGCTGGACTCGAACGAATTGAAAATTGGGCAACTTACTAAGGTATTCCCACAGAATTCGTAATAATAAGACAATAGAAATGAATTAGCGCTCGAATACTTCCACAACCGATCTCAGCACATCTTACCGTATTACGAGTATAAATATACGCAATGTACAATGATATCTAATGTTTCACATTACATTGCTTGGCGAGTTTTTCAACGTCGCGTGTATCGCGTATTACGGTAGAACGAAAGCAGCAATGGTAATTGTACGAAAAGTAATAAATGAGTTTGCAAAGGTAAATGTTATAGTAAAGTATTCATCTAGATGTAAATTAATTGAAACAATGACAAATTACTGATGAAATGTTATACGTTTATTACTTTAATTACACGTCCTTGATGAGTTTTTACAATTGATTATGCTGCACTGCACCATTATAAATTAATAATAACAAAAATTCACCTACGAGGTTCCCCGCACAACTAAATCACAAAATGGTGAATCATGTCCGTCAACCCATATAAGCGACGACAAGGTCACGCGTCTATGCGACTTCTATTGTCTTTTTGTTACTATTTCTGTGGGTACTCCCGAGCTAAGCCGTAGGAGGAGCCACACGTGACACCCCCCCTAGAACCGATAATTTTCACTATCACATTTCCATATATTGTCCCATAACTTTATTTCCCATGACAATATCACAAAATAACTGTTTTTTCACAAAAAGTACAAATTAAACACATTATAAATAACAATTAAATGTTCACATCACATAAAACATCAATAAAATATAAGGCATAATATCAATATTCTATAAACAATTCCTTGCGGTCATAACCGTAAAAACGTTAAATACAGTCTTTATAATACAGTTTTCATTAATATTTTTGCTTATTTCATATAATACTACTGTTTAACACAAGAATTAAAACTAAGCAAAATTAAATCTTTAATAAACTATTAATTTTTCTCATTATTTAGCAATTTATCACTAGAATAGAACTTTATTAACATTTCTATTATCTTATTCTAATACAAAATTTAACCAAAACATTAACAAATCCCTATTACATACATTTTAAAACATTCAATAAAAACTATTATTTTAATTAATATCCTTAAAAAATGTCTCCGACTTTTGTTTTTTTTTTCTGCTAATTGCCATCCCTTTCTAATATATATACATTTCTTTGTCCGACATATACACTATTTCAGTCGTCAGTCAGTATGTCTTATCAGTATTGAAAACATTAATCAAAAGTGCTTGAAGCGATTAAAAACTTTCTTAATACTTTATTCAATTTGTATAACATATCCGATTACTATGTAATGCATGACTATTAGTTAGTAGGTACTTCTTTTACCTTTAATTTGGGAACATATACTAGGAACCATATGTTAAAAATTAAAAAGTCTATTTTAACTTTAAAAAAATAACATGTAATCTTAAAAAAAATCTCTATCAATAAAAAAAAATTAATTAAAAAAAAACATGTAAATCTTATCCAGTCTTGCATAAGATCATATTACATGGAAATTAAACCACTTGGAATTTTAACCAACTTATTTATTAACAAATACTTAAATCTAAAATTTAACACTCATGTACTCAAGCAAACTCATGTACCTAACCAAATATTTCTCTAAGTAAAAGTCTTCACAAACGCAGATTTCAACTAAATATTAAACAATATTAGTGTTACAATTTAAAAAAATTACAAAAATGTTGTCCCAAATATCCACAACCATGACCACGGGCGATTTAAAAATATCTACTATCCCATAATAAAATCTCGTGCATGTCGTAAGAGATTGTGGAGAGGGAAATAAGCTAGGCGACCACGGTTTTAAAAAATGTGTGCCGGACGGGCGAAACTCTCCGGAGTAAATGTTGTCGAAGATACTTCGCGAGTCGCTCACGTCCTACACCTATAGGTTCCGGTGGGTACTTTCACCGCCGTCTTGTAGGTGCCGCTGAGGTATTGTGGACTGTGGTTCAAATCAAAATGCACGATTAACAAATACAAATAGCAAGGTAGTGGCCAGCGGTTCGACTGATTGATTAGTCGCGAAATTTTATAACTATTGATCACGGTTGTTAAACTACGGTTGTTCACTATTGGTTGGTCACTGTATATTTCAAAAGCTTTCTTTAAATTGTACGGTGGTATCAAAGATCTATTGGTAGTAGCTGGTTTTCTAACACTACTGACTAGCAGCTATTATCAACTAAACTAGTTGATTTTATCACTTGTGTAACTGCGGATATCAGTTACCACTTTCACTATAATATGTAACTGCGAATATCAGTTACGACCTTTTTCGGCTAGCTAACACTTTCACTATGTGTAACTGCGAATATCAGTTACGACCTTTTTCGGCTAGCTAACACTATCACTATATGTAACTGCGAATATCAGTTACGACCTTTTTAGGCTAGCTAACACTTTCACTATGTGTAACTGCGAATGTCAGTTACGACCTTTTTCGGCTAGCTAACACTTTCACTATTCACTATATACTGCTACTAGTCACTTCAGCTACCACCGGATACCACTCACTTCACTTCACTGTCACTTGTAGTTCTTCACACTACTACTGGTACTGGGTCCCGAGCCCCTAAGGTAGACTTGGGCAATACTTTGCAGTGAGCCGCTCGCCATTTTCCGTTTGCCTCTTTATTGCATAAACTTTTCACTATACAAATATAAAAATTGCAATATTTTCTATACAAAACTAATTGCTACACTAACATGCTATACATCATTAAATCGGTAGTCAGGTACTTTATTAGTAGATCATAAAGGTTACTCAAAATATTAACAATATAAAAAGTTATTAAACGAAATGTCCAAAATTTTCATAATATTTGGGTACATTGATTCCTTGATTTTTCTATAACTACGAAATGCGTTTAATTATACAAAAATATCCCTATACTTCTTTAATCTATAAGCCATATGCTAATTGAATGTCATATTTATAACTCTTTTAGAACATAAAATTATTTTCCTTATTTTAGTATGAACTATTACGCAGTTAATTAAAAACTTTCCACGATAAGACGCGCTGTGATTGGTCGATTTTTGGTATATAATAAAAGTAGTTTATATTACTTGTTATCAAAACGACACTCTATACAAATATACTAAGAGTTATAAACATGCTAAATAACTATATTAATACACGTTTTCACCTAGTTTTCTCGGTAATTTCACTATTAATACAAAAAACAATATTCTTTATAACTTCGTTTCTTAGCGTTGTTAGGCCGTCGCGAACATCTCTCCCGCCGTGCAGCGTCGCGACGATTTTCTCACAGCGGCGCTGCATCCATTTCGGTGAGCGACGTTGCTTCTACTTCGGCAGCGGCACGAGTTTCCTGGTTGGCCTCTTGATTAGACCGTTTGCTGTGCGTACCTCCACAGTGCGGATCTGTCCGTCCGCACCGGGGTAAACAGCTTCCACCCTCCCTCGTGGCCAGGTGTTTCGAGGTAACTGGCCGTCAGCTATGAGGACTGGATCGCCCACCTGGAGATTGGGACCTCGCCCATGGGCCTCCCGCCGGTTTTGAAGTTCCGGTAAATACTCTCGGACCCAACGCTGCCAGAACATGTCAGCGAGTATCTGGGAACGTCGCCAGTGTCTTTTGCTATTCATATCTTTTTCATCAAATACTCCAGGTGTCGGCAATCTCGCAGATCCTCCTAAAAGGAAGTGATTTGGAGTGATGGATTCGTCATCGTCGCTGTCTACAGAGATGTGAGTCAATGGTCTGCTATTTACTGTGTACTCCACCTCGCAGAGCAGCGTGGCTAATACTTCCTCATGCGGATGTCTCTCATGAAGGACGGTGTATAGTGCCGTCTTCACGCACCGTACGAGACGTTCCCACACTCCTCCCATGAAAGGCGCGGAGGGGGTTATAAAACGCCACACTATGCCTCGTCGACTGGCTTCTTCTCGAAAAGCCTCCCGAAGTTCCTTGTCTGCGCCGTGCATGTTGGTGCCATTGTCAGAGTAAATCTCGGTGGGGCACCCTCGGCGTGCTGCGAATCTTCTTAATGCCAGTATTGCGGAGTCAGCGCTAAGATTTGCGACAACTTCTAAGTGGACAGCTCTGGATGTGAGGCAGGTGAAGAGAGCTACGTATCTCTTCTGATGTTGACGTCCCACAGTGACTGAAAGTGGCCCAAAATAGTCCAGACCGGTGAAGGTGAACGGTCTCTGGTGATGAGCGAGACGTGTACTGGGATGGTCACCGGTCGCTGGCACTGATGGTTTTGCTTTTCTGATGCGACACTGTATGCATTGGCTCACTATCTTTTTCGTGGTGGGTCGAAGTCGGATCACCCAGTAGTGCTGTCGAACCTCGTTGATGGTAGGTTCGGTTCCGCAATGATGCAGGCTACGATGCGTCCAGTCAATGTATAATTGCGTGATGTAATGATCACCATCCAATATAGCTGGCCCCTTCATGTCTTCTGTGACTCCCTTCACGGCGGCTTTGCGACTTCGTAGCGCGATGATCCCGTCTTTCAATTCTATTTGGAGCGGTCGTAGGCGGCTATCATGAGCGACCTTTTTATTATTACGGAGATCGGTTATCTCTTGTGAGAAGGAGCCCTCTTGTATAGCACGTATCAGGAGCTTTTCGGCCTTTCTGATGAATTCGGCCTCTAGTGTGATGTACCTTTTGACATCTCTATTTTTCACTTGACTGGGAGGCTGCGCGATTTGTCGCGGATTATTTTTCGATTTCCTCCAGTCGGGATCTTCCTCTTTGTTCCTTTTTGTTCTTTTATAGAACGTTCTGTCTGTGGTTTTGCGGCAGAGTGTTATAAATTGTAGCACTCTAGCCGTAGCTCGCAATAAGCGTTCCCATCTCGAAAACCTTGCTGGATCGGGAACAGCTTCTCGGAGTATCGGAGATTGATACGATTCCTTAATGGTGAGGGATTTTTCCTCACCTGTAGGTTCGGATGACGTGGGTCTTTCGGTTGGCCATGCTGAGGGTTCTTTATACAAAAACGATGGGCCGTTGTACCACTCGTGATTGGAGTCGAAGTTCGGTGGTACGTCCCTCGTGGCAATGTCAGCTATATTCAATTTGGTAGGTACCCAGCGCCAGTCCTCTACTTTACTATGTTCCTCGATGGCTGCTATTCGGTGGGCAACGAAAGGTTTGTAACTCCTGGAGCCCTTTTTTATCCACGTGAGGACAGTTTTGCTGTCAGTCCAATATGTTACGGCTTCGGGCGTCACGCAATGTGCCTGGATGACGGCGGCAGCTACGCGGCTTCCCATCACGGCGGCTTGTAACTCAAGGCGAGGTATGGACGTTACTTTCAGCGGAGCTACCTTCGCCTTAGCCATGATGAGGCTCACATGTACTGTCCCATCGGGTGTGGTTGATCTCCAGTAGACTGCCGTTGCGTAGGCACTCTCACTGGCATCGGTGAACACGTGGACTTGGAGTGAACGTGCGTCGCTGAATCCCGGGTAGCATCTTGGGATGCTTACTGATTTGAGCTGTTCCAGATGTTGGATCCATGTGAACCATTGTTTAGTCAGGTCTTCGTCCAACTCCTGGTCCCAGTCTGTTCCTCGTCTCCATGCTTCCTGCAGTATTTGCTTTGCTCGAATTGTAACTGGGGAGGCGAGGCCGAGCGGGTCATACAGCGACATTACTATTTTAAGTGCTTCCCTCTTGGTCGGTGTTTTATGCAGCAAATTGATTGGAAGTCGAGCGAGCTTTAGGTTGAAGCTCAGCTGATCGATACCCGGTTTCCAGATTAATCCGAGTATCTTTTCCTCGGTCCCTTTGTTTCCCAGATTGACTGACTCAGATGCTTCATGGTCAGGTTCTAATTCTTTTACAACTTCTGGTGCGTTGGAAACCCGTTTTCTTAAGGTGAAGTGCGCGTTTTTGTGTATGTCGCGTACTTCCTTCGATATTCGCATTGCCTCTTCCAGAGACTGGAAACCGTCGAGATAGTCATCCATATAGTGGTTTTGAATGATAGCTTCTACGGCTTCTGGATACTTGTCTATGTGTTTTTTAGCGTTCCAGTTCTTCGCGAATATGGCTGTGCAGGGTGAACTAGCTGCACCGAAAATGATCGACGTCATTCTATATTCCTGTGGAGCTTCATTACGTCGATCCCCTCTCCAGAGATATCTTAAGGCATCTCTGTCTTCGGGTCTGACTTTAACCTGCATGAACATTTCGGCTATGTCCGCGGAGACAGCGATTTTATGGCGGCGAAAACGCATCATGACCTCTGGTAGTGATTGCAGTAGGTCTGGACCCGTGAGCAGGAAGTCGTTCAACGACACCCCCTTTGTTTTGGCTGCGGCATCGTGTACTATTCGAAACTTCTCTGGCTTCATTGGGTTATGGACGTCGAAATGGGGTAGGTACCATGTTCTTCCCGGTGTGCTAGTTTTCGGTGCTATTTCGGCGTATCCTTTTTGTACAAGGGAATTCATTTGTTCATCATACTTCCTTTTTAGATCTTCGTCTCGATCTAATTTTCTTTCAATGGAAACGAGCCGTTTTATTGCTGTTTCATAATTACCAGGCATCTCGATATCCTTTTCCTTCCAGAGAAGCGCTGTTTCTATGTACCCGTCTTGTAACTGACGGGTGCTGCTATTTAGTATATCTTCAGCTTTCTTCTCTGGGTCTGAGTCTGGTCTTCTCGGATTGATAATGAGAGATTCCAGCGCGAAATATTCGCGGAGTTGGTCATCTATATTTCCCTCGCTCTTGTGCAGCTCATTGGCCGCGTGGACGCGCTGATACGGGGCTTTAGTGTGTGCCCCGTGTAGCACCCATCCTAATTCTGTGAGCGAGGCGATTGGCTGGTGCGGTGGACCTCTACGGATTTGAGTGGCTATCAGAAGTCTCCAATTGTCCTGTCCTATTAGGATCCTTGGGTTGCCGGAGTCATATATTAGCTGCTCCTTTAGGTCTTTCAAGTGTTTGCACTTGGCTATGTCTACTGCACGCACAGTCTGTGGCCCCAAGTTTAGGCTTGCGACCGTGCGTGCTCTGAATGGCACCCTTTTGCTGTGGAGACTCTTCAGCGATACTTTAATTCTTCGGGATTCCGGTGAATCGAGGGTAGTGTTCCCGATAGCGGTGATCTTAAACGGGTCGAATCGCCCTTTAGCTCCAATTTGTTTGGCGATCTCTTCATCCATTAGTGAAACTGTTGACCCATCATCCAGCAGGGCATGTGTGTTTACAGCTCCCGCCGGTCCAATTACTCGCACTGGAATTATTTTTAAATAGGCTTGATGCTTTGACACACCGAATGAGTTAGCAACAGTTTCTTGAGGTTCTTTTTGTTTGACCTCAGTCTTCTCCTTTGTATTACTATGGAGAAGTCGATTGTGTGTCGCGGTGCATCCTTCTATTCCACACTTATTTGTTTTGCATTTGTGTGTCTGATTTCTATAGCGTAAACAGCGGAAACATAAATTATTTTGCTTTGCGAGTTCCCATCTTTTGTTGATATCTGCTTCCTTAAATTTTTTACATTCGGATCCGTAGTGACCCTCCTTTCCGCACACTCTGCATTTCGGAGATGGCTTAGTACTAGCCGCGTGTGCTCTATGTACTGAACGATTGCTTTGTGCTTCGTTTATAATTTCTGGAGGCGCAAATGCACTGCAGAAGCGAGCTTGCTCGGTAATAAAATCGCTGAAGCAGCCGAGGTCTGGTCTAGAGTCATATTTTTCGGTGTAGATTCTATACCACTGGGCACGTATAGAGTTTGGCAGTTTGTCGGTGAGGTGTCGTAGCAGCTCTGCGTTGACGAGGTAATGATCTCGCTTTAGGGCTTGAAGAGTGACGACGCTTCCCCTCACTTTGCTCGCGAATGTGCAAATGTCTCTGGGCGCTTCTGTACAGCGTGCTAATCCTCGCAACTTCTCGGTTTCTGCTTGCGCGATTGAATCTGGACGCCCAAATTGTAGCTCCAGTTCTCGCATAATCTCATCTGGCTTAGCATGCCCGATGAGTTCTGAACTGACTGTTTCCAAGGCTCTTCCTTGTAGACTTCGTCTTAGTCTAGCTGTATTTTCAATGTCATTGAAGTAGCCTCGGGTTGTTTCGTAAATGGCACGGAATGAAAGCCACTCGGTATGTGCTCCGCTAAAGCTTGGCAGTGTCATTATAGCTTTCGACGCTGCGAAAGTATGCGACGATAGTGGCGCACTCTCTAATTTTGATTTGTCAGCGAGTGCGGCTATAGCGGATGTGAGCTCCGATATAAATGGACGGAGCCCCCTGTCTTCACTTATGACAGGTTCCTGGCTAGCTTTATTTGGCTTGGGATCCTTTTGTACATCTTCTGGATAGGAATCCTGGTATGTGAGCTCTGATACAATCGGTAGGAGCCCCCTGTCTTCATTAACGGTGGGTTCCTGGCTGAGCTTCTGTGGCATGGGATCCATTTGTACGTCTTCTGGATAGGAATCCTGGTTCGTGAGCTCCTTTTGGGGCTCACTGAGGTCGACAACGTCCGGGGTTGGCTTTGTGACAGTTTTATTAAATGGGGCCTTCCCTCCGGTGGTTGCGCCTTGATTTGACTTTTGTTTGGCTACAGAGTTTTCGAGCCAAGATCGAACGTACTCACTTTTGGAGTGACCATCTTCATCATAGTCGTCTGATTCGTCTGCTTCTTCAGCCATCTGTAAAGAGATCTGCGCAAGTTCTAGTTTGATCTTCAATACTTCTTCACGAGCCTTCAAAATTCTTCTATTGGGCCGAACAGTCTTCTTTGACTTCGTACTGCAATCGGTGTGGCCCCTCGGTGGCTCTTCGTTGTGGGTGTCTTCCCAGGCTGTTGGCGATGATGCACGGCTAAAGTCATCGTTGCCTTCTATATGTTCCCTCTGCTTCGTTGTGCGGGCCGTAGTGGTCGGCGCGGGCAGGGGTATCCCCCCCTCGGGGGGGCAGCATGGCGCCTCAGCGCCCTCTACCGTTGACGGTGAGCGTGGTGGCATCTGGTGGTGGACGGCGGCGTTACTGGCCGACGAACCTCCTTCCAGACCGACGGTCCACGCCTTGGCTTCCCTTTCTTGCGAACGGGTGATCGGCATCTTGAATCGACTAAATTCTGCGGTTTTAATACGGTGGTGACTATTTACCCGGTTCCGAAATACAAACGGATATATCCGGCTCGAAGGACCAACGAATGTGCCGGACGGGCGAAACTCTCCGGAGTAAATGTTGTCGAAGATACTTCGCGAGTCGCTCACGTCCTACACCTATAGGTTCCGGTGGGTACTTTCACCGCCGTCTTGTAGGTGCCGCTGAGGTATTGTGGACTGTGGTTCAAATCAAAATGCACGATTAACAAATACAAATAGCAAGGTAGTGGCCAGCGGTTCGACTGATTGATTAGTCGCGAAATTTTATAACTATTGATCACGGTTGTTAAACTACGGTTGTTCACTATTGGTTGGTCACTGTATATTTCAAAAGCTTTCTTTAAATTGTACGGTGGTATCAAAGATCTATTGGTAGTAGCTGGTTTTCTAACACTACTGACTAGCAGCTATTATCAACTAAACTAGTTGATTTTATCACTTGTGTAACTGCGGATATCAGTTACCACTTTCACTATAATATGTAACTGCGAATATCAGTTACGACCTTTTTCGGCTAGCTAACACTTTCACTATGTGTAACTGCGAATATCAGTTACGACCTTTTTCGGCTAGCTAACACTATCACTATATGTAACTGCGAATATCAGTTACGACCTTTTTAGGCTAGCTAACACTTTCACTATGTGTAACTGCGAATGTCAGTTACGACCTTTTTCGGCTAGCTAACACTTTCACTATTCACTATATACTGCTACTAGTCACTTCAGCTACCACCGGATACCACTCACTTCACTTCACTGTCACTTGTAGTTCTTCACACTACTACTGGTACTGGGTCCCGAGCCCCTAAAGTAGACTTGGGCAATACTTTGCAGTGAGCCGCTCGCCATTTTCCGTTTGCCTCTTTATTGCATAAACTTTTCACTATACAAATATAAAAATTGCAATATTTTCTATACAAAACTAATTGCTACACTAACATGCTATACATCATTAAATCGGTAGTCAGGTACTTTATTAGTAGATCATAAAGGTTACTCAAAATATTAACAATATAAAAAGTTATTAAACGAAATGTCCAAAATTTTCATAATATTTGGGTACATTGATTCCTTGATTTTTCTATAACTACGAAATGCGTTTAATTATACAAAAATATCCCTATACTTCTTTAATCTATAAGCCATATGCTAATTGAATGTCATATTTATAACTCTTTTAGAACATAAAATTATTTTCCTTATTTTAGTATGAACTATTACGCAGTTAATTAAAAACTTTCCACGATAAGACGCGCTGTGATTGGTCGATTTTTGGTATATAATAAAAGTAGTTTATATTACTTGTTATCAAAACGACACTCTATACAAATATACTAAGAGTTATAAACATGCTAAATAACTATATTAATACACGTTTTCACCTAGTTTTCTCGGTAATTTCACTATTAATACAAAAAACAATATTCTTTATAACTTCGTTTCTTAGCGTTGTTAGGCCGTCGCGAACAAAATGTTTTTTTAAAAAAAAGAAAAATAATTTCATAATAATTAAAGTGACAAACGAACTCACAGTCCACCTCAGGGTAAGTAACTACTGTATTCCATGTACACCTGCAAGCAACTTCTAACAGAGAAGACTGCAGATGCGTTGTCAGCTCCAAGAATTGATATGAAATTCATGTGGAGGTTATTTTATTCTTTTGGTTTTTGAAGTAGCTTTTTAATACTTTTAACTACTAATATTAAAACTTTAAACTATTACTAAATACCATGAGCTATAGGCAGTTTTTCATTTATCATGATTCCCTAGTTTAAAGGATTTATTATAAAACGGACAGTAGTGCTCCTTTCTCACCTATATCGTCTCTGTAAATATGACGACGATGCACACAGGAATGCACACATTGATTGTTACGAAATCTGTCTTCTTCCGCTTTTGAAATCCTAGTACATTGGCCGCATGAAACACGTGTTCAACCCCCATTGGTCCGATGCAATCGTTTGCGGCAGCGAATTGTGAATTCTTGAAAATATCGCGGTAGCGAAACAACTAGCCACATCGACGTCGCGGAAGTGGAGGAACTTCTGTAAATCTGTCCTGGAATAAATGATATATATAGGTATATACCGAATTTTTATTGTTATTTTTGTATTTCTGCTTTATTAATTATTATTTTAAGCCAGTGTTAAAACATAAATTTCCAGCATGACGTGAATTTTGTTCAAACTGGCTGTTTGGTTGTACAAGCTGGCACAAAGCACAGAAGTGCATACGAAATACTACTGTACCTTATCCTGAGTCGGTCATTACGTTGCTGCAGCGCTTATTACGGTGCAGAGCCACGCACTAGCTTGAGTCGGTGAAGTATTATCTCACCTATTACCTCACAGAATACTGGCGTGCAGCAGCAGTATTTATTGCAGGTAACCTCACTCTCTTGAAACATGGTAGCGGTATCGTTTTTTTTTTAAATTAATTTTTACGACAGTGAGGATATCAGCCATCGTGTGTCCTCACTTGGGAAACTGTTCATATCTCTGGGCCATGGCAACTCACACTGGCTCCTTCCACTTGCCCGCATCCAGTGGAAAGTGGTCCGATTCGGAGATAACCGAGATAGAGGGCAATGCCAGAATCACAGTTTAAAGATCTTACAGTTGGGAATCGAATGTAATTATGATGAGCAATGGTGGTGATACTGCGGGGCAGGGGACTGGCCGACAGTGTGTTATCGCAATTCACTGAGTCTTATAGACAATACATGCGGTTAGGCGAGTGTATTTTATAGTAATTATTTAACTAGTTTTAAGTGTCGTTTTCGAATCTATAATAGTGAATTATTGTAATAGGTATATGAGTTACTAAGTAAAAATGAATTCTAATGACGGTTATACTTATAATACTGTCAGGCCTGTCTATCTCCGTGCTTTAGGCATGAAAATATACCTACGCTGCGCGGCCCCCTACAAAGGATTAATTCGGTGAGGTGGTCATTTGAACAGAGTACTTTTTATATATCTGAAAGTCATTTGCGCGCTCGAGCTGACGCGTGCCTTACGTTAACAAAAAAGTATGTTTCTCTTATAAGTATTTAGGAACTTTTGATATTTAGTTTTGAGTTTTTATTTAAGTATGGCTACTCAAAAAGCCAAAAGGTACTGCATAACATAAGGGTGCTTAAATAACAATATTACTATCGACTTCTCATTCTTACTGTTCCTAAGGACAACGAAAGTTAAGCTATTATTATTTATAGATATATCTAGATAAGTAGATACCTAGTTACTGGCTCCATAGTGACAGATTTATTATTTGCCTAGCGACCCGATCACAGCTTCGTAGTATTCGATTCTTTCGCGTATATTATGTCAATGACCTTACATATACATTCAGTGTAAAAAGACCTCCAAGTACTAGTTACTGCCCACGATTGTAAGATCAGCATTTACTGGTTTATCTTTTAAGGCGATAAAAGAAAGAGATTGAAAATAGTAGCACTTTCTATTGCCACTCTTTCATAGTTCCTTCACGTGGCGTATGTTTGTAAATAGCAAAAGATATGTGACACTGAAAATGGTAAGTAAGTAAATTATAAAGGTAAATAGCAAAAAATATGTGACACTGAAAATGGTAAGTAAGAAAATTATTTGACTTTCAAAGACGTTCACGTTGTCATAAGCTTATTTTCTATATATTACATAATAACCTTCCTCACATTGAACACTAATGTTCTTATTATCAGCAAATTACTAGTATTCAATTTACTATAAATTTATATATTCGGTATATTCTACTACCAACCGATATGAAAGGATTCAACCTGTTTTCTCACTTCACCTTACCCTACAGTAGGAGCGTTCTTAAAGGTGCATATATCAGGCTAAGTGATACAGACACACCCACTCCCAGTCCCACGCGAACGTATAATGCAGTTTGGTTTAATACGCGCGCCGCATTCATTTTTTTCGACGATTTAATCGGTAGGCTAATTTCACGAGGGTTGCTTCCAATGCGTGCATATTATTATGAACAGTAGCGACGTTGTTATTTATTTATTATTTTTTGTACACCACAATACAGAAACATCAATATAGTTAAAACTAATTAAAGTATGTACAATAGGCGGTCTTATCACTGAAAGTGATTTTTCCCTCGATTCGTAATTATTTACTTTTATTTTATATAATTTTTTTACAACCACAATGGAAACAAGTTCTATAATTTCTTTCGCTTTTTGATGTCCTAGTACCTTGGTAACTCAAACACGTGTTTTGGGCGGAAGTCGGTGTGGACGGGACGGAAGGTAGGATAGGCAGGCGTGTTACTGATATGTTACATCTAAAATACTTTGTTTTAAGTTCTTGTAATTATTTAATCTGTGGTTTAAGGGAAGCAATGTTAAGTTATACGAAACAAAAATATTGTCGAGAATAGATAGAGACTTTTAAGATTTAATCTAATATCATAAGCAACCAGGACAACCCGGCAAGCCGGCAACAATGAAATGCTTCATCATCATCATCATTACAGCCCTTCACAAGTCCACTGCTGAACATAGGCCTCCCCCAAGTAATGCCACAAAGCACGGTCCTGAGCCACCTGCATCCATCGTCTTCCTGCATATCTTATCAGGTCGTCACTCCATCTAGTGGTGGGTCGAATGAAATGCTTAAGATATCGAAACAAATTAAAAAATTGAACTTACAGCCGCCGATCTTTTGAAATTTGTCAAAAAATATCGCGAAACTTTCGTCTGTGTCACGTGCTCCTCTTTGTAATGTACTAGGACATCAGAAATCTGTCAAAATTACATTGCGCAATAATTATTTTTATTCGTAGTCGCAGTCTGGATGGATGAATGGACAGTTATTGTGCCTGAAGTCTGAGAAAGACATCAGCAGTATTTTTTTACTATACCGATTTCAACTTTTATTGTTTTTTGCGCAATAAAACTAGACCGCTTTCCAGAAATTTACCTACATAATACATATTTATGTTAGCTCACTTTAAATGTAACTTTAGAAAAACACAAGATGAATAATGTTTTTTGAAAACCCTCCAACAAACACGCTTTGATCATGAGCTTTGAAGTTCCTAGTGAGAAGACTAAAATTATTGTATTGTCATCGGTTCTTAATAGGGCTGCAAATTTTCAAATTAGTAAGTTGTCTATATGCAGGGGAAAACTTTTTCATTCAATATATAACATACAATTTACATACATAAGTACATGCAAAATAAACGAACTATGGAAATAAAACAAAGCTTTGTAACATTTTTAAAACATGTTTTAGGGTAAGTAAATGTCCCCTGCGCTGCCCCAAGTGGTAAGGACGGTAATCTGACACGAAACGAGAGAGGTCCGGCTCAGGACCAATGATATCATGTGCTATCCAAGGCATGGAGATGGAACACCGCTGACTAACAACTACTTTTGAGAATTTCTTAACATAAACACACAATAAAAGTTTTGGTCAGAGCTTGGGACAAAGTTATTTTTTTACCCTTTTGAATGGACTAAGAAACATCACAATCTCGTTGTCGCCTAAGTAGTTTTTTGAGCTGCTATTTTAGGCTGGTATTCTGTAAGAGCGTGGTTCTGCCCCGGTCGAGCTGACTTATTCGTGCTACAACTATAATACAGCTAAAGGGTGGATTAAATAGAGTAATATATAATGAAAAAAAAAAGGAAAAAATACTGCGTTTGCCGACCTGCTTGCCAAGCGTGGCAGTTATGACAAAATCCCCCCCCCCTGCCTATGTTCGGAAGAGCTACCACGGCAACCCTAAGCTCGCAAGGTCAACGTAATTTGATACTCCTGAGATCGCGAAAAAATGGCTAAATTGCAATGGCATTACTATTGCATTGCAATTGCAAAAAAAATGCTATATTTTAACTTTGAGACAATATTTATGAATAAAAAATACAGGAAGTCTTCTGGAATGCATAAGCTATCGAATTAAATAGTTTTTATAATTTATAAATTAGAAAAAATTTATAAATTACCCTTCTAAAGTATAGTAGTAGTAGATACTTTACTTTTGTCACGAAAATACTAATAAAATAATTTACGTTTACTATACGTTTGTTTTTTGAGAAATTTATATAAAAATTTTTGGAAATATGGTATATTTTTATGTTTTATGTGATTTTATTCCTTACTCAAACCAAGAAATAAAAAAATAATAATTAAAAAAAACGGAAATTCATTTTTGTGTATGAATTTTGTAAAAATTGTCACCTTTCTTAAAGAACAAGACCACCGCACTTCTGCTCCACGCCTCCGGAGTAGTGCCACCATGGAGGACGTAATTAAAAAGGCCTCTGAAAGACTTCAAGTACCGCTTTTCCACCCGCTTCCAGAAGCTCCGCTGTAATTCCATCCTCACCCGGGGACTTGTCGTTTTAAAGGTGCTGGAGAGCCATTCTAATCTCGCTCAGACTGACGTCCGGGATATCATCGGAATAGTGTCGGATAAGACTTGCTCTTGGATTGTTTCTCACACTTGCTTGTAGCCGACGATGATGTGTACAGCTGCCCATAGAACCTCTCAATCTCACTCAGAATCTCAGGTGTCCCGGAAACGATGCTGCCACATTCAGCCTTCAGCTTTGACAGTTGGCTCTTTCTGGCAGACAGATCTCTGGCAAAGACTTTGGAGCCCAGGTTCCGCTCGATCGCTTCTTTAATACGAGCAGTATTAAAGTTGCGTAAGTCTCGCCGCATGAATTTGGAGATCTTTCTGTTCAGTTGCCTGTATGCTGTCAAATTTGTTGACGATTGCAGCCTCATCTCCCGTCTAACAGCCATGAGATAAAGAGTGTGATCGGAGAGTTTTTGTGTTCTTCTGTGGTGGGTCTTGCAGAACTTATCTCCGACCACATGGACAGTTTCCACGAGCTTGTCATTCATATCGTCCATTGCATTGCAATATTATAGGCACTGAAAGCGGTTGCGTAACTCGAGCTGAAATATTTCGAGGTTCTGGATCAGAGCATGAGGGGGACGGAACGTTAACTTCATTAGACGAGAACTCTCCAACTTAACGTTTAGGTTCAGTGTGTCTCTAAACATTCGGTGATCGCTGCCAGTTTTCACCCTTGCGATCACTGAGACATCACTGAACAGTTGGCGTCTGGTCGTCATAATGAAGTCAATCTCATTTTTTGTCGAACTGTCGGGGCTCGACCAGATCCACCTTCTGTGGGGCCACTTCTGGAAGAAAGAGTTCATCATAAAGAGTCCCTCTTTCTCCATAAAGTCAGCCAGCTGCTGGCCCCTACGGTTCCGTTGCTCTACTCCAAATTTCCCTAACTTCAGGTCACCGCTTTCTCTTGTGCCTAGTTTTGCGTTGAAGTCTCCCATCAAAACCGTGTAGTGGGATTTGGAGGCAGTCAGCGGGTGGGAAATGATGACCAGGAAGCTGACGTGTGTGACCCGCCCTTTAAATTTGCAACTTAGTTAAGTTTCGTCGTAAATAAACGAATGAAAACATCAGATGTGTTATTTTGTTGCATAAGGCTGCTATTAGATTATCATTAGAGTCATGCATGGCTCTAGAAATATCCTCATACATTTCCTCCACCTCCTCGTGTGCTCGTTTGTCACCCTATCTTATAAAATAAAATAATATTCATTATTTCCTTTATTCGTATCCTTGTATCCTCCAAAGATCATAAAAATAAAATGAAAGTCATTTTATTTTTATGATCTTTGTGTTTAGGCATCATATAAAATTCGTACCTAATTCTTGCATTTAAAATACAGAAATGTGGCAGTAATTATACCAATGATAGCTCTAAGAATGACAGATACAATAAAAAATAAAAATTTTATAGAAATTTTCATAGCGTATTTTAATCTAAAAGTATAAGTCGGTTGGTTGCCAAACCTAGGAAGAAAACCTAGTCTAACAAATGAGTCACTTGTCTTTATAATGCGTTATTGCAATTACAAATACTTACCATAGTGTTTTATAATTATTGCAAATAAAATAAGCTTTTATAGAATTTTACTTCAGTGACGTTGTAAAAGTGGAAGAGGAGACCTTGACTTGTCTCCCGGGCGTCTTTTTAGGACTTTTTTAGGGATTTTAATGAAAGCCAATTCCCCGCCTTACATTTTCAATGAAAAATTAAAAAAATCTGTTAATTAGCTGTTATACCGAACACCATTACCACTACAACCTACAAAAGTTTTACTTCTGAACGGTGGCCTGCCGCATAAATTAATAGGAAGGATTTCGTCATAACTGCTACGCTTGGCAAGCAGGTTGGCAAACGCAGTATTTTTTTCTTATTTATAAACATCATAAGGAATATACTGCTCTCCATCAATTGTTACAGTTCCCCTCTGTCGCCTGTTACGACACGCACGGGACGACATGGAGCAGTTGATTTCTTACTTCCTACATCGCAACTACACGGTGTTATACTACATTTTGATTAATTAAAATAATATCTTCCATACTGAATTTTTGGTCCCGGCGACCAGTCAGAATAGTTCTCGCGTGGATGCCCAAGCATAGGTGCACTCTCTATTCCCTTACTATCATCATAGTCTCCTGAGAGGGTAATCTGGCCCGAACGGGGAGAGATCAGGCGCAGGATCAACGATATCACGTGCTTTCCAAGGCATGGAGATGAAACACCACAATCTTTCTGACTAAAAACTACTTTTAAGAATTTTTGACATAAAAACCCAATAAATGATTTTGGTCAGTGTTTGGGACAAAGTAATTTTTTTACTCTTTTGAGAGGACTAAGAAATATCATCAATTTCGCCAAAATAGTTACATTAAAAAAAGTTTATCCCCTAACTTGCCATCCTTAGTGGTGAAATTTTTCTCTAAATTCACATATATGGACAACACCCCTGAATATGAAATAAGAAAAGGATCTTCAAAATCGTAAGTCCACAAAAAAAAACAAAAGACATTAAAAAATACAGCCCCGATTTAAGTTGGCCAAAGAACCTTTGTCTGTCACGTGCTCTTCTTTGTAGTGTATGTCCTAGACATCAGAAATCTGTGAAAATTACATAGCGCAATAATTTTCTGTATTCTGCATTCACAGTTAGCGTCTGAATGAATGAATGGACAAGTGTGGTGCATGCATACGTCTGAGAAAGACATCAGCAGCATTTTCTTAACTATATCATTTTTAATTTTTTTTTTTGCTTTTTAGAAATTTACCTATTTAATACGTATTTATGCTAGCTCACTGCTAACAAAACTTCTAATTTGCCTCGACGCAAAACACAAGATGAATCTTTTTTGAAAATCCTCCAACAACACACTTTGATCATGAGCTTTGAAGTTCCTAGTGAGAACACTAAAATTATTGTATTGTTATCGGTTCTTACTATATAGGGCTGCAACTTTTTAAATTTATAAGTTGTTTATAAGCAGGGGAAAACATATTTCATACACTATATTCAAACATAAAATTTACATATATTAGTACATGCATAATAAACGAACAATGGAAAGAAAATAAGGCTTTGTAACATTCGTCTTGACGTGGTAGAGCCCAGCTGCAGCTATATTATGGTTGTAGCTCGAATGGGTCGGCTTGACCAGAGAAGGACCACGCTCTCACAGAATACCAGCGTTAGCAGCTTAACACTGCTGTGTTTCATATGGTGAGTGTTATCGTTATATATATAGTATTCTTAATCGTGGATAAATGTAGATGTCTATGGGCCAGAGCATCCACTTACCATCAGGTGCACCTTGTGCTCGTTTGTCACTCTTATTTTATAAAAAAAAGCCTATGTTCAGCAAGGGTTGTAAAGATGATGATGATGATACATAATAAATACAGGTTAAAATATAAAAAATAGTGTTAAAAATCGTCATAAAAATTAAAATTGCGTTAAAATGAGGCATTCATGATTTATTCTTGGTCTTTGTATATTTTGCTAAAACAGATTTAAATGTACAGCTAATTCCCACTGCTGGGCATAATCATCTCGTTTCTGAAAGGGTTTTAGGGTAAGTAAATGTCCCCTCCCTGCGCTGCCCCACCTCTTGTTGACTAATTTCACGTTTTCGATTTTTTTTTGAAATTCTCAGACATGCAGATTCCACCAGCGAACACGTGGTAAATCAGGACTTTAAAATAATCATAAACATTTCATTGTTGCCTGATTGTCCGGGTTGCTCAACCAATATTAAATCTTAACTATTCGCGACAATATTTTTGTTTGGTATAACTTAACGTTGCTTACCTTAAACCACAGATTAAATAATAGTTACAACAATTAAAAATTATATAAAATAAAAGTAAATAATTTCAAACCGAGGGGAAAACTTTAATTATGAGATATATATGTTTCTACATCAGCAAAAATCATTTTTTTTAAATATTTTACGTAGTTCAAAAGATTGCCGCAACGTAAATGCTTTATTTAAACTTTATGTAGGACCTAATTTTATATTATAGCTAGCTTTTATATTACATTAAATAATGACATAATAATTTACATTAAATTTTCGAAACTAGGTAACATAATTTCTACATAACTGGTGAATAGGAATTTGTCCAAAATCAGGTCAGAAAAAAGATTTTGACTCGTATCTAATAATAAACTTAAAAAAATTATACATCCGACTTCCACATGATTTAACCGCTAGCGTAAGTCCGGGCTTATAGGTACACACTAAACCTTCTATGTCAGAAACTATTAAATAGTGTAGAAATTATTGCATTCTTTTATATTTTTTGAAGTTGGTTTTAAAATGTTTAATTATTTGACAATTTTGAGTGGATTAAGCAGTATCACAAGCTTAAGGTGACAATGTATTAGTCGTCTACTATATGTATTATATTTATATTAAAATCTTCAACCACTGTAACGGATGAATTATACAAATGGTAATGTAACAAATCATGAGGTTTAGACTATTTTACAAAAGAAAACTATAGGCAAATTGAGAACCTCTTCCTTTTTTGAAGTCGGCTAAAAGCTCTTACTGAAATATTTTTGATAAAAATATGCTATATTTTTGACATTCCAAAGATAGATAAACAGTGATAATTTACACACACAAACCACGATCGCTTCACACGCACACATACGAGTACACGCACGTGTACGCACATGTAGTTCTGAGAGTGTAAATGCTCGTATAAGGGAGCGTTGATAAATAGAGCGGGTTTGCTGGCGGGATGTTAACTGGAGAGCATACAGTAGCAGTTAGATGAGCAATAAATAACACTTCTTGAGAGTTTCTTCTTGTTTTATTTCTTGATTCCTTATTATTACATTGCCGGATTTGGAATAATTTACCACGAAAAACGCCCCTTTTTTATAAGCGGCTGTAACCAATCATAATTAAGAAAAAATCGCATACGGCATTAGTGAATCTATTGACCAATCAGAGCGCAGAGTAACCTTTTCTAAGAGAGGTTCACAATTTCCTTAATAAACGTGGTAAAACATTCCTTACAATATTTATATTTATTCCTAACGATAGATACAACTTATTTCTATTATTCTAAACATAAATCATTCAATAAACCTTTATTTTACATTTATAAAAAATAAAAATAGTTTCGCGGTCGCCTCACGGTTTGGCTCCGGAGTAGGACTATATTTTTTGCCGAACATACAAGTGGCGCCGCCAAGAGGTAGGAATGTACAACACTTTTTCAGGAATTATGCTTAAGAATCTATACAATATTTTTTCATGAAATTTAAATCTTTCTCATAGTGAAATAACATTATACAGCGATTAAATGACATATTAATGTTTCTTTTGAAGTACTTTAAAGGAAAAAGAATTATATTAATCACTTATATGTTAAATAGCTCTTAAAGTTATGATAAAAGAAATCTTACTAGAAAATAAGCTTATACTTGCGTCTAATGTTATAATCAGACCTAAATAATATTAAATAGATTCATATAAGTCACTTTAAGATAAAAATAGAAGTGTTTAATTTACTTTCCTGTTTTTTCAGCACTAATCAGTCTTTACACTTAGCTTTATTTTATGAATAGGAAACAGTTAAGATTAATACCATCACCTAATTTTAAATCACTGATAAGAAATAATTATGATTAAATGCTAACACTTAGTTTTAATTCACTGATAATAAATAATTAATATTAAATGTTCGAATTCACTTTGTCGTCGCTAACATTCTCCCCCACGGTGCGTAGCACTGCATCCTCTGGAGGCGACGACTCCGCTGGCACCAGCACGATGACACGTCGAGTTGGACGGCGAAGTATTCCGCCTGATGTCCGCACGTCCAGCACCCTGGTTCTTCCGTCTGGTCCGGGATAGGTTTTGACGATTTCACCGCGAGGCCATGAGTTTCGCGGTAATGTGGCGTCCACTATTAGCACGAAGTCTCCTTCCCTTGGGTCTCTGGTTTC
Source organism: Parnassius smintheus behrii (assembly GCA_036936625.1). NCBI lineage: Eukaryota > Metazoa > Arthropoda > Insecta > Lepidoptera > Papilionidae > Parnassius > Parnassius smintheus. The sequence goes on along the minus strand of JAUPFT010000001.1, from coordinate 59,479,116 downwards.
TTTCCCCTCGAGTTTCCTTGGCATCAAAAGAGGTAAGTATTCTTTAATCCACCTTTTCCAGAAGTGGTCTGCGAGTCTCTGGGTGGTTCTCCAGCTTGCCTTTCCGATGAGCTCCGTGTCGCTGAACTCTCCCGGCGCCATAGCTCCGCATGATCTTCCCAGCAGAAAGTGGTTCGGTGTTAGGCTCTCCTCGTCTCCTGGGTCCATGCTGATCGGGGTGAGAGGTCTCGAGTTGACGATGTGTTCAACCTCAGTCATTAGCGTATGGAGTACTTCCTCGGGCGGGCTCTTCTCGTTGAGGACTACTGCTAGCGCCGTCTTGACTGTTCGTACGAGCCGCTCCCAGGCGCCTCCCATGTTCGGAGCTCCCGGGGGGATGAACTTCCACTGGATGCCCTTTTCCTGTGCGGCCTCCTCTAATTCCCTTTTTGCTCCGACGAAATTAGTTCCGTTGTCGCTATATACGGTTTTCGGAGTTCCTCTTCTGGCTGCCATTCGACGGAGTGCCATGATCATTGAGCTGGCGCTGAGAGAAGGTACCAGTTCTAAATGTACTGCTCTAGTCGTGAGGCAGGTAAATAAGGCTCCCCAGCGCTTCTCGTTTCTTCTTCCGATGGTGACTTGCATCGGCCCGAAGTAGTCTACGGCTGTGCAGGAGAACGGAAATTGATGATGCTGCAATCTTTCACTCGGCAGATCTCCCGTTGGTGGTATCTCTGGTGAACTCTTCTTTGTCTTGCACCATTGACAGCTGTGTGCGACCGCTTTTAGAGTTGCTCTTAAACCCAAGATCCAGAACCTTTGACGAATTTCGTTCATTACTGTAGCGGTGTTTCCGTGAAAGAATTTCCTGTGATAGTGTTGTATTATTAGACGAGTTATTTTTTGTTTTCCGTCTAAAATGATAGGATTCATTATTCTTCCGTTTCGGTCGTGAAATTTCATTGTTCTGCTCCTTAATTTAATTATTCCGTCGTCTCCAATGTAAACGTCGATTTTCTTAAGTCGACTCGAATTTTCTAATGGCTTTTCTGACTTCAGTTTTCTTATGTCTGATGCAAAACTATCGCTCTGGCTTATTTTTATTAATATCTCTTCGGCCTTTTTTAGGTGTTCTGCTTCTATGGGTGAGTATAGGCGCTTATTTTTACTTCCGCTGGTCGACGGGATTGAGGTTTGTGCTTCTTTCTTCTGGATTTTTTGTGGTTTCCAAGACTCATCCTTCTGGCGTGCGGCGGTGGTGGTCGCTTTACGGCTCTTCTTTAGTAGGTGTGTAAAGGCGATCACTCTGGCTGTAGTGCGCAGCAGTCGCTCCCAGCTCGAGAACCTTTCTAGGTTTAATAGGGTGTCTTCTGCTGCCATCGTTGCCAATACCTTTTGCTTGCTTTTTTCTTCTGGCATAACAATTTCTGGCTTGAAGTCGTGAAATGGCCATTCTTCTTCTGGTCGACGGAGAAATGACGGGCCTTTGAACCATCTGGCGTTGTGGTCGAATTCGGTTGGGGTTCCCCTCGTGGCGTCGTCCGCTGGATTCTCCTTGGTTGGCACCCATCTCCAGTCTTCTGGCTTGGACCTTTCTTCGATCTCGGCGAGTCGGTTGGCCACAAATGTTTTGAACTTCCTTGGTTCTGACTTTATCCATTGCAGCACTGTGCTGGAGTCGGTCCAGTAAACCTTTCTCGTTATGTCGAGCTCTGATTCCTCTTCGATTGTGGCGGCTAGTCTGCTTCCGAGTAAAGCCGCTTGTAGCTCCAGCCTCGGAATTGACACAGGTTTCGTTGGCGTTACCCTTGCTTTGCCGGCGATCATGGAGACATGGACCTTTCCTCCGGGCTCGACTATTCTCCAGTAGACTACTGCTGCATAGGCTTCTTCACTCGCATCGGAGAATGTGTGTAGCTGTCCTTTTCTGCCTTTGGGTGAGACGCACCTCGGGATCTTCAGCCTCGTTAATGTTGACACTTCTTCCAGGTATTTCATCCAGACTTCCTTTTGATGTTCGTTGATTGGTTCATCCCAGTCTATTTTCTTTCGCCAGATGTCTTGGATTAGTTTCTTTCCTTGTATTAGAACTGGTGTAGCAAAACCCATTGGATCGAAGGTGGACATTACTGCGCTTGTGACTTCTCTTTTTGTTGGAGTCCTTCTGCCGTCTTGCAGGTCCTCCGGCGTGTTGCGTAGCCCGACGTTGAAGGCTAATGTATCTTCTTTCACCAGCCATCTTAGTCCCAGAGTCTTCTCTTCCTTGGTCAGTTGTAAGGAGTTTTCTTTGTTTGCGTCTTCTACCTCTGATATTACCCCCGAGTTGTTGCTGGCCCATCCCTTCAGATGAAAGTTTGCTCTTGCGTGAATGTCTTTCACTTCTTTGGATATTTTCTTTGCTTCGGTTGTAGATGCGAAGCTCTGCAGATAGTCGTCCATGTAGTGGTTTCTCTTAATTGCTTTCACTGCTTCAGGATGAGTGTTCTTAAATTCCTCTGCGTTCTTGTTCATTACGTATATGGCTGTTGCAGGTGATGACGCTGCCCCGAAGATGATTGAAGACATTCTATACTCTTCGGGCTTGCCGGTTCTTCGGTTTCCGCGCCACAGGAACCTGAGACTGTCTCGGTCGTCTTCTCTGACTTTTACTCGAAGAAACATGTCTTGTATGTCTGCCATGACGGCTACTGGTCCCTCTCTGAAACGCAGCAGTACTCCGAATAATGATTGTAGCAAGTCCGGGCCCGAGAGCAAGGCGTCGTTGAGGCTCTTTCCTTCATATTTGGCAGCTGCGTCGAACACTATTCTTAGCTTCTTCTTGACTGGGTGTACAACGGCGAAGTGGGGTAGGTAGAATGTCCTTCCTTTGTTAGAGGTTTCTGGAGCCTTCTCTGCGTATCCTTTTTCGATTAGACTCAGGATCTGCTCCTCGTAGTGCTTTCTTGCTTCTTGATCACGATCCAATTTTTTCTCGATGCTAACCAGGCGTCGAACAGCTTGATTGTAGTTGTTGGGCAGGTGTTCATCTTCTTTTTTCCACAGGAGTCCCGTTTCATATTGACCGCTTGGCAGTTTCTTGGTAGTTTTCTCGAGGGATTCTAATGCTCTTCTGTCGCTGTCGTTAGATGGTGAACGATTTTGGATCCCTAGAGACTCTAATTGGAAGTGTTCTCGGACGAGGTCTTCTATGTCTTCCTTGCCGGTGGTCGCTCTGCCATAATGAGTGAAGTGTACTGTGGCAGTTGTTCCTGTTTCACATCCGTGTAACACCCACCCTAAGTTCGTGAGGGAAGCTACAGGATCTGATGGTTTGCCCTTCTTCAGCTTTCTTGTCACTATCAGTCCCCAATTGTCTTGGCCTATCAGTAGCTTGGGCCTCTCGGAGACGTAGAGGAGTTGATTTTTAATTGCCTTCAGGTGCTCACAGTTTCTCACGGTGTCCTTGTTTATGCATTGTTCAGACAGCTTCAGGTCGTCGATGGTTCTTGCTACGATAGTTCTCTTTTCTTTTCTATGAGCCCCTTTTATTTTGAACTCGATCTTCTGTGAACTATCTTTTCTTAACACCTTTCCGCCAACGGTTTCGATCGTGAGTTTTTCTTTCTTTCCTTCGACTCCGATTTTTTCAGCAATTGATGCGTCTAAGAGTGTGACCGTTGACCCTTCGTCTAGTAGTGCTAATACGCGAACTTGTCCTTTTGGGCCATAGAGGTTCACGGGGATCATCTTTAGGTAGGCCTTTTCTTCTCCTTTGGCGTTATGGATTGAAGCGACCTTTTCTTCTGAGATGCTATTGGTGTCCTTTGCTTCTTTTTCTATCGACGCCGGTGGTTTGTCAGAATGTAAGATGGTATGATGCCATCTTTTACACAGCTTGCAGACTGGTGCTTTACAGTTGATTCTTGAGTGTCTGAATCGAAGGCACTTGAAGCATATCTTTGCCTTCTTGGTCATATCCCATTTTCCATTCAGGTTGGCTTCTTTGAACCTTTTACATTCTAATGCGAAGTGTTCTTTCCCACAGAACGGACACGACTTCTTATATTTCTCTTTTGACGCTTCTTGGACCAAATGAACGGGTTTTCTTATTCCTCTTCTTTGTTCTGAGGGCGCTTCGGGCGGGGCGAAGTCTCCGCACATGTCGGCTTCTGTTTCTAGGAACGCTTCGATAAGTAATAGCTCCTGAATTTCCTCGTCTCTTCTGCTTCTGTGGTAGGCGAACCAACGGAACTTCATTGACGTCGGCATCTTGTCTACTATAACTCTTAGCGTTTCAGGTGAACTGAGATACTGTGGTTTCTTCAGGGCTTTGATTGTTTCGACTGCGTTCTTTACTTTGCTTGCAAATATGCATATGTCGCTCGGGTTTTCGCCGACTCTTGGGAGGTTCTTCATTTTTTCTAGTTCTGCTAATGCTAGTGCTCCAGGTCTTCCGAATCTTGCTTCTAGTCCCTTGATCACTTCGCGTGGGTCTTCGGCGGTGAATAGCAGGCTTTGGACGGCTTCTCTAGCTTTTCCTTGGATCGCTATTCTAAGGCGTGCTAGGTTTTGATTGCTACTGAAAGAAGCAGCCGTATCCTCGTATGATCTTTTGAAGGCTAACCATTCTTCGCAGGCCCCGTTGAAGTGAGGTAGTTCTAGGTGCTTCGGTGAAACGGTGTCACGTGATTTTTCTGATAGCTTTAGTATGACTGAAGCTAGTTCCTGGATGTCACTTTTCTTTTCTTCTGCCTCTATTGGTTTGTGGTTCTTATTAGGCATGTCTCCGGTCTGGATGAACCAGCGTTCGACTTCTCGAGTTCGTTCGAACAGCTCTTCTCCGGCACCATCTTCATCTTCTGATTCCGCGGTGAGAAGTTCTAATTCCGCTTGAGCAACTTTTGACCGCGCTTCTGCCAATTCTAGTTCCCTTAATGCCATTGTCATCTTTGCTTGCGCTTCTGCTCTCTTCCTATGCGACGAGCGAACGGAAAGCGTGTCTGGATCGCGGGTCGTCTTCTTAGGGTGAGACTGTTGCAGAGTCTTCATTGCGACACTTCTTTCTTGAATCTGCGGCGTTGGATGACTTCCTTCTTGGTGAGGAACTGACGCTTCGATGGTGCGTGTCGGGGGGGTGGTATGGGTTACGTCCCCTGGTGTTGATTCTTTTCCGGCAATGTCTTTGTTAAGAAGTACGGGTTGTCTGTGTACGCTGCTGGGCGATGCTCTTGTAAGCGTTGATCGATCTGAAGTTGACGTGTTGGTAGCCGTCGTGTTTGTAGAATCACTCGGCGTATTCATGCTCCAATCCGTCGTACTGGTACCCGTAGTGGCGTTGCTTTCACTCGTAGTCTTCGACTGCACTGATTTTGATCTTGTATTTGAAGGCATCTTCCTAGTTTTCCTTAAACCCGATCCGGCTTCTCGAAGGACCAATGTAAATGCTCGTATAAGGGAGCGTTGATAAATAGAGCGGGTTTGCTGGCGGGATGTTAACTGGAGAGCATACAGTAGCAGTTAGATGAGCAATAAATAACACTTCTTGAGAGTTTCTTCTTGTTTTATTTCTTGATTCCTTATTATTACATTGCCGGATTTGGAATAATTTACCACGAAAAACGCCCCTTTTTTATAAGCGGCTGTAACCGTTCTCTACAGTCACCATACGAAACGTCGGAATTAAGCACTATTTTACGCTGGTATTCTGTGAGACCGTGGTCCTTCCCTGGTTGAGCCGACCCATTCGTGCTATAATACTACTAATAGTATAACTGCAGCATGGCTCTAACCCTTAAAAAAGTCATGTCTTACTAAATATATTATATTAAGTAAGACATGATTTATATATATATATATATATATATATATATATATATATATATATATATATATATATATATATATATATATATATAATGTCTATGGTATATATATTCGTTGGTAGCCTAAAATCATAAATATTTTTTGATAGTAAAATAGTTTGTAAAGTACTCAACAATTAAAAAATTAAATATTTATCTTGACTTCAATTTGATGTAATATATAACAATTAATTTAAAAAATATGCTGATTACATATATTTTTATAACAGCCTAAATTAATTACCCAAATCTTGGATCATTAGAAATAAGAAATACTGGCAACATACTCCTGTTACGTAATCTCGAAACATTGACATTCGTGCTTCGAATAACCTTCAAAATTGTGTTAAAATAACAAATTAAAATATAGTTAAATGAGTGTTTACGAGTGAAACGACTTCATCTTCAGACTTTTTGTTTTTGTAACATTTAACTACACAGGACGGCATTTTGTAGGCAAATTTACTGCACGACGTCCCGGGAAGTACTGAGCGAAAATGAGCGTAGTTTGATGCACGTGTGTGTGTGTGTGAACGCGTGTGCTTACATAAAGGAGCGGAGTTTTTTCGCTACACCAATAACAAAGGCCGCGCTGTATCTACCTTTTTTAACTTCATCTGAGTTACGCACTTGGTCTTGGTAGATCGCGTTCGTGCCGTTCGCGTTTGTGCATTTATTTGTGTGCATTTTCTGCATTAGGTAGTTGTAATTCAGACAATTATGTGTAAAGTAAAATTTATCGTACCATTTGTAACAATGATGATCACCTCAGACTCCAGGATGACTTGGACCGCTTTTCTGCTTATTGTATAAAAAATAAATTAAGTCTTAGTATTAATAAGTGCGAAATGTTAACTGTCACTAAGAAAATTAATTTTAATCAACAATCATATTCCCTGTGCAGCTCTACTATTGAAAAAGTACATTCTATTTGTGACCTCGGCATTACCATTGACAGTAAATTAACACTCGATACACATGTTGAACAAATATGTAATAAAGCTCTTAAAATGTTTGGGTTTGTAATGAGAGCCTGTAAGGATTTCACCAACCCAGCAACATATATCTTTTTGTATAAGGCACTGATACGCTCTCAGTTGGAATACGCTGTTGCTTTGTGGAATCCTTTTTATAATGTCTATATCGATCAGATTGAGAGGGTACAAAAAAAGTTTTTTAAGTCAATGTTCTATAGATGTAAGCAAAAATATTGTTCGTATAATGCTATTTTAAATAAATACAAAATGTTAACTTTAAAGCTCAGACGACAACAATTAGTAGCAATGTTATTATTTGACCTTTGCCATAATAGATATGATTGCATTCCTGTAATAAATAAATTGCGATATCGTGTACCTACTCGATCACGTGTAAGATCAAGATGCTCCCGTCAAACATTTGCCCTTCCCTTGTGTAGAACCAATGCTGGCAAAAGAGCGCCGTTGTATCGCTTAATGCAAAATTATAATGATCACTTTTGGTACATTGACATTTTTAATAACAGTGCTAACTCATATAGAAGCAAAGTGATTAATAAGCTTATTAGTCGTGTTAACTAAAAACTAAATAAAATAAATCAAAACATAATTTAAATTATATAATTTTTTGAAATCAAAACTAAAATGTTAACAGTTTTTTTTTTCATTTTGTAATATTGCATTTTATGTATTAAGTCCTCCACATCTCTCACTGTTGTAGTTTAACCTATAAATCATTATCTGAGGCTGGTGGTGTTGGCTTCACTAAACTCAAATTTTAGGATTAAGACTGTAGTTATTAAGCCTCTGTTTAAGCTGTTTACTGGTCTTTAAATAAACTAAAAAAAAAAGTAAAATATAATATAGCATAGTATAGTTGAAGTTGATTTAGACTTTTAATCATTTTTGAATAAAGACAATCAAAATGTCGCGTAAGGCTAGTGAAATATGGTCTCCCTTCGATAAAAAAGGCAATTCCAACCACTTCTTCCACCGGAGCCGAATCAGCGGCTAGTGCAAATCAGATAAGTTGAATTTTGTAATTGAATTCAGAATTCGAATTTAAAAGTTGTCTGCTAGTCCTTAACCTAGTTAGGCATGAAGGAAAATCGCCAATTTATATTATTGTAAATAAATACACTAAAATAATTTTCTATAAATATAGATAAATTATGTTTACTTATTAAGATTACACTTTAATTATAGACTGAAATCAAACCCTGATCCTACGTCACATTTTGAAAAAAAAGGGTAAAAAAATTATAGAAATAAATAAGAATAGAATGAATGTAATTTTATCCACTACCCCATTATCATCCCGTGGGTGTCGTAAAAGGTGACATAAGGGAACAAATTAGGAGTAGGGCAGCAACGTTTTCGTAATAAAGACTATGAACAGTGTGTGTCGTCAAAGACATAATACGACACAAGTGAAACTTTTGTATTACAGGGAAACATTTAAATTATTCATCAATGACTTTTGAATAACGTAGATTATGTATATTGTTACGAGCTTGAGGTTCGTGACAATAAAAATTGCCGATAAAATTACCTAAATTAACACTTTAATTTACTTTATACAAATTAAAACTTAAAACACTAATAATTAAACACACTAATTCACTTTATTCCGCTCCGAAGCTTCGCTTGTTTCGCCAAATCCAATACTGCCTCGATCGCATCTTGCAGCGCCTATTTATATAAATTAGCAAAATATCCAGAATGTTCAAGTAAACACGCGCAAGGTACCGAGAGTTCGAGTTTTAAACTTCAAGAAGTTTAGTTCTTCGGTTCGAGACTAGATGGCGCTAGTGTGCCGATTTGAGCGCGTAACAATATCATTAATTTATTCATATAAAATTATTTATACATATGTGTCAGTGCATTATTTTCTTCGATCTTAAGAAGAATTATTATCGGTTTAGTTTGTTAATTAGGTAATTGTCTATTATTTATATAATTTTATTTTTGTTAAACCACAGTTTTATGTTATATGTCAACATAAAAATATTTAAATAAAAATTTACAAATTATTATTTTAAATAAACTAAATAGTAGAATTTGACACTCCGTGGCACAGCAGCTTTGAATTACAACGCTTAATACCGCGGGTTCAAAACCCGCATGATACAGGTATTTGTATGGCTTACAAATAATTTTGTTCCGTTTCTGGATGTTTATCCTTGTACAATTTATGTATGTAAACTGCCTACGTGATACAGGAGAAAATCCTAGTGTCGAGGTTACGTTTTTAACCTTGTAAGTCAATGAATGTTTGTTCGATAAAATGACTTTACCTATACAAAATAGTAGATGGCGCTATTACTGAAGTGCGCTCAGCTCAATCTTACTAAAATAAATACGTGTACCTTGGTAACTGTCTCAAATAAAATTAACATAAGATTAGTATTTGAACAAAAGACTGTTGTAATCTTGTAATTATACTACTATATATATCGACCGAATGCCCGGTACGTACGTAGTGTTTACACCCACCACTTTTTGTCATAAAAAAGGTTGCGAATCAGCATTTCAATCAAAGCCCTCCCGTAAAAAGTTTCACTACAAAAACTGTGGTTGCCAACCCGCTTGCCAAGCGTGGTAACTGTGGCAAATATCCCACCTATAATACAATCTATAAGGAGGCCTATGTGTTCAGCAGTGTACTTTAATAAGCTGTAACAGTAACGGTATAATTTATTAGTGCATAACATTGAATATACAAAAATTATATATTAACATACATGTTTAAATATTACATCTAAGATAACAATAACATTACCTAGAACCTCTGACTTCTAATCTAGAATAATCTATGTAATTCATAAAATAAATGTTGCACCGGTAGTACAGTTTGCGGTTAAGTTTCGGTTGTCATTTGCACATTCAGTAGCAAACCGTTACGATTGATATCGATATCAGAAAACGGTTTTCAATAACGATATGAAAACTAGATATCGGTTATGTAACCGTTGCAGATAAAAACTGAAAACGCCCATGCTTAGGTTATATTATATGCTGGCCGACATTGGGTTATCGCCGATAACTCAATGTCGGCCAGCCCCTGCCCCGCAGTATCCCCACCGTTGCTCGTTACACAATTACATTCGATTCCCAACTGTAAAGGTCTTTAAACTGTGCTTCTGTCATTCCGTTCCATCTTCAAGGGGCTAGTGTGAGTTGCCATGGCCCAGAGATAAGAACAGTTTCCCAAGTGAGGATACACGAAAGCAGGTATCCTCACTGTCGTAAAAATTAATTTTAAAAAATTGATACCGCTACCGTGCTTCAAGAGAGTGAGGTTGGACCATCGGTTACCTGCAATGAAAACTGCTGCTTCATATCGGTATTCTGTGAGGCCATAATTCTTCACCGATTCAAGCTGGCCCATTCGTGCAGCAACGTAATCACCGACTCAGGATAATGTACAGTAATATTTCGTATGCACTTCTGTGCTTTGTGCCACTACTTTGAACAAAATTTACGTCATAATAAGTTATGTTTTAATACTGGCTTAAAATAATAATGAATAAAAACAGAAAAAGGGTAACAAATTGAAGAGAATACAAAAATAACAATGAACATTCCGTACACTGACCTTTATATACAAGATAGAGGTCAGTGATTCGGTATATATACTATATATATTATTTATTCCAGGACAGAGATGTAACAGGGTTTCCGCTTCCTGAACGTCGATGTGCTAGTTATTTCGTTACCGCGATATTTTCACAAATATTCCTCCGCTGCCGGCACACGATTGCATCGGAGGAGTTGCGAAACACGTGTTTCATGCGGCCAATGTACTAGGATTTCAAAAGCAGAAGAAGACAGATTTCGTAATAATCAATGTGTGCATTATTCCTGTGTTTTTGTGTTACGATATAGGTAAGAAAGGAGCACTACTGTCCGATTTATAATAAATCCTTTAAACTAGGGCATCATGATAAATCAAGAATTGCCTTATAGATCATGGTATTTATTTAGTTATAAAAGTTTTAAAAAGCAACTTCAAAAACAAAAAGAATAAAATAATCTCCACATGAATTTCATCTTAATGCTTGTAGGTGACAACCCATCTGCAGCCTTCTTTGTTAGAATTTTCTTGCAGGTATACATGGAATACAGTAGCTACTTACCATCGGATGGACTGTGAGGTTCGTTTGTCACATACTCGTAAATTATAATAAAAATAATCTTCCTTTTTTTTAAAATAGTTTTTAGAGCCGTGGTCACCTAGTTTATTTCCCTCTCCTATCTCTTACGACACCCACGGGATTATATGGGACAGTAGATATTCTTAAATCGCCAACAGTCACGGTTATGGATATTTAGGGGAGTATTATTGTATTTTTTTAAAGTTGTAACACTAATATTGTTTTTAATATTATATTTAGTTGAAATCTGCATTTGTGAAGACTTTTACGTATAGAAATATTTGGTTAGGTACGTGAGTTTGCTTAAGTACATGAGTATTAGATTTTAGATTTAGATTTTAACCAACTTATTAATATACAAGTTGGTTAAAATTCCAAGTGGTTTAAGTTCCATGTTATATGACCTTATCCAAGACTGGGTAAGATCATAATATTACATGTTATTTTTTTAAACTTAAAATAGATTTTCTAATTTTTAACATAATATGTTCCTAGTATTTGTTCCTATATTAAAGGTAAAAGAAGTATCTACTAACTAAGAGTCATGCATTATATAGTAATCGGCTATGTAATACAAATTAAATAAAAGTACAAGTTAAATAAAAGTTTTTAATCCTTTCAAGTTTTTTTGATTAATGTTTACTTATTGTTTTCAATACTGATAAGACATACCAGTAATATGTTAGATAAGGACAGTTTAATGCTAGACTGAAATGGCGTATATTTCGGACCTTCGATCAACAATACCAACTAGATGTCGGGTCGGCGCAAGAAATCCATCTCAGTAAATAAGAGCGCACATGAGACGTGAGCTCTTGCACGTGAGAGTGTAGCTCGCAAGGTAATAACGGAAAAAAAAGAACTTTATTTGTTATAGCTTAAGGTTGATTACACACTAAATATTATTTAATTTATTTTTATCATAGCTTATATTCATGCTGTCAGTATTTAGCTATGATTTTGTACGTGACCCGTTATCTAGTTGGTATTGTTGATCAAAGTGTCGGACAAAGAAAAGTATATACATTAGAAAGGGATGGCAAGAGCCTTCTATAGGATCCAGAGGGTCGTGTAAAATTGAGTTAGTCAACTAGAACTAGTATAGTATAGGAAATTAGCAGAAAATAAAAACGAAAGTCCGAACCATTTTTTAAGAAAATTAATTAAAATAGGAGTTTTTATTGAAAGTTTTAAAATGTATGTAGTAGGGATTTGTAAACGTTTTGGTTAAATTTTATATTAGCATAAGATAATAGAAATGTCAATAAAGTTCTATTCTCGTGATAAAATTTCGAAATAATGAGAAAATTTAATAGTAGGTTAAAGATTAAATTTTTCTCAAAGTTTTAATTCTTGCGTTAAACTGCTGTACTATGTAAGTGTACAGGAACGGGAGGCAGGTGCTCTTCAATGATTTATTTATTGAACGTTTGTTGGTTATATTTAAGTCGTCTTATTGCTTACAGTGTGTATCAGGTAATAATCAAAATTTAAAACAGGCAGATCTTATAACTAATTGCACGACGTGCTGTGATTGGTTGCTAACAAATACGAGCTCTGATTCGTAGATAAAAGTTTGGTGTTCCGGTGCGTCGCTAGGCGGCGTTAGAAGTCGCGCCAACATACCGGCCGCCTTGGAAGCTCCAGCTTCTAATGATGTATCTACGTTGCCGCTTGATTGGAGATGCCGCAGGCTGCATTCATGTTGTCGTCCTCTGCTGATAATACAGGCAGAGGGCAGATTTTCGAGAACGCTCGTTGTACAGGACCCGTAGCAGTTTGGATGGTGGCGACACGCGACACGCCGTCCTTTCCGGGGAAAATATGGGTAACTCTGCCCATGCGCCATTTAAGGGGTGGTAAATTGTCCTCCTTAATAACGACAAGCGTGTTTAATGCTATGTCTTGACTGTTCGCCTTCCACTTCGTTCTTGTCTGAAGTTCAGCAACATACTCTTGTGACCAGCGTTTCCAGAAGTGCTGTTTTATTTGTTCCACTCTTTGAAACCGTTTCAAGCTGTGAGTCCGTGCTTCGGTGAGGTCTCTGCAGGCTGGTGCAGTGAATGGCCGGCCGATAAGGAAATGAGTTGGGCTTAGTGGACGAAGATCATGTGGATCTGAGGACATAGGACTTATAGGACGGGAGCTTAGGACTGCTTCGATCTGTGCCAACACAGTGCTGAACTCCTCGTACGTCAAGTTAGCGGTACCCACGACACGCTTAAGTCGGAACTTACAGGATTTTACTCCTGCTTCCCACAATCCCCCAAAATGAGGAGCATAAGGGGGAATAAATTTAAATTCAATATTGTCGGTTGATAATTTATCAATTATTTGCTTTGAATTTCGCTCTAACATTTTGTTAATCTCTTTCATGGCTCCAATAAAAGTTCTACTGTTATCTGAGAAAATTTGAGCAGGTTTACCTCGTCGTGAGATAAATCTTTTAAGTGCTAATATAAATTCTTGAGCAGCTAACGTACTGACAAGTTCTAGATGAATGGCCCGGGTAACAAAACAAACGAATATGCAAATATAGCCCTTTTCCAATTTAGCTAGAGAAATCAGCAGTACCTACCTACAAACTCGTACTAAATTATTAGGCGCTGCGTTATCGCTTTATACTATACCTTTGTGGCTCTATAGATACCTAATATAGATTGCTTATTTTATTATGTTTTGTTTTCCCCGGGTGGTCACGCAGCGATCACTCAAGAGTTCACGACGCCGAAGCATGAACTGGAACAGTCATCGCAGTTTATATCCGTACTAGCTGTTGCCAGCGGCTTCAAACGCGTGAACTCGAAAATTATCCCACAGGAACGAAATACCTGAATAAACGGTATCAAATGTGTTATTCCAGACCAGGTAAAAACCTATCTCTGAGTGAAAAAGAACCTAACGGAACTCGACTTTCGATTAAGAAACAGAAGGGAGGAATCGAGGCTTCTCTCGATCCGGCCTCCTATAACGTCTACGTTGGGTTCGGGAACAACGTATGTGATCTCCGCAACGGAGTAACACACTAGGGCGATAACCTCGTTCTTTTTCAGCAAGTAGGTTCAGACGGGGATTACGGGTCTTCCGAAGTCGTCCCGGTCCCGACGCCTTAATTCTTCGATGTGGACTGTATAACTTTAGGGATGAATTACTTGGGAATAAAACAGCAATTATCTTCAAACCGTTCCGTGAGAGAGTAATCACTTTTCCCTATCACTTCCCTACACTTTTTCTTTCTTCTTCTTATTGACTGCTGGTTTGATTCCCGAACGAATTGCAATAAAACCCGTTCACTAAGCTACCCCCAGAACTATACGCGAAAGTGAGCCGCGCCATTCGCGTGCCTGCGCAACTTAACAACATGAATTTGTACTATTACTCTCTCACGTTTCACTTAATTTCTTTATTCACATAAATCATACACAAATACAAGTTATCTATTTAGATAGCACAAAACAATATCTACACCATGATATATATTATTTTTCCGTATCACAAAAATCCTTTAATTTATAAAACAAAACATGCCTATTTTAATCACAAATCCAAAATCCAAACTTCTTAAATATTTAACACAGAAAGTTAAAACAATGTTTCCCACTTGAATTTATACATATGTTAACTAATACAATAGTTTAATTTACATTTTCTCTATTTATTTCACCATTTAAAACACTTTTAAATTTCTTATACAAACTATCATTATTTCACTTATACACAGGAATTTTCACATAAAAATAACACAGAATTCACCTTTTTAGCACGTACAATCAACCTGAAATGTTTTACAAGTCATTTTTACATAAATTGCTGAAATTACAAACATTTTAAATTTTTACATATTCGGCCTCCTAGGGGCGTGGTCAGCGTGCTTCCGTGAACTCACACTATTTGAACAACTAACTTTGTACGGCTCTCGGCTATCAGAAAAAATGAAAGTCTGAAATACACTTAATTTTAACAATATTAAATAAATAAGTGCTTCTACATAATTTTCAAACTGTAGGAAACTATCTCTGATAAGATTCTTATCAGTTATCATGTTTCTTATCAGATAACAATACAAGTGAATGTTCTCATTAATCAATCATAACAAATAGGCATTTGTTTTCGTACAAAACGTATCATACTTATACAAGATAATACTTATGCAATTAACTTCCGTTAATTCTGTTTGTGCACAGAGTGATCATCTCGACCGGGGAACAAATCCGATCTCTTACTTCACTTTAATATTCCTTTGAATTTACATCGTTGGAAAGACGATTTCAACCGGGGAACAAATCCGGTAACATAATTTACAACATAAAATTCCCTATATGAATTTATTGAAAGATATTACTTAGAAAACAGTAACTAGTCCGGCCTGGGAGTCGAACCCAAGACCTTCATACCATTAATTCGACATTTCTTTAAGATTTAACTAAGCATTTTCTTATCAGAACATTTCTATTGGACAATAAGTCTTTGAAAAGTTATTCGTCATCGGTTGACTTAATAAACTGAAACATTCTTATAGGCGCGTCGCCAACAATCTCCCCCCCGTGCGTTAGCACCATCATTTGGGAGGCGTCGCGGGTACCAGGACTATTATTCTGGATGTAGGTCTCCTCAAGATACCTGTGCTAGTAATGACGTCAACCACTCTGGTGTGATCGTCTGGTCCCGGTAACGTTCTGCTAATTTTACCTTTCGGCCACGTATTTCGTGGCAACGAATGATCTATTATCAAAACAATATCGCCTTCTTTAGGTTCCATGAACTTTCCGTTATTACCTGTTCGCGGTATTAAGGTAGGCATGTATTCCTTCAGCCACCTTGTCCAAAAATGGTCGGCTAACCTCTGTGCAGCTTTCCAATTGAGTTGACCCGTCAGATGCCGCTCTAGAAATAATCCAGGTGGTCGATCACCACATGAGCGTCCCAGAAGAAAATGATTGGGTGTCAAACCCTCTTCAGGACTATCCATACTGAATGTTACCAGAGGCCTGGAATTTACTGTGTGCTATGCTTCTAAAAGCAACGTATGTAGAATTTCCTCTCGTGGGCTCCTTTCTCTGAGCGTAGCGGTCAACGCAATTTTAATCGACCTTACTAACCTCTCCCATGCGTCACCCATGTGCGGTGCTCCCGGAGGTATAAATTTCCATTTAATGTATTTCTTAAATGACTCCTTTTTCATGCCCTCATGGCATTCTTCGCATGCTTTCAATAATTCCTTATTCGCAGCTTTGAAATTTGTCCCGTTATCGCTGTATATAACGGCTGGTTTTCCTCTTCTGGCGATAAATCGCCTCAACGCCATTATCATTGACGCTGGTGTCAATGAGGCTGCTAATTCCAGATGTACTGCTCTGGTAGTCAGACACGTGAATAAAACGCCCCAACGTTTTTCGTGTCACCTTCTTATAGTTACACTCATAGGACCGAAATAATCCACAGCTGAGCATGTAAAAAGTGGTTCATGATGAGCTATTCTCTCCAGAGGAATATTTCCTTGTGGCACGTTCTGCGGTTTTGACCTGTATATCCTGCACCACTGACAATGATGTGACACACTTCGTACTACATTACTTAAGTTCAAGACATAAAATTTCTGGTTCACCTCATTCATCACCGTCTGGTGATTGGCATGTCCAAAATGATGATGAACTTCTCTGATCATCATTTTAACGATTTCGTGTTTACCGTCCAATATGACAGGTTTTCTACTTTCCTCGGTCAAATTAGACTTGAAAGGTAAACGTCCATTTAAACGGAGTAAGTTATCTTCTCCTATTTCCATAGATAATTTACTTAAGCGTGAACTTCTTTCAACACTTTTGCCTGCTTTCAAGCATTTTATTTCCGAATAAAAACAGTCGTCTTGAACGAAATTCCAAATTAATAATTCCGCTTTTTTCAAGAGCGCTATGTCCAACGCGCCATCGGGTCCTTTAACCGACTTTGCTAAAACTTTGTTGGAACACATAACCGACTTTTCGGCTGCGTCGTCGGGTCCTTTAACCGACTTTCTTAAACTCTTGAATTTTTCTACCGCTTGTAAGGTGC
This sequence comes from Parnassius smintheus behrii, assembly GCA_036936625.1. Taxonomy (NCBI): domain Eukaryota; kingdom Metazoa; phylum Arthropoda; class Insecta; order Lepidoptera; family Papilionidae; genus Parnassius; species Parnassius smintheus. The sequence goes on along the minus strand of JAUPFT010000001.1, from coordinate 59,462,109 downwards.
GTGTAGTTGCCCCAAGGAATTTCTTAAAGCTGCTAAATCGTCCGTAATCGGGTAGACATAACGGTTCTTGCTTTCTTAACGCATTTACGCCCTTTGGCGATTTTTCTTCACCTGTTTCTAAGCTTTTTATGGTGTCCACTTGTTTGGGCCATAAATCAGGACTTTTCCTGAGGAATTCTTGCTTCTCATATTCCTTTTTCAACTCGCTATTTTTGTCGAGCTTTTTTTCAATATTCAACAGGCGACTTTCAACCTGCGCTCTATTCGACGGCATGCACTCATTGTCTGTGCGCCATAACAAAGCAGTCTCGTACCTATTATTAGGTATACGACGTACCGTTTTGTTCAAAATACTTAAGGCTCGTTCTTCTGGGTCGTTCGCTGGCTTTCTAGCCGACACTCCCAGAGATTCCAAACTAAAATAATCCTTGATCAATTTATCCATATCTTCCTCCTTCTTGGTGGAAATGTGGTTAACGATCTTGATCGGTTTAATACCACCCGATATGTGACCATGTAAAACCCATCCAAGTTTGGTGAGCGATGCTACAGGTAGGTTCTTACCTCCTGAAATTAATTCACGAGTAACTATGAGATGCCAATTGTCCTGACCAATTAATATGGTAGGTTTGGACCTCTCATACATCAACTCATCCTTAATCGGTGTCAAATGAGAACACCGTTGCAATAATTCTCGGCTTACCGACTGAGGAGAAAGGTTAAGTGACTTAATTGTTTGTACACTTATCTCTTCTAAGTCGCTCGAGTAAATGCCTTTTATCTTAACGTTTAAGCGATACGAACTGTCGTCATTAATTCGCTTACCTCCCACGGCTTCGATACGTAATCCCTCTTTACGTCCGCGAGGCGCTAATTTCTGAGCCATACACTCCTCTATGAGTGTCATGGTCGATCCCTCATCCAGAAGAGCTGTTGTCTTGACCTTTCCTCTAGGTCCATACAACTCGACCGGTATAATCTTTAAGTATGCACATGCCAGTGCATTCACTGTACTAACAGTTGTAATCTGAGCATCTTTACCCCCCTCGTCCCCTTGTGGCGAGGTTTTTTCATTGGGGTATCGGTGTAGCATTCGATGATGTGACATTCTACATCCCTCTACACCACATTTTTTCGCTTTGCACTCTAGCCTCCTATGGTTAGGTGACAAACATTGGAAACATACTTTCGCTTTTTTGACCGCTTCCCATTTCTCGCGAATATTCATGTCCTTAAACTTGTAACAACTCACTATAGAGTGCTCCTTGTTGCATATAACACACTTATGTGTTACCCGACTTACAGGCTTATCCTGGGTTGTCATAACCACTTGTCGGTTGTGCCCTTTACTATTTCGGCGTTCTAGACGCTCGCTCGAATTACTTCGGCGCATATAGCGCTCGCTCACGGCACAGCTGCGTACACCTCCCTTTGCAGTGTGTACAGTTTGCTTCCTGAATTCAGGACGCTTCCTTTTTTCAGGCGCATTTTCATTTTTTAAGGACGCTCCAAATTGTTCACTCAATAAATTTAAAAACTTGGCCATCTTCTCTAACTCTGGCTCCAAAGGATACTGAGCTCGATATTCAAACCATTTAAATTAATCATAGTTCCGAGCTTCTCCACTATGCGGCTCACTAACTCCGGTGAGTACAAATACTGTGGTTGATTCAACGCTTGTATCGTGGCAACCACGTTCGTAATACGACTTGCAAAAGATCCTATATTCCGGCAATCTTCTGCCAATCTTGGCATACGCTTTACATTCTCGATTTCGGCTAGAATGAGCATCTCAACCCTACCGAATCTTCTTTCGAGAGCGTTCATTATTTCTTCAGGTTCACACAAAGTAAACAACAACGGCTTAACCGCTTCCTTAGCAGTGCCCTTTAATGCCCTCCTAAGGCGTGCGACATTCTGCACCCCTGAAAATTGGCTTCTCGTGTCTTCAAACACCGTTTTGAAAATTATCCATTCACCCGGGTCTCCATCGAACACCGGTAATTCCTGGAGGAAATGAAGCTGGGAAGACTTATCTCTACCAGCTATTTTTATTGCACTCACAATCGCTTCGGTCAATTCTGACACCTCACTCGCGTGTGTTTTCTGTGCATTTCCTTGGTTGCGCTCGATCTCCGCCCCTTTGCGGCGTGATCCTTTACATGCTTCCTTATCAGTAATATCGGGTTGTGCTACACTAACCGGCGCGCTCATTATGGTCTGCTGAACCCAACTCCTTACGAAAGGTTCCACCTGAGTATTCCGCTCTTCATCATCCTCACTCGAGTCGATCTCCTCTTCTCGGTTGAGTCGTGCCAACTCCAATTGAGACTTGGCTAAGGCAGCAGCTGCCTGTGCTCGTTCGAGCTCTGAGCGTTCGAATTTAATCCGCGCCTCTAATTCGGCTTTCAGCCTCGCCGATCGCGATGACCTACTACCTCTCTGTGACCCTTTATCACTAGTGTGCCCGATTACTGTCCATGACGATGCCGCTTCTTCGGTCCTTTGACCTACTTTTTCGACCACCGATTAACTCCTGGATATAACGGATTGTTGTGCGGTGCTGGCCTGCGTACCACTGGTGTCCGTCCTGTTGCTTGTCGTTGCCACGGACGTCCCTGTGTCCCACGTGCATGTGGACGTGTCGGTGGTGGCTCCACTTGAAGGAGTTGCTCCATTTGACGCAGTAGCTGTGGTCGCTCCAGATGGTTCCGCTTCTTTAGCTTTTCTTGAGAGCCCTGTCCTTGTCCTGCTCCCTTCGCTTCTCCCTGTCTGGTCTTGTGCCTTCTTCATCTTGCAGGAAGGTGATTGTTGGCCTACGGTCCCTAACTGTCCCTACGGTCCCTACAACCCCTTACCTACAACCCTTCTAAACCCCAACCTAACACCACTACCCCTCCCCCCCCCCTTATCTCCCAACCCTACAACCCTACTACCACCCTATCAGCCCTATCAATCCTGGACGGGGCCTACCGAGGTGAGCCGTCCAGGGATGGAGTCGTGCAGGAATGGAATGGAGGAAAGGTTTAGGAACTGTCCCGCCAAAGAATATGACGAAACAGTCGAGCGGTAGTGCAAGCGCAGTCTCGCTCGAGAGAACTGCTCCACCCGAAGGTGTTGTGCCAGAGCCCAACCGTTTGGCACCGTTAGGTGGTCGGGATGTATGCTGTGCTCGCCGCCCAGTTGTCGGTGACGCCTCGTCCGAGCGCCCTCCTCCGGCCGCGATGCAGTCAGGTGCCCACGCGCACCCTCGCCTGGCAGCAGCAGCGGTGGATGCTTCTTCTTGCACCCTGATGACCCGACAGGAAAATGCCGGACACGATCGTCCGACAGGAAAATGCCAGACACGGTTGTCCGACAGGAAATGCAGAGCACGCTTGCCCGACAGGAAAATTGCCAAGCCCTGCTTGGCCACCATGAGTGCCTTCACAAGACACCTGCGCCCGGCTGCGATACGTGCCCCATGCGAGCACACGCCCCAGGCCGCAATCCCATTTTCTTTCTTCCGGTAGTTCCAGGTCCAGTCCTTCAGCGCTGACGTCCTGGTCTTCTGGCCTTTGGTCCTATTGCTTCAGATCAAACCTCCGGCTTCCTTCGGTTGCTGATCTTCACTCGGCTCCGAAGGTCTTCTTTTTCCACAACCAGCAGTCCACAGCTGGTTCCTTGATCCAGCTGGCGGGGTTCGGGTGGTCCTTTTAATCCGGCTCGAAGGACCAATTGAAAAAGAACCTAACGGAACTCGACTTTCGATTAAGAAACAGAAGGAAGGAATCGAGGCTTCTCTCGATCCGGCCTCCTATAACGCCTACGTTGGGTTCGGGAACAACGTATGTGATCTCCGCAACGGAGTAACACACTAGGGCGATAACCTCGTTCTTTTTCAGCAAGTAGGTTCAGACGGGGATTACGGGTCTTCCGAAGTCGTCCCGGTCCCGACGCCTTAATTCTTCGATGTGGACTGTATAACTTTAGGGATGAATTACTTGGGAATAAAACAGCAATTATCTTCAAACCGTTCCGTGAGAGAGTAATCACTTTTCCCTATCACTTCCCTACACTTTTTCTTTCTTCTTCTTATTGACTGCTGGTTTGATTCCCGAACGAATTGCAATAAAACCCGTTCACTAAGCTACCCCCAGAACTATACGCGAAAGTGAGCCGCGCCATTCGCGTGCCTGCGCAACTTAACAACATGAATTTGTACTATTACTCTCTCACGTTTCACTTAATTTCTTTATTCACATAAATCATACACAAATACAAGTTATCTATTTAGATAGCACAAAACAATATCTACACCATGATATATATTATTTTTCCGTATCACAAAAATCCTTTAATTTATAAAACAAAACATGCCTATTTTAATCACAAATCCAAAATCCAAACTTCTTAAATATTTAACACAGAAAGTTAAAACAATGTTTCCCACTTGAATTTATACATATGTTAACTAATACAATAGTTTAATTTACATTTTCTCTATTTATTTCACCATTTAAAACACTTTTAAATTTCTTATACAAACTATCATTATTTCACTTATACACAGGAATTTTCACATAAAAATAACACAGAATTCACCTTTTAGCACGTACAATCAACCTGAAATGTTTTACAAGTCATTTTTACATAAATTGCTGAAATTACAAACATTTTAAATTTTTACATATTCGGCCTCCTAGGGGCGTGGTCAGCGTGCTTCCGTGAACTCACACTATTTGAACAACTAACTTTGTACGGCTCTCGGCTATCAGAAAAAATGAAAGTCTGAAATACACTTAATTTTAACAATATTAAATAAATAAGTGCTTCTACATAATTTTCAAACTGTAGGAAACTATCTCTGATAAGATTCTTATCAGTTATCATGTTTCTTATCAGATAACAATACAAGTGAATGTTCTCATTAATCAATCATAACAAATAGGCATTTGTTTTCGTACAAAACGTATCATACTTATACAAGATAATACTTATGCAATTAACTTCCGTTAATTCTGTTTGTGCACAGAGTGATCATCTCGACCGGGGAACGAATCCGATCTCTTACTTCACTTTAATATTCCTTTGAATTTACATCGTTGGAAAGACGATTTCAACCGGGGAACAAATCCGGTAACATAATTTATAACATAAAATTCCCTATATGAATTTATTGAAAGATATTACTTAGAAAACAGTAACTAGTCCGGCCTGGGAGTCGAACCCAAGACCTTCATACCATTAATTTGACATTTCTTTAAGATTTAACTAAGCATTTTCTTATCAGAACATTTCTATTGGACAATAAGTCTTTGAAAAGTTATTCGTCATCGGTTGACTTAATAAACTGAAACATTCTTATAGGCGCGTCGCCAACACTGACCTAAATATCATCCAGATCCCTTCAGCTGTTCTGGCGTGATTGAGTAACATACATCTATTCTTCCAAACTTTCGCATTTATAATATTTAGATAATAATTGTAATTAGTTCTGCCTACCTATAAATTGTTTTCAAAAATACTTACCTGTCTTCTTACTTTTTTATATACACACAATATCACTAGATGTAAACACATGTTTTTATCAAGACAAGTGATCCGTCAAGACTGTTTCCTTAGTACCGACGTACTTAGGCAGGTAGGTAGGCAGTTTAGATTTTAGTGTCCACAACGCAGCGACAGTTTGTCAAATTTTGTTGTATAGTAGGTTGTGGGTATCTAGGTAATAACAGTAGGTAGGTAGGTACCTATCCACCGTCCACGCCGCGCAAGTGATTCTCGTCCCACCTGTCCGCGCAGTAACTTTTTTTTACGACCGCGCGAGACTGTCGCAACAAAAACGATTACTACTGAAAAACTAAATAGGTGCCTACCTAACATTCAAATAAAAATATTCTCAAAAAGCTCAACGAATTCAGAATTTAATTTTGTTAAAAGAAAATTGGTCAAATAAAAAATAAAGGATGAAAATAAAGCATATGGGAATATAAAAATAAATCGTATTTATTTGTTATTTCGAGTTTTACAAGAAAAGTATAATATTTACTGGAGACAATCATTTTATTATTATAATAGTACATGCAATGATATTATAAATAAAATATCATTGAGTACATGATATTCCCTTTAAAATGACACCAATATGAATAATATCTTATATCTATATCTACAAATAAATAAAATTGAAGTGTCTGTTTGTAATGTTAAAATAACAGCTTTTTATTAAATGCATATGAAAGTACTAGTAACAAAAACACAATTTTTAAAATTTTTGTCTGTCTGTCCGTCTGTCTGTCTGTCTGTTTGTTCCAGCTAATCTCCGCAAAAGCTGGATCTATCTTCAGCGCTGTACACGAACGGAACGATGTCGTTGAGAGCCGTGGTAGCTCACATGGTTAGCGCTCGTTATAGGTATCACAGTACGGGAGCAACCCGGGTTCGATCCCCACTGGCACCAATGAAATTGTTGCGTGCTGATTTAGCTATCAGTTGGAAAGTCTGTTTTTCTGGGCCGTTTTGTTTTGTTACACTGACATCTCGCAAGTCACCTAGGGACCTAGGAGGTTGTCGGTTGCTTATTTTTTATTTTTCTTTAAAATTTTCGTCGGTAAAATAACATATTTATAAAAGTAAAAAAAAGTAAAGTTACAGCCTATATACGTCCCACTGCTGGGCACAGGCCTCCTCTAATTTCTGAGAGGTTTTTAAGGCAAGGAAATGTCCGCCACGCTGCCTCAATGCGTGTTGACGAACTTCACATTTCTTCGAAATATATATTTTTTAATTTCTCAGACATGCAGACCCGAGTTCGATCCCCCGCCGGCACCAATGAAATTGTTAATTGCAATTGTGCTGATTTACCATGTGCTCGGCGGTGAAGGAAAACATATTGAGGAAACCTGCACGTCTGAGAATATAATTATAATCGAATGTAAATCAAATTGACTTAGGTAAGTACAGATAAAATTAGCGGAACATTAATAAAATTTTGAGATCGTTTTTTTTCAAAATTTTATTTATATATTCCTCTATTTTTGTCTGTGCTTATATCAATTTGATTTAATCCAAAGTTCAAGCAGGGGTCAATGTAGCGTAGTAATTTAGAGCGCAGGTATAGCTATAGTCATACGAACGTCACAGGCCGCAGCTGACTGAGTCGAATAAAACTAGAGTGTAGCGCGCGTCACCGCGCATGCATGTGTGTGTAAGTGTCGTCCTCCCGCACCGCACCGGGGGAAATATTATTCAGTGAGATGCACGATAATTCCTATAAACACGCGCGCGTAAAAAAATACGAAAAGGCCTTTGGAAGGAGGGGTTTTATGAAAAAACCACTGCATGAATCAATTACCAATAAAATTTATTGAATTCTTCGATAATTAAGCTGTGTCGTTACCGACTTTGTTTTGGAAATTTTACACTGCTTTTATTACTAATTTACGCCCAAAGTTGTGTTAAAATTGGCAATAAAAACGAATCTTTGGTAGCTCGTAACTTTTTAATGACTTTTTATTTTACTATTCTGTTTCGGTACAGACAAAATTAACAATGAGACAAAACGATATCATGTTTAACTTTGGATGTACACTGTCAAACAGCGGAGTAAAACCCCTCCGAAATTTCTATGGAAATAATGTCGACTAGAGTCACCTTAAGTGTGGAATATGACATCGTTCAAATGCCCGCTTCAGCATTCATACAGTGGCACGGATCCGAGTGGTCCAATTTTCAATGACTCTTCTGCATAGATCCAGCTGAATTTGAGCGAACACAGGCCGTGTTGTGCTCACATTCAGGGTATCGGTCGATTGTGATTTGTTTACAAAAATCTGCGACTTTAGGAAAACCCACAAGAAACTAGTGGGATCAGAGGTAACATGATCTTGGTGGCCAATTCACATCGCCCCTGCGAGAAATAAACTTACCCACAAATCGCTCATGGAGAATGTCATTTGTGGCGTCCACTCTGTGGCACGTAGCGCTATCCTGCCGGAACGATTTTTTTTATAGGATAAGGGTGACAAAGGAGCACACAGTCTACCTGATGGTAAGTGGATGCTGTGGCCCATAGACATCTACATTCGATTGAGAATCAAAATGCTGAAGCGTTTTCACCTCTGAGATCTAAAATGGAATGCCTGTATACCAGTTAAAAGGGTCTCCGGTTCTCTAAATACGAAACACAGCAGCATTAAGCTGCCATTTTACGCTGGTTTTCTGTGAGAGCGTGGTCCTTCCCCGGTCGAACCGACCCATTCATGCTACAACCATAATATAGCTGCAGCGTGGCTCTACCACGTAAAAAATTGGGTTCACTTTGGGCCATAAGAAATTGGTTGGCATCGTCCTGTAGCGCTCGATGTTGACAGTGACCGCCTCACCAGCGACGTTTTCGAAAAAGTACGAACCAATGACGCCGCCGGCCCAAAATCCACACCAAACTGTAAGTTTTTGAGAATGCATTATCATCTAGTTAACCTCGTGTGGGTTGGTGTTGTCCCCTATACGGCAATTCCGCTTGTTGGCAGGCATTCATCCAAAAATGCACCTCTCCGCTAAAGATAATTTTTCGACCAAATTGGAGTCCTCTTTCAAACTATTCGAAGCCCATTCAGCGAACAGACGGCGTTGTCTATGGTCATGAACTTTAAGCTCCTAGGTCAATTGGATTTTGTACGAATATAGGCGTAAGTCCCGAGATAAAATTTCCGAGATAAAGTTAAAATCTGCGAAAGGACGAGTTCTTGTGCACGGCGAGGAATCGACTGAGAAGGGTTATGCTGTACACTTTAGCGAATCGAGTGATGATTTGGTAAGATATGCAGGATCTCGATGAATGCAGAAGGCTCAAAGACCGTGTTTGGGGGAGTGACATTCCTTGGGAAGGTCTATGTTTAGCATTGGACTTGTGGAGGAGTGTAATTGTAATGATTAATGATGACGAAAATAAACAAGAAACGTTTAAAAGTGTGGCTAAAGAAATGAAAGATTAAAAAGCAGGCGATGTAAGAAATGTACAAAACAAAGAAAGTCCGGACCGCCGCGCCGCCGGGGAAGTAAAGTGCTTTACAACAAAATGACATATATGGGGCAGTTCGTCTAGCTCTAGTGGTATCCGGCTTTTAATGTTCTTTTTTTGTTCAGAATTGGCACAAAACTATTAATGTCCGATGTACACAATCGTTTTGGTTATAAGTGGATGCAAGGACAAAGGTTTGTAATAAATTTTAAAGACAAATAAATACCGTTGGCGACGCAAATGTATTTCAAATTAAAGTATTTATTACTTACTTACTAATCTAAAAAAGGCCCCGTACTGGATATGTCAAAATAAATAGGTTTTTTATGTGTTTGGATGCTGTTTCTGCAAAGGAGTCCGTCTGTGGACGTACCCCTGTTTGCCACTGCTGTGTTTCGGTCTAAATGGTAAAGAAAGCGGGTATCATTATAGGCTGTGAAGCGTTCTATCTTAGTTCTTACAAGTGACAAAGGATCTGTAGCTGGGCCGGTCTTCTTGGTTTGAAGTTGGTTGCAAATTCCCACAGACTGCAGAAGCTACGCTGCAGCTATATTACGGTTGCAGCACGAATGGGTTGGCTCAACCCGGGAAGGACCACGCTCTCACAGAATACCAGCCTAAAATAGCAGCTTAATGCTGCCGTGTTTCGTGTTGTGAGTTTAGAGAACCGGAGACCCCTTTTTACAGGGAAAGAGACATTCCATCCAGTTAAAAAATACTAAAGTTTAAAAAAAATACTAACATGATCATTGTCGTTTCTAAGAACCTATTACTACTGATAAGCTTCATAGTCGTAAATATTTCTAAAATATATTTCATTACGTTGCCTAATGATATTTTTGTTTGAGGAACATTTTACCTTTTCAAACGAATTCAAATAAAAAAATTCAACTATATGGTCGGAATAGTCTTAAACCAAATAATAAATAACGGATCAATAATCAAAACTCGAAGAATTCACCCCTTAGGTACCTTATTTCTAATAAATATAAATTTGACGTTGGAATCTTGTAATTTTTATCCATTTTTCGAATGAGCGTCAAAAAGATTGTCACGCATCAAACACATCGGTCGAACATAATATACGCGTACCTTATGGAACAGGCCTATCTAACCACAGTTATTTGTTAAGGCACCAAAGTTCTACAACGAATTGCCTGAGGACAACGTCAACAAGAAGTGTAGAGTTTTTAATTGACAATGCATTATATTCATCAATTCATTAATTCGTGACTTCAATTAATTAAATTAAAATGCAACTAATTAAGGATATTTTTATATCAGTAAACTCAAATGTGTTTCTTGTGCGTTCATTTGTAAAACTCACTATTGAGTAAGAAAACAACGGATAAAATTAACAAAAAGACAGTAAATGCATTAAATTTAAATCATCCGCATTCGTGCATTAAATTTAAAACATATAATGTTCTTCCTAAAGCAATTGGGCGTTATAATAATCTACTATAATTTATTATAAAAAGGAAAGGAATTTTATTTATTTATTTTTTGAAATTAGTATTTATAATTTTTTACTTATTGATATTTATCACAGTTGGGTAGAACGGCTTTGTAAACAGATAAATATATTTTGCTTCAAAACATAAAACGTGCCATTTACTATTAATTATCACGGCATAGAAAAAACAAGTTTTCGTGTTTATTATTTCGACAATCAAGCTTTCTGATACCCAAATAAGGGAAAAGGGATCTCGAGTGGGGCCGCTAAAAAGCGGAGTATGGGGCTGTTCCCATACAGGAAGTCGATGGATGCAGGAGGCTTAGGACCATGTTCGTGGCATTCTTTGAGGAAATACTACTATGATAATACTACGAGTTTGTCAATGGACTTGTGACAGCTGTATTAGTAATGATGAAGGTGATTTTTTTTTGGAATTAAACCGAATAAAAATTTTTGCGGGACTTGTGTTTGTCTGTGCAATGTGCCACATATAAGTTTTATCTAAGCAGTGTACCAAGTATATTATAACTCATGAAATGAAATAGATATAAAGTAACTTTATATCTATTTCATTTTATCTCATAATTATTAAAATTCTATCTCTTTTGCACGAAACAGCATTTCACCGGCAGGGCGGTGCAATAAAAAATACGCAATGGGAGTCCAGACCATAGAATACTATACACTTACAAACCATATTGTAAGCAAAACGAAATTAACTTTATGTATTCGTTTCACAAGGTAATTATGACAGCGAAGATGAACGTTACTTATGTCATTAATACCCGCAACTAAGGTGGTTGGATTATTGAATTGTCAATGGACTTGTGACAGCTGTATTAATAATGATGAAGGTGATTTTTTTTTGGAATTAAACCGAATAAAAATTTTTGCGGGACTTGCGTCTGTGCAATGTGCCACATATAAGGTTTATCTAAGCAGTGTACCAAGTATTTTATAACTCATGAAATGAAATAGATATAAAGTAACTTTATATCTATTTCATTTTATCTCATAATTATTAAAATCCTATCTCTTTTGCACGAAACAGCATTTCACCGGCAGGGCGGTGCAATAAAAAATACGCAATGGGAGTCATATTGTAAGCAAAACGAAATTAACTTTATGTATTCGTTTCACAAGGTAATTATGACAGCGAAGATGAACGTTACTTATGTCATTAATACCCGCAACTAAGGTGGTTGGATTATTGAAAAGTGACATATGTAGTCTAAAATAGACACACACAAATTATAGTCGTATATTGTGTTTATACCACGATTGCATAGAGCTGCATAAGAATTTAAGCCATAAATTCGAAGTGAAAAGGTTGAATATGTATTCATATATATGAAAGGTTAAAATAGTGCCGGATACCGTTTAGCATCTTCATAACTTCTGATGTCCTGGTATTGAATGCCCTTTTACACGTGATGTCATTCCTCCAATTTAAGTTTTTTTTTTTCATATAGTGATTTCACCATGAATCAGCAGAGCCTATTAAAAGTAGTAAAAGTAAGTAGGGGGGGGGGGGGGGATTTTCCTACAGTTGCCATGCTTGGCAGGTTGTTGGCCATCCACAGCTTTTTATTATTTTGGGTTGATAAATAAGAAAATGCTGCTCGACCTTGACCACTTGGTTTGTTTCTCTCACAGACACACAGACACGGAATGATACAAGATGACAGTTGATTTTTATGCTGCTTTTACGCAGCATCTTCAAAGTAATTTTTAATTTTAATCTACTGGAATGTATTATTAGTAAAGTAAATTAATACATGATATTATAATTGTTACTTAAAATCAAAGAGCGTTATATAAATTTATTGAAATAAAAAATGATAAGAGGTTTTAAGCGCTTATTACAATTTTTAGGAAATCTAATTAGGAACCTAAATTGGACGCTAGTGATCACACTACACTAAATTGAATTCTAAATCGTGACGAACCGCATTCGTAAAGAAGTTTCGGCGGGGTTGCACGTTTGATCGATGGCGCCGTATTTATCAAAACAGCAGAAAATAGGACTTGCCTTAGCCATGGTGGGAACAATGGATATTAAAACAAGGAAAAGAGTACGTGTCATTGAGAAAAACTGTCCAATATGAATATAATTATATATTTTTAGATTGTAAGCAGTTTTTTATAGGATAGGGTGACAAACTAGCACACAGTCCACATGATGGCAAGTGGTTGCTGCGGCCCATGGACATCTACATCTATCTCCGATTACAAATCAAAATGCAGATGCGTTGTCACCTGTGACGACTAAGATGGAATGCCTCGTTTCCAGTAAAAAGGGTTCCTGTTCTCTACATTCGCCATACGAAACACAGCAACATTAAGCTATTATTTTACGCTGGTATTCCGTGGAAGCGTGGTGCTTCCCCGGTCGAGCCGACCCATTCGTGCTATAACTATACTACTAATATAACTGCAGCATAGCTCTACCACCTATAAGCAGTTTGAATATTTGTTATGTTTGGTATCCAAACATATTGAAAAAGAAGTCACGATATTTCGATAAAGTATGAGTACCAAAGAATGTCTGATGGTGACATTACGTTTTATAGCCACCGGAAATTAATATTAAGATTTAAAGTACTGCTCACTGATATCATACTTCTATCAAAACTTCTATCAATACTTCAAGACATCCGCTTGTATCAAAGCGCGGGCGCCGACTGGTTGTTCTAAATCGTAATGTTGCGATTACATTGTCCTAAATTGTAAACAATTTAGGAAGTAGAGCGATTGGGACCTCCAATTTGACTAAATCGGATCCTAACTGTTCTAACTACGATTACACCTTCCTATTTCCTAATTAGATTTCCTAAAAATTGTATAATGTAATAAGCGCTTTAGAAAACAGTAAAGAAGCTAATAAAGCGCTTATTACATTATACAATTTTTAGGAAATCTAATTAGGAAATAGGAAGGTGTAATCGTAGTTAGAACAGTTAGGATCCGATTTAGTCAAATTGGAGGTCCCAATCGCTCTACTTCCTAAATTGTTTACAATTTAGGACAGTGTAATCGCAACATTACGATTTAGAACAACCAGTCGGCGCCCGCGCTTTGATACAAGCGGATGTCTTGAAGTATTGATAGAAGTTTTGATAGAAGTATGATATCAGTGAGCAGTACTTTAAATCTTAATATTAATTTCCGGTGGCTATAAAACGTAATGTCACCATCAGACATTCTTTGGTACTCACAGTTTATCGAAATATCGTGACTTCTTTTTCAATATGTTTGGATACCAAACTTAACAAATATTCAAACTGCTTAGAGGTGGTAGAGCCATGCTGCAGTTATATTAGTAGTATTAGTTGTAGCACGAATGGGTCGGCTCGACCGAGGAAGCACCACGCTTCCACGGAATACCAGCGTGAAATAGTAGCTTAATGCTGCTGTGTTTCGTATGGCGAATGTAGAGAACAGGAGACCCTTTATACTGGAAACAAGGCATTCCATCTTAGTCGTCACTGGCGACAACGCATCTGCATTTTGATTTGTAATCGGAGATAGATGTAGATGTCTATGGGCCGCAGCAACCGCTTACCACCAGGTGGATTGTGTGCTAGTTTGTCACCCTATCCTATAAAAAACTGCTTAGAATCTAAAAATATATAATTATATTCATATTGGACAGTTTTTTTATCAATGACAAGTACTCTTTTCTCTTTTTTTAATATCCATTGTTCCCACCATGGCTAAGGCAAGTCCTATTTTCTGCTGTTTTGATAAATACGGCGCCATCGATCAAACGTGCAACCCCGTCGATACTACTTTACGAGTGCGGTTCGTCACGATTTAGAATTCAATTTAGTGTAGTGTGATCACTAGCTTCCAATTTAGGTTCCTAATTAGATTTCCTAAAAATTGTATAGTGTAATAAGCGCTTAAGTTTAAATAATATATGTATAACGGAGAATTTTCACACCACAGGTAATAAAAAATAAGGCACTCATTCTTTGTAATCAGGGTGACAGCGCGTCTGCATTTTAATTTTAACATCCACACCATCTGGATGCTTGGCGGTCCACCACTGTACGTTTCACAAGGAGTTTTCTTCCACGTACAACCTCTCTGTGGAATAGTTTACCACCGGCGATTTTTCCGGACCGATACGACCTGGGGACCTTCAAGAAAAGAGCTTACTCCTTTCTAAAGGGCCGGCAACGCACCCGCAATTCTCCTGGTGTTGCGGTTGATCATGGGCGGCGGTAGTCACTTAACATCAGGTGAGCCGCATGCTCGTTTGCCCCCTCTTCCGTAAAAAAAAAAAAAATTTTCAGTCGAGGATGAATATATTTATAAGAGCCACAACGTTCTGTTACCATGGTCTATGTGCTCATTGTCCACGATTTCTCCTTTTTAACCAGTAGCCCGACTGGGTTGATACTACCCACTTTCATCCTTCTACCGCTAGCTTAGAGTACATCTAGAGCTGTGTATCTGCTTCGGATGTGAAAACACATCACTGGCGTTCTTTGTTTAAAGTTCCAGATTTCCATGGACTGCAGTAGCGACTTCCTCATCATCATTACAGCCCTTCACAACTCCACTGCTGAACATAGGCCTCCCCTAAGTAATGCCACAAAGCACGGTCCTGAGCTACCTGCATCCATCGACTTCCTGCATATCTTACCAGGTCGTCACTCCATCTAGTGGGGGGTCGCCCTACACTACGCCTACCGGTACGAGGCTGCCACTCGAGAACCTTTCTTCCCCATCAATTATCGGTTCTTCGAGCTATATGGCCGGCTCATTGCCACTTCAGCTTACTAATCCGTTGGGATATGTCGGTCACTCTGGTTTTACTGCGGATACCCTCATTTCTGAGTCTATCACGCAGAGAAACTCCGAGCATAGCCCTCTCCATAGCTCGCTGAGCGACCTTGAGCGTCCTCATACGGCCAGCAGTGAAGGACCACGTCTCAGATCCGTAAGTCATCACTGGCAACACGCACTGGTTGTAGTTTTCAGAGATTGAGGTATACCTGACGAGAAAATGTGTCGTAATTTCCCGAACGCTGCCCAGCCGAGTTGAATCCGTCGATTGACCTCTCGGTCGAAGTTGGACTTACCTAGTCGGACTATTTGTCCCAGGTAAACGTATTCGTCAACAACTTCGAGCATAGTGCTCAGTAGCGACTTACTTAATAGTTTTTCGCCTGGCAGGTCCGTTTTTGCGCAAAGGTTTCCGCAGTTTTCACATCTACAACAAAATATACTTAAAGTCTGCGACATCAGAAATTGCACCACACCGAAAGGTAAACAAATAGTAGAAAGGCATCTCACCACACTAAACTATAATGACACCGAAAACTTAATATTAAAGAATAAATAATACCAAATCATCTCTACGTTTTACACTAAAAATATTGTATTATTTTATCTAGGAATAATGAACAAAATTAATGTAAGCGACAAATAGTTAAAAACTATCTTCCTAAATTAAGAAATAATTTGTTGTTTTGGATACTCTGGGTGCTTTTAATTAAGTAAGTAAAACTGATAACCGTATTCCTAGTCCCCAAGATACAGACTATACCTAGCTTGGGGTCCGAAAGTTAATTTTTTATAGGTAAAAAGAAATTAAAATTCATTTAATATGAGTAACTATTTTTTTTTCAATGTCTATTTCTAGGAACAAATGATTATTTTAGTTGGTAGAACGCATGCATGCGTGTATTTATCATATATCTGTCTTATGAAAGAAGAATTAAACGTAGATTTGTCGTTTCAACTTAGTAGGTCCTAATGTTAGTCGTATGTCAATATTTTTAGTAGGTACGGAGTGCATGCTATACCAAAAGTAATAAGTGTAAAATAGTAACGTAATACTGCCTTGTTTCGTATAGAGAGTGTAGAGAACCGGAGTACCTTTTTACTGGAAACGAGGCATTCCATCTTAGTCCTCAGACGTAACAACGCATCTGGCCACAGCAACCACTTACCATCAGGTGGACTGTGTGCTCGTTTGTCACCCTATCCTACAAAAAAAATGACTTGGCTGAAGCGGTAACGGAACTATCGATGGGATGGGAAGAAAGGTTCTTGAGTGGCAGTCCCGTACCGATAAATGAAGTTTTGGGCGGCCTCCATTGGATGGAGTGATGATTTGGTAAGATATGCAGGATCTCGATGAATGCAGAAGACCGTGTTTGGGGGAGTGACATTCCTTAGAAAGGTCTATTTTAAGCAGTGGACTTGTGAAGGAGTGTAACTGTTATGATGATGACAATAAAATATGAGACGTTTTAAAGCGTAGCTAAAGAAATGAAAGATTAAAAAGCAGGCGATGTAAGAAATGTACAAAACAAAGAAAGTCCGGACCGCCGCGCCGCCGGGAAAGTAAAGTGCATTACAACACAATGACATATATGGGGCAGTTCGTCTAGTCGTATCCGGCTTTTAATGTTCTTTTTTTGTTCAGAATTGGCACAAAACTATTAATGTCCGATGTACACAATCGTTTTGGTTATAAGTGGAGGCAAGGATAAAGGTTTGTAATAAATTTTAAGGACAAATAAATACCGTTGGCGACGCAAATGTATTTCAAATTAAAGAATTTATTACTTAGTTACTAATAGTTGATCGAAAAGAAGCTTTGAATTTTATTTAAAAAAGGCCCTGTACTGGATATGTCAAAATAAATAGGTTTTTTATGTGTTTGGATGCTGTTTCTGCAAAGGAGTCCGTCTGTTGACGTACCACTGTTTGCCACTGCTGTGTTTCGGTCTAAATGGTAAAGAAAGCCGGTATCATTATAGGCTGTGAAGCGTTCTATCTTGGTCCTTAAAAGTGACAAAGCATCTGTAGCTAGGCTGGTCTTCTTGGCTTGAAGTTGGTTGCAAATTTCCACAGACTGCAGAAGCCACGCTGCAGCTATAGTACGAGCACGAATGGGTTGGCTCAACCCGGGAAGGACCACGCTCTCAAAGAATACCAGCGTAAAATAGTAGCTTCATGCTGCCGTGTTTCGTGTTGTGAGTTTAGAGAACCGGAGACGCCTTTTTACTGGGAACAAGACATTCCATCCAGTTTTAAAAATACTAACATTATCATTGTTGTTTCTAAAAACCTTTTACTGCTGATAAGCTTCATAGTCGTAAATATTTCTAAAATATATTTCAATACGTTGCCTAACGATATTTCTGTTTGAGAAACATTTTACCTTTTCAAACGAATTCAAATAAAAAATTCAACTATATAGACGGAATAGTCTTAAACCAAGTAATAAATAACGGAACAATGAAATCGAAAACTCGGAGAATTCACCCCTTAGGTACCTTATTTCTAATAAATATAAATTTGACGTTGGAATCAGTGAGAAAATTATCAAAATATTCAATTTATAGAGGCACAAAATAAATGCGAATTTTTTTCCCATGTCAGTGATTTCGAGGATTATATTCTTTTAACGTTTTTGAAATCAGTTTTTTGTCTTAAACAATGCATTTGAATATAATAAATTCAAAGGTAACTTGTATATTGTATGTTTACGGACAATATGTGGAAAAAAAACAAAAAGGCGCTCGAGTGGCGTATTGATCCCGTCATTGCGTCCGTCCTTTTTATCCATTTCTCTAATGACCGTCAAAAAGGTCTACACGCATCAAACACATCGATCGGACACAATATACCTTATGGAACAGCCTTGTTTAACCATAGGTTTTTCGTTAAGGCACCAAAGCTCTACAACAAATTGTCTGAGGACAACGTGAACAAGAACTGTAAATTCTTTATTTTTAAAATTCCTTATTCATTAATTCAATTCATCATTTCAATTAATTAAATTAAAACTAATTCGTGATATTTTTATAAATATTAATTTTAAATTTGTAATCTTATTATTTCATTTAATTATGTTTATTCTACCCTCAATCTAAAAAATTAACATAACTTAAGTAAAAGCCGTTTATTTTTATGATTGTATGTGGATAAAATGAAATAATACTTTGTATTTTACACTAAATAGTAGATCATATGCCATTGGAATTCTTAAAAAAAGGTGTTTTCAACACCTGATGGTAAGTGGTGATGTAGATTCACTCTTGCCTTGAAGACACCCACACTGTAATCGGATGGAAAGACAGATGCTGGCGACTTATTTCACTCCTTTGCTGTACACATGACGAACGATGTAGCAAAGCGTTAAGTTCGATTGCGTGGAGGGTCAACAACGAAAGGGTGCCACGTGGCCGAGCGTCTGGTTGTCCGATGGTAGAAGAGAGAGGGAGGAGTTAAGTTGTGCATGCGTTGTGTACAATTCATTATAAAGTTAAATTTGTACTATCGCGGTCACCTCGTTTTTTGTTCTAGAAAATCAAAAAATCATCCGATTTCGAATATTTTTTAAATCTTTATTACGGCGGATTTACTATAATATTTACAAGAATAAAAAAATGAAAACTTATAGTGGTTTCAAGGCTTTAAATGTTCATGAAAATGCACTCGTTCACGTATAATTGTTGATAACATTTTTTTTAAATAATCAAATGAAGTTGTCATATTTTTTTCATAATCTACACGAAAAAAACGAGCATTTAAAAAAGAGACATTGAAAAATATTTGTTCATTAATTTTTATTTTTGGTTTTTATTGAGTGTAAGATCGAGCGATGCGAACTCGCGATTTAGGGCATCCAGACTCGGACAGGTTAGGTTAGAAGGTCGAGTGAGCGAGCGAAGGGAGCGAATAGACCCCGCTATCTCTTTCGTGGTTATTTTTTTATAAACCACTCAGAAGTAGGAGCCCCGCTAAGCAGGTCTCCGTCAACCGGGCTTTTCTTGACTGTGCTACGTTGAATGGCGTGGTGCTTCCCTCCCCCAACTCTCTCCCGTAGCGCAGTCGAGGGAATCCCGGTTGATGGAGCCCCGCTTTACGGGGCTCCTACTTCTGAGTGGTTTATAAAAAAAATAACCACGAAAGAGATGGTGCCATTTCCTTCTAACCTAATCTGTCCGAGTCGGGATGCCCTAAGTCCCGAGCTCACTTCGTTCGATCTTACACTCAATAAAACACCAAAATACCAATTTTTATAATTATTTCGATTTTCTAGAACGTTTATGATAACATTTAAAGTCGGAAAACCACATAAAACTTTAAGTGAGATAAACAATTAATGAACAAACATTTTTCAATGTTTCTTTTTTTTAATGTTCATTTTTTTGTGTAGATTATGAAAAAAAAAATGTAACAACTTCATTTGATTATTTAAAAAAGTTACGAACTATTACACTCGAAAAAGAGCGTTTATAATCACATTTAAAGACATAAAACTATCAGGAAAATCTTGAGGTGAGATATTTTTCATATTTTTTCCATAAAGACGAAGACTTAAATTTAAAAAAATTAGATTTAAAAGACGAAGATTTAAAAAAAATTATCGAAATCGGATCTACATTTAAATTTTTACTCGAGGATAGATGTATGTATATCTGTGCGCGTAATATCGAAATAATGTTATCCGCAGTTAGAGTAATCGTATGTTGATTCGATCGACCCAACGGATCGGCAAGCTGACATTGTATTGGTATATATAGCTCAAAGAACTAACAACCGATGGGGAAGAAAGGTTCATTAGGTTATTTTAATAGAAATTGATTAAATTATGCAAAAATACTCAGGGTACGACTCCCACCAATATCCGCTTGTTTCAATCAGTAAACGCAAATACATATATTTCATTTGCATTCATTTGTCACAATTGTCATTGTCAAAACTCACAAATGAGTAAGAAAACAACGGACAAAATTAACAAACCGACAGTAAATGCATTAAATCTAAAACAAACGTATAATGTTATTTCTAAAGCAATAAGGTGTATAATATTCTACTATATTTTTTTATGTAAGAGAAATAAAATTTAAATTATTTATTTTTCAAAATTAGTATTTAAAATTTCTTACTTATTGATATTTATCACAATTGGTTAGAACGGTTTTGTAAACAGATAAATGTATTTTGCCTCAAAACATAAAAAGTGCCATTTATAATTAATTATCACGGCAGAGAAAAAATTATTTTTCGTGTTTATTATTTTGACAATCAAGCTTTCTACTACCTAAATAGGGATAAAAGGTTCTCGAGTGGAGCTGCCAAAAAGCGGAGTATAGGACTGCTCCCATGCAGGAAGTCGATGGATGCAGGTGGCTCAGAGCCATGCCTGTGGCATTCATTCTTTGGGGAAATACTATGTCAGTAGCTTGTGACAGCTGCAATAAAGATGATGAAGGTGATAAATAGTTTTTGGAATTAAACTGTGAATAAAATGTTTAGTGGGTCGTGTGTTTTTGTATGCAATGTGCCATATACAAGTTTTACGAAGCATTTTTGAACTCTTTTAACTGGACTAATTAACCTTTATATCTATTTCATTTCAACACACAAGAATTACGATCTTATTTTGCACAAAACAGTATTTAACAAGCAGTGCGGTCCAATAAAAATATTCAATGAGCGTCTAGACACTATTACACTCTCTCTTGACTTAAAAACCATATTGCAAGCAAAACGACATTATCTTTATGTATTCCTACCACAAGGTAATATTGACAGTGAAGATGAACGTGACTTATGTCATTAATTACCGCAACAAAGGTGGTTGGAAAATCGACAAGTAACCTAGGTAGTCTAAATTAGAGCTTAAAACTTGCACGTTTAAGTAGTTTTTCCTTTATTGTGTTTTACCACTACGATTGGATTGAGCGGCATAAGAATTTAAGCGATAAATTAAAAGGCAAAAGATTCAAAATACAATAGTGCTGGATACTGTCTAGTATCTTCTTAACTTCTGATGTCCTGGTACTGAACGCCCTTTTACACGTGACGTCATGCTTTGTCTTTGTTCTCCATATTCGTCGTTTTAACTTAGTGGGTCATGTTAGTAGTAACTTAATATTTTTTGTACGAAGTGCATGCTTTATCGCAAGTCAAGCAATTGGTTTTAATATATCTTTTCAAAAATGCTTCGGTGGTTTGGTCTTGTGAAAAGAATGAATGAGGAAAGAGTTACATAGGAAATTTATGTTGCAGAAGTGAACGGCAGAGTCGAAAAGGGACGACCTAGGCGAAAGTTTATCGACCGACTTGGCGATATATTGAAAACGGGCCAAATTAGGAGTACCCTTAACAAACGAGCATATATGCGTAGGTGGAGGATATGGATGCGGAGGAGGCGAGAGAGGTGTGTCAGGATCAGGATCGTGCCAAATGGAAGTCTGTAGTCTCTGCTTAGGCCCTCTGGGTAACAGGTTTGAGTGTTTATGTATGTATGTTTATGTATGTATATCCTTTCACTTTCAAGGAGTGTTCTTTAATTAGAGCAGATGATTATTACTTTTCAGTACAGTGCGTTGGTCAGTTTGAAATTTTTATTAGCCAAATTAAAAGTCAGTTTTAGTTAAATGTGAAAAAAGTGACATCTGTAGAGGGATTTTTTAAAATGCAGAAATGCACAAGGTTCCACGTAAATAAGAAACGTGAAGAAATGAAAACACTCATTACCGCTAGATGGCAGTAGCAGCTTAGTTTAAGCTACGAAGTTGTCCTGAAAAGGGTACAAGTTTAGTTACTGTTTATTTAATATAAGGTCGATGAAACCTATGATTTGACAGTTATTCCTCTGATTTTAAATATTATATTTATTTTATTGCTTCATTGTGTAATGCTGACCAATCACAAACGTGCAGAAAATCGTGGCACAACTCTATGACTAAACATTACGTATGAAATGAAGACATCCCATTATACAGAAATGAATATGCAATGTCATTTGCATAGCCATTTGCAAACATTTGTGCATTTTTAGATTCTTTCAATTAATCTCCCGAGAGGCACGATTTACTGCCATTCTATTTTTATGTCGTTTTTGTTAAGGATCCATTAATACGGCGAATTAACTTTGTAGAAGCTCGATGAGTATTTGAATAGATTCGCCTTTAATTATATTTTTAAAACGAGACAATACTTACTAAACATGTGAAAAGTTGACAATTGTTGCTAAGTGTGTAGTAATATGATTTTTTTTTAAATTGTGAAATTGCATACAAATTCACAATGACTTGTGATGACTCATAGCTAAACGGTCGTTGTAAATTTCATAACTGGTTTCGACATCCAATGAAACAAATGAATTCGTTAATTTCATTATAAGCGCTGTTTTACCATGTGCTTGGCGATAATACAACACGTGATGAGGAAAGCTGCATAAGACCTTAAGGTCTATTGAACTACTTTTGTTTTCTTTTCAATTTTCGAACCACTTTTGTAATGATAATTAATGATAAGTCACGTTCATCTTCACAGTCAATATTACCTTGTGATATCATCATCATTAGGTACAGCCCTTCACATGTCCACTGCTGAACATAGGCCTCCCCCAAGTAATGCCACAAAGCACGGTTCTAAGCTACCTGCATCCATCGACTTCGATATATATATATATATATATATATATATATATATATATATATATATATATATATATATATATATATATATATATATATATATATATATATATATATATATATAATTACGTGTCACGTTGTTTGTCCGCGATGGACTCCTAAACTACTTAACCGATTCGAATGAAATTTTGCACATCGTGTGCAGTTTGATCCAACTTGAGAGATAGGATAGTTTTTTTTGCCCATGAGTGACTTACAATTTTTTTGCGAATTTAAGCATTTTTAATAGGACATGACAAAGGGTCGTCGAAAAGGGCAGAACAACGTCTGCCTGGCAAGCTAGTATATAATAGTTAATATCGTTTCACTCATGAATAAAAATATTTCTGAGACACGTGAATTCAGTCAACACGCAGTGGAGTAGCGCGGCGCACCACGTTGCCGTTACTGGTACAGCCTATCAAAAGTCCGCTGCTGGAAATAGCCTTCATAGATTTCCTCATAGGGGAAGATGTATAACATAGTTGTCACGCTTGGTAAGCGGGTTTGCAATTGCGGTTTTATATTTTTTAGCTGTTATTGGGAACGCGCTGCTGACCATATACTTATGTGTCTCCCTCTGTCGCCCCTACCCTCCGGCCACACCCTCGTCGAATGGCATGGGAAGTAGCGCGGAAAGGAGGCAGAGACGTAGCAGACGTAGCCACAATACCTACCTGTTTTATCGGTTTTTTGGGTGCGAGTCAAAGGACTGGCAATATGTCAGTAAGTTGCTGGTCACACACTCGCGCAAACGCAGTCCGAGTCGAGCGCTTGTTACGGAAGCACGTCATGTGTCATTTAAAAATCATAACTAGTGTATCTATTATCATCATTTAACCATATCATTACATGAGTTAATAATATACAGAGAAAAGCTACATCGTCGACGAAAACGTATATTTCTTTTTATGAAATTGATATAATTAGCTATAATAAATACGCATAGCTCGCACATTGCAACAGTATCAACATCGATTGTGTTACAAACGCGAGCGAGTAGAGCAGTGTGTGGACAGACCGGGCATCGTCGCGGCAGCGCGAGGAGCATAGTGTGGCCGAGCAATTACGACATTCACGAGACGATATGGGGTAGTGGATATTCTTACGTCACCATTACACGGTTTAGGCCCGCCACACACTTACGGAATTCCGTTTCGAGATTCCGTTTCAGAATTCCGATTCGGGATTCCGAACGCAGCAAGTCCGGTACACACGTACGGTATTTTTCCGTACGGAATTTCACCGATTAGAGATTCCGTATGACCGCCTGTGCGTTCGGAATTCCGAACGGAAAAAAGCCGCTCCGAACGCAAGTCTTCCATAGATTTTATATGAGTCGCAACACACATTCGTAAATTCCGCGCGGAACGCGCCCAGTGTGGGTCGCACAACCGAAGCGAATGGGTGATCTAGTACACGGAGGATTATATTTTTCATCATGAAGAATACTTGTTGTGTCCCGCATACAGAAAGCAAGCGTATTGATTTCATATTACATACATAGTTTTCCAAAGACTGATATTATAGGACTCTAGTGGAAGAAAAATATAGCAGTTCAGTTCAAAGGAACTGCAGAAGTTCTTTGGCAGTTGTCTTTTTTGTCAGTTTGTCAAACTTTTTGTCAGTTTGTAAAAGTGATAGTTTTAAATAAAAATTTATCAGTTTTTAGACTATTATATTAATACACAAAACAATGACTCAGTGGTTTAGTTTATTTTTTTAATCTAATTAATACAAAATATAACTATTGGTAAAAAAACATTATCTTTTCATTTGTCGAACAACTAACTTCCCCGCTACGAAGTCTGTCAAATATTACACTTCATTTTTAAATGGCACCGCCCTGGAGGCAGAAAAAGTCGTGGATTCATCATTTCCATAATAAAACTGAAGCACCATAGACTTTACGCTCAACATGATTCTTTCACCCCCGTTACTGTTCCCTCCAGCTCATCATTAAGTAATGAAATAATTTGTCGTAAAGAGTTAATAGTCATCCGATAGTATTTAAATTAATTTGGCTCTTTTTACATAATACTTGCTATATAGTCATCATAGGGTGTTAAGGGGATGCATCCAGTAACGGTGGCAATATGTTTTCTTCTTGGCTAAACACAACAACAATGCAATCGCAATATCGTCGTCCATATTCACTGGCTGAATGAATATCTGTACTCAATGGCTGGCATCATTCAACTGAACCTTGTTATTCCGAATGGAAGAAAACGTATATGACCACGGCATGCAGTTTGGAATCACGGAAAATCGGAGTTCAATTTTTACAGAGTTTTCCGGAAATTTTCCACCGTTGGTCATACGAGGAGTGCATGCCAATTTTTCCAGAGTGTTTTTATTACAAAAACTTCCATTCTTTACATCGGCATGCAATTTGAAAACATGGAATTGCCCTTTAATTCTTTTCAGGTTTTCAGAACCCTTTGATCATCTTGGGCCGCTGCGGGGTGCATGCCATCAATTATTAGAGCTTCAATTTGCTTAAACTTACGTATATTACAAGGGCATGCACTATACTATATCGGAAAAACACGAAAATTCGCTACACAAAGATTCGCTTTTCCTTATGAAGAGGACGCGCGGGGGTTTAAAGCCCCGACAATCTTCGATATTTTAGGGTTAGTTATCAAACCTTAAAAAGGCATGCACGACAAAGTCGTGGAACGTCACCTGTCACCAGCTCCCAGTCTATATACTTAATTTCAAATATGTAAATAATGTTATGAGTTTAGGGTTCGAGACAATTAAAACTGTCAAGTGAATTACCAAAATTGAGACCTAATTGCGACTTAAAACCACACTAATATAAATCAACGTACACAGTCCATCAGGTGGACTGTGTGCTCGTTTCTTACCTATAATATTATAAGTACGAGTATATAAAAATATACTAGCAGGTACGCAGTAACAATACAATATATTCTTTGTCGTAGGTGTATGATTCTAGATTATTACTTTATAAATTTAAGTTCCCTCATTAATTACATAAACCTGTTTTTAATTAAGAGGCACACATTCATGTTTACTTTTAGCATATAAACGCAAATGACTACCACTAAAATTAAAAAAAAAACTCACATTCATACATGTAGGTAATTACCTCCTTTTAATTTAATTGGTGATATGTTTTTTTATTTGTGTTCATATTTATACGCAAAATAGTAATTATGCCATTATTTTATACAGTAGGCAACATAATAACATTGTAATGGGCTTACGGCCTATGATTGTGGGATTGAAATAGATGCGTAGGCGGGGGAAATATTGGCGCTTGACTGTATTCTTAAATAAATTGGATAGAAATATTTGACCTATAAATATGGGAATCGTTAAATAATATTTATGTCAATATTATATATATATATATATATATATATATATATATATATCAATATTATATATATATATATATATATATATATATATATATATATATATATATATATATATATATATATATATATATATATATATATATATATATATATATATATAATATTATGTCGCCATATCAGAGAAAATTAGATTATATCTAATTGCGTAACAATTTTTTTTTGTTTGTTTCATTGAATAAAAATATGTCATGAGTCAGGCAAACAAACAAAAAAGAATTGTCTGTCATTTAGATTACTCATAAGAAAAAAAATTTCTTATGAGTAATCTAAATGAAACAGTTGCGGTAATTTTAATTGATAGCCATATTATTCACGTTTTTAGTTTATTGTTATCTTAGTTTTATTATATTGTATCGTATTATTTTTAAAATTGTAGGAAGTCAAATAGACCTAACTCCAACTTCTGAATTACTTTAAAATAGAGTGCTCAGGATATTTATTATATTTAGTGTACGTAATATAGGCAAATCGTGAAGCAAATTTACTTAAATGAATCTCAAACATTCTGTCCTTTTTATCTTTCGAATTCATAATGCGCGGTGATGCATAATTTGACCTGATTTTACTGCGCACGCACACAATCGTAAGGGTCGATCGGTAGGCAATAACGTTGATTCCCTTAAATCACATTAAATTTTAAAAAATTTCATATAAAAGTAGAAGCCTTATTTACTCGTAATTTGAAAACCTGCAATAAAGGCTTATCATTATTTATATATTTAAACTTAAGTTTAAAATTTGGCTACTACCAAATTTGGTTTCTGATATATGTATATATATATATATATATATATATATATATATATATATATATATATATATATATATATATATATATATATATATATATATATTCTATTGACGCGCGCAAGTTTAGCAAGTACTTGCTAAATACAATTCCAAATTAAGTTAAATCGTTTTTATACATAAATAGTTATTTAGTTACTTTGATTTTACATAAAATAGTTTTTTCTTACTATACTTAAATTTAGTTTTTAAATTGTGGTTTAGCGGTGTTTATGAGTTAGTAATTGTGCATAACATTATTTTATACTTTTAGATTTTGTATGTCAAATTGTAACAATTTTAGCTAGAGTTCTTTTAAATAAATAAATAAAATATATAATTTATATTTTTATATGTATTTTATTTCATATTATATCGTTTCATAAATCATAACTTAAAAAAATTCAACCTATGTAGGTCCCACTACTTGGCACAGGCGTCCTTTCATTTCAGAGATGGTTTAGGAACAATTAGTTCGCCGCGCTGCTCCAGTGGCGGACTACACATCTCTTTGAAATATTTTATTCCTCAGACAACTTTCTACGTGTTCAGAGTCAAGCTGCGGCGATATTGTCGTTGAAACATGAATAGCTTGGCAGAATTTTAGATTATTATAGACAGAGTTCTCACAGAATAGCAACATAAAATAGCAGTTTAATAGTGCTATGTTTTTTATGGTGAGTTTAGAGACCTGGAGATGCTTTTCACTGGAAAAAAAGCATTAAATCTTAGTCGTTTGTCACCTTTGTTCTATAAAAAAGCAGATTTTGTGACGATATTTTCTTCACTGACTCACACGTGGTAAAATAGCACTCGAAATTTCAATAACAAATTCGTTGGTGCCGGCGGAAAACGAACTGGGGTTGAATGCTGAGAGATTTACTGCGAGCGCATATCTTAACTATGTTTTCAGAGTTGTTTATATATACGAAGCTTGCTTAAATATACGAAATATATAAATATCAGGACGGAAGTCAAGTTTCGCGTCCACCTGTACAGTTCAGTGGGGTCTGTGTGCCATTAGGCATATAATACTCGTAAACCGATAGATATGTTATACGCATGTAGTTCGTACTATTCCTGTACAAACTAATAACGTAGCCATGAAATGGAATACAGTTCGTGTATATTATAAATAAGATTTATAGCAACTAAAACGTTGCCAGACTGAGTTTATAATGTTTGGATTTGGTTGGACGTTCATAAGACACATAACACTTATACTGAGATTGAGATGTTTATTAAATTATGTCCAAATTACTCTGGTAAGCATATGCTTACTATAATTACTTTTTTTTAAATTAATTGCTGGATCTTCAAATTAACGTTATAGCCTATATTATATATCCCATTTCTATGCATACGTCTTTTCTAATTTCTGAGAGGGTTATTGAATATTAAATTTGCCTAGCATATACAGGGTATGTTGGAGAACTTTTAACGTTTTAGAAAAGTTTTCATTCTACAGGCCCAAAGTTACCTCATGAAGTTTTCGTTCACCGCCAAGCACATAGTATATTAGCGGTCGAAAATGCAATTAACAATATCATTGATGTCGTCAGGGATCGCACCCGGGTGCTGGCGTACGAGGTATGGGGTTGAAATTCAAGCTGTTATTCCCGGTAGTATGTATAAAAAACAAGGAACCCGACTACAGTGATATAAGATATATTTAGTATTCATATATGATTTTAAAATAAGTATATAATATAAACCACCACCTTTCGTGTGATATTTATTATATACTATGTACACAACCCGTAAGCTGCGATGCATCTCATCTCAGAGACGACACATCTGTAGCATTTTTCGTTTCAAGATAGTTCCAGTAGACGCTTTTCAATAGATGGAATATAGTTATGATAGCGAACGAATGGCACGCGTGCAATCGATTGCACGCGACACAATTTTTTGGGCACGCCACCGATCACAAAGTTCACCTTGAAGTATTATATTACGAGAGAACGCGAGTGATCCTTGTTATCGAAGCTATTGTCAATTTCGTTGACACTACTGTATTTAAAAATTAATTTGTGTAATATTTAGGATTTGACAACCCCAATATAAGTTATTTATCAAATAATATGGAACAACATAAGTCACTTTATAATGTGACTTTAATTTGAATTACGCGTACTCGTATAACTGAAATAAATTTTGCAATGTATAATAAATAATGAATGTCACAACTCAAAACTCTTTATTTTTTGTAGTAAACAATGAGTTTTGAATCGATAGTATTTCGTATTATTATTTTCCCGATAATTACGAAGTCAAAATTATTTTACGGCACGTCTATGACGTCATTAAACATTTCTTTAGAAAAATGGCACGTTGATACATAAAAGTTCGCCACCCTGGTCTGTAAGATAATGGGACGCCTCACAACCTATAATTATACTGAGTCTCTATACCCTTCAGACTGGGACGAGTGGTGCAAGCACTGCTATTTGTCGACAGGGATAGGTAAGAGGGTGGCGTACCCAGCCAGACAGACTCTTAGGTAGAAGTGGAATTCTACCACTTAGCTATCCATTACAGCATATAACAGTACACTCCTGAAAATTAGCCTCGCCCATAGATAGTGTCATAGAGGGGGGTATTCCCCATTTTCTTACCGAGTCAGTAATTCATTCTTTGGGCGATGTATATAATTTTACAACAAAATTCCAGAAAATATACAAAATTAGAACTGCACAAGGATTTTTTTATAGAATAAGGGTGACAAATGAGCACACAGTCAACCTGATGGTAAGTGGTTGCTGTGGCTCATAGACATCTACATTTAACCACGATTAGGAATCAAAATGCAGATGCGTTGTCACCCCTGAGGCATAAGATGGAATGCCTCGATTCCAAAAAATGGGTCTCCGTTTCTCTACACTCCTCATACGAAGCACAGCAGCATTAAGCTGCTATTTTACGCTGGTATTCTGTGAGATCGTGGTCCTTCTTCGGTCGAGCCGTTAATATAATAAGGGTTATTAAAATATTGAGGGATTTATGGATTATAATAACCCGTGGAAAAGGTGATCGCTACGAAGCTATTAATAATAATTAATTAATTTGTTTTGTGTTGTTAATTGTAACGTACATGATTGTAAGTTGTTTTTTTTCTTAAAAGTTCCGCTGGATTTTTTTTGTTTTTTCCCCGGAGAGAGGTTATTTCGAACCAGTGACAAAACAAGAGACTTTCAATAAATATTATTTATAATCTATATTTAATTAAAAAGTTTCTGTTTCTGTTGCTGTAGTTATACCCATAGACTTAGAATTGGTCATACCTATATAGTTTTGAGTTGATATCACGAAGACGTTTACCTCTCTCTAGTATATACACAGCAATTTATGTTTACTTCTGAACGATATGGGATAGTGGATATACTTACAACCGTCACTTCACAGTTATCTACGTATAATGGGACAAATTTAAAGTTTTTCACAAACTCCAATTTTTTTAAATATATTCAATATACAATTATAAAATGCAATGCAATATTGCAATGAAAGAACGAAGGCCTTTTTAAAGAGGAATTTGTATTTCATTAAACTTTCCAAGATTTTCTCTCCATTTATCTCAAGCTTTACTTTATTCCAACATCAATCCTTTGAGTTTCACTCTGTTTGAAATGTATTCTATTGTATTTGTAGTTAATAAACTAAAACTAAAAGCAGTACTTAATATATTTTATAAAGTCTACGATGACATTGAGGCTATGGTATCATCTTTACCATAATATGTCTAGAAACTAATACACATATAACCTCAGAAACAAAATCGTTATTGGAGGAGGCTTATATTGTCGCAGGGTTGTCCTAAACATAAACCTAAAGCTTATTTTATACCTAACTCTTATATACACAATGCACACACACACATACACACACACACACACACACACACACACACATACACACACACACACACACATACACACACACACACACACACACACACACACACACACACACGCACGCACACACACGCACGCACGCACGCACGCACGCACGCATTAAGACTCATTCACATCACACAAGTGCGCTTCTTATCCTTTTTGTATTTTGTACGTTTATTAGAGCGGAGTCACCTAACACAAGCATCTCCTACCTTCAAAGGCGATCTCCAAATCATGTATGTTAAAGCATTATGTAATTGAAATAATTTTTTTTTTAAATATATATGTAATCTTAGTCTCTGGGATCGAAACATATATTCGCCTGGTCGGCTGTGCAAGCCTTTTTGAAATAACTAATAGACTTTGGCGTTACTTTGCGTAAATCCAATATTAACGATGTTAGAAAATTAACTTTCTATAATCCGCGTAATAAAACCGCGTAATAAAATAAAATGACGTAGCTTACCTACTTTGAAGAGCACTTTCCGCCCTTCCTCAATTGCGTATACTATCCCCGTCACCACTAATAACTGTCACCATTCATTAATTTTATAACATCTTTAAATTAAATTTTAACATTTTAAAATAATTTTAACATCGTTTAATAATTTTTTTAACATGTTTAAATCAATTTTTAACATCTTTAAATTATTTTCAACTTCTAAAAATATTTATTTAACATCTTAGAGTATTTATAAGCATAGCTTGCTTGTATATACTCTAAGTTTAACATCTTTAATCACAAAATGAGTCAGAAGGATTATGAGTCAAGAAATTTTAAGTAGTAACCTGGAATCAGAAAGTTTGCGGTGTTTAACCCCCGTGCCTCGACAAGCACGTACAACCGTTGGTTTTGCTCATGATTTCTCTTCGGTAGTGTTTAATTGCCGTCCCGTCGGATTATAAGAGTGCACCTGTGTTTGCGCACAAACTCGTGCACTATATCTTAGAGGAGATGGCTAGTCTCAGCTTAGATTGAAATTCAGTCTGGAGGACATTATTATTATTATTATGCTACGTTATGAGGCCTGGGTTTGAATTCCAGCTAGAGCTAAAATTGTGAGATAAAACAAAATATTGGCTATCGGGTCTGAACCTACTGCAGTTGTCACCGTGTTTATGCATGAGTGTCTCTGTTTTAAGGCGTTAATTAATGGTAATGTTACGAGCTTGGGGTTCGAAATAAAAACTGCCGAGTGAACTACCAAAATTAACTTTTTCATTACAGAACACTAATTATATCTTAAAACACACTAATAACTAAATACTATTTTTTTTAAACGTTACCTCCACACTAGGATTTCCTCCTGTATCGTGGGGGCAGTTTACAAACATAAATTCCACAAGGACAAACATCCAGACCCGGAACAATTATTTGTAGGCCATACAAATACTTGTTAAGTGCGTACCGGAATCGAATACGCGGTCCGCGGTGGTGTAATTAATTGCTAGCCACTGCACTACGGAGCAGTAAACTACCATGGCCACCACATCTTCACACATAACGTGACCAATATATATAGATATATTATGTGTGTGTCGAAGTGGTGGAGTTACCACGAGGGACTAGTTACTTAATATTAGTGTTCAGTGGTATATGTAGTGGTATTTCGATTTTATTCAAATTCAAAGTCATCAAGAATCTTAAACTAATGAGCACGAAGTTGTATGTTCTTTGAGCATTTTATTACTAAGTACTTTAATGTTACCAACATCATGTTGCCAGATTGCTGCTCATGCGTGACAATATGGCGATATACCCTCTATAAGGAAACGTACACAGAAAGGACCCCAATCCCCTAATATTTCTTGCTAAATTCTAGCTCGAAGAATCGATAATCGATGGGAAGAAATTTGCTCGAGTCACAGCCGCATGAGGGAGACCGAGTGACCACTTGAAAGACCTGCCTGCAGGAAGTTAATGGGTGAAGGTGGCTTAGGACCGTGCTTTGTAGCATTGCTTAGGGGAGACCTATGTTTAGTAGTGGAATTGGGAAGGGTTGTAATGATGGTGATGATTACCCTAGGTCACCGCTCATGTGCTTCCAATGGCTGGACACAAGCTTGTACTCATTTCTGGGATGCCTATGTAACAGTTATCAACGCGCAATAGTGCGTGTTGGTTGACTTCAGATGTCCTAGAAACATTTTTCATTCACAGACATGCGGCTTTCCTCACCATGTTTTCCTTCACCGTTGAGCAAGTAATAATTTCTGTGTAACCGACGAGGATCATACACGAACATAATAAACAAAACAATTAATTTTATTAATATACACATATATACATAAAACAATCTTTTTAATATTATTTTAAATATAACAAGTACATAAATAAATATACATAATGTAATTAATTTTTAATTTTACGTTTTGCAGCGTTCAGATATTAAGAAACCCATTTCAAACAATTTATAGAGCACCAACCTCAAAATGTCATGACAAATCACATTAAAACCGCCCAAACGTTGTTTAAAAAAACCTACAATGTCTCAACAATGTAATGTTAAATATACGAGTATAAAAGTTTACGTCGAACCGATTTTAGGGTCGTTTATAAATAGCGCAAAATGTCCACTATCCACTGAACATATGATTCGATTCACAAGAAAAATTGTGAAATAGAAAAATGCGCGGCGACAAAGCAGCCCGCTTCCAGTCCGCCCTACAACTTTTCGCGTGTTGGTCGACACCTACGCGCCGCCCCGCTGTACTTCACGATTAAGCACTTAAAAACGTAAATAATTATATGTTTCCGTCAAATAAAAACAGACATAAGACAAAAAATAAAGTTGGTTAATTAACATCAGTGATTGTGTAAAACATGAGACCCTCGTGTGAATGGTTCTTGTTCGGTGGTATGTTTTGGCGGCAAACTCAAGCGTCAGCGATTTTGACAGATGATGTTCCCGCGTTTTCCCTTCAGGTGCGTTCAAGTAGGATACTTTGATATTAATGAGTAATGAATGATGAAAAATAATTATCTGTATGCCAATTTTATCCAATCTAAGAATAAGACCTTTCTCTCATCTAATTACAATTACATTTAATTGTAAGATTTGTGTAAGAATAAGTAAGCACACAGTGCAAACAGTAAGAACATAAAACGTTAAGTGCTATGCTGAGTAGAGAATTGTGTCATTTTGAGCAACAAATTGCTTTGACCTAGTTTTGAAGAATTATTGGTGATTAGAAGAGCGTTCTCGTGTTTAAAGTAAAACATCAAAGCTATGAAACCGAATTTTCATGCTTTATTTTTATAAACTTCAAAAATTCTAGGATAGTACACCGAACAACTTCTTAAAGTGGTCGTCGAAAGAATTATTATTTTATTATTTTATCTTTGAATTATCCTATAATATATTCTAATTTTTATGTGTGACAAGTGTGTTTTGTTGTGGACAGATGGATATTTAAGTTTTGACATTTTCTGAATTGATGGTACTTCTTCGTCAGTTATTGCGACAAATTGATGTTTTAGACAAATTACTAACAAGCGATTTCTCATTTTGGTGTTTTTCTATTTATATTTATGGCATAATTACGGTAAGTTTAGATTTAAATATGCATTTTTTTGTAACTTTATTGTTTCAACTTCTTGCTGAGCGTTTTCACAGTAGTATCTTAGTATCTTATTTTTCCAAAAAAAAGGAACTCTTTTTTCGTACAAATATGATAAATGATTAATTTTTATTTTATTTTGTAATATTGTTCTTATCTATCATCACACAGCATGAGATTATAAAAAAGGTAAATTTACGGACAATATGATGAGATTTTCAATAATTTATTTTATTTTAAATAAAATACTAAATAAAGTTAATATATCCCAAAAAGTAAAAGAAAGTCACAGTATACTGCCAGCTGCGTGAGAGACTCCACTTCCCCATATTACACAGTAAGGTGTCTTAAGAGACGAAAGGAAAACTGAAACAGGGTATAGGCAGCAGCATCTTCCTGAAACCACTGAACATAATTAAAAACTGTCATTGCCAACCCAAGTGTGGCAGTGTCTAGGTGTGGCAACTTTGCTAAAATCCGATTAGGCATTCTATGAGGAACACCAAAGATATTGGAATGTTCCAAGGAATATCACAAAAGTAGTTGTTTATAAAATGATAAAATAAAGTAAAAATATCAATATTATTGCTTTATTTTCTCATTTTTATGCTCAATGCTGTTATTTCAACGGTTTATCTACTGTCTATGCCTAAGGTAACATTATTACAGAGACTTTGTTATTATTATATATACCTCTTTTGTTTAATACTATGGTTCTGGTTGTCGAATACTTTGTAACAGTGGCCGAAAAATGACATTCTACAACAATTATGTCCATAAATAAAATAATATAAAACGATTGCAGTCAAGCTGCGTACGCCCATATAGTAATCCAGTTAAATCTTACCTTGTAACAGCCACGTGAGTTACCCTTCAACGTGGTACCGATTACAGAATAGCACAGTACTCGTAGCCGGCTGGTAACAGTAGAGCTAATTAAATAAGTCGAAGTATTTTAAATCGTGTGTACGTACATTGCTGTTCTGGTCGTAAAATTACATAACTTTTTTAAAAATTACGCTTTTTGTTCAAAAAAAATTCAAATTTTGAATAATTGATTGAATTTGTAGTTGATTGAGTCAATGTGATAAAATGTCAGGTATTATGAAACCATCCACATTATAACATTAAAAAAAATAGAAACAATAATTAATAAAGACGAGAGAATCCATCACTTCTTTTTCCCGTGGGTGTCGTTAGAGTATCTGCAGGTCTCCGCTAGACGGCGATATAATCATATGGTGCCATGATTATGTCATCTGTCCGCCTGCGCAAGGGTGATGTTTTTTAATTCTCTAGCAATAGGCTTGTTCCAACTCATAATATGTTCCTGCTATTTACGATTTTGCGGTGAATAGATGTCCTGTAAATCATAGAGAAGTACCTATTTGAAATGAATTTATTACAATATACCTATGCTACGGTATCAACTACTACTACCAGCTTGCCCATTTAATATGATTAGTTATTTCAAAAGATAAAATTTTGCCAGATATGTAAAGTTAAATCTTATAAAATTATTAGCGAAAAACATAACAAATATGTAAAGTAATTTACAAGTAAAATTACTGACTATATACGTCTCATAGCTGAGAACAGGTCTCTTTTCGTTTCTGAAAGGATTTCAGAGAGTTGCGCTGCCTCAGTGTGAGTTGGCGAAATTCATATCGTTTTCTTGTAATATTATATTCCTCAGATATGCAGGTTTCCTCATGAAGTTGTCCTTTACAGTAGTGCACGTGTAAGCCAGCACTGAAAATTGCAATTAACAATTTCGTAGGCAACAGCGAGGAGTTGTTTTTTAAAATGTTACCTCCACGCTAGCATTTTCTCGTTTATCGTGGGGGTAGTTTACATACATCGATTTCACAAGGTCAAACATCCAGACCTTGAACAATTATTTGTAGGCCATAAAAATATTTGTTCCGTGCGGGATTTGAACCCGCGGCATTTAGCGCTTCAACTTTAAGCCACGGAGCCGTCAAAGTTGCTCACGTACTGAAATTTACGAGCGAGCGATTAAATCTATAGCTACCTCGGCTCAATCAACATATTCATTCATTTAATATTGAATAAAGTTCATCAAATATCCACTATTGAATATAGGCCATAGTTGCCAAGCTTGACTAGCGTTTTGAAAACCACAGTATTTTTATTCTCTGTCTACGATTTTTATTAACTTATGTTGTTTTAAGGATCATGCTGTCCTCGTAGAGGCACTGTCAACCTACCATGCGGCCAACATTTTCGCCATATTATTTTTAACCAGCTCTCACTTCGTAAACTGCTAAAGTACATCCATGCTGCAGGTATAGTAGTTTAGTTGTAGCACGAATGAATCGTATCGACCGGAAGAGGACCAAGCTCTCACGGAATACCAGCGTAAAATAGTAGCTTATTGCTACTGTGGTTTGTATGGTGAGTGTAGAGAACCGAAGACCCTTTTTATTGGAAACGAGGCATTCCATCTTAGTCCTCAGGGGTAACAATGCACCTGCATTTTGACTCGTAATCGAAGATAGATGTCAGTAATACTATTTTCTAATCAATTTCTATGTTCTATTTTATTTATCCACCTAGATTAATTATATATATATTTATTGCTGTTATATTTGTATTCATGTTACTCATTTTCAGTTTCAGTAAGAGAAATTAATTACCTAACACTTAGAAAACCAATATAAATAAATATTTTTCTTTTTTTTTAAATTTGATCTATTATTCATCTACACTACTGAGGGTTAATGATCTGCTCACCAGATATCCAGTTGACACTGAAGTAAAAGTTTTTGTTACACAATGTCTTTTAAATGAGAATTTACTTTTAAATAAAAGTTTATCAGTTTCTAGATTATTATATTAACACACAAAACAATTCTTCAGTGGTTTACTCTTTAATTTTATGCACATTTTAAAACTCTTTTAAATACTACTTTTATGAGTATCTGTGGTTTGATTTATTTATATTTAATCTAATTAAAATAATACCGATAGTACAGAATGAAACATTAACCTTTATATTTTTCGAACAAAATAATTTCCTCGTTATGAAATCTGTCAATTATTACACCTCATTTTTAAGTGTCAGAAAAAGTTATGGATCAAGGATTATTGACCTCTGATAAAAACATGTCTGCGTTATCTTAATAATTTAAGGGAGCAATTATTGCCTAAATTTATATTTTAAAAAGTGATCCGCTCCGGCTTCGCAAGGGTAATTTCTGGATCTCTACAACAGCGCCACCTACCCTGTCCATTTTTGAATCTAAACCATCCAGGGACCTACTCAAACGTACACAAAACATTTAATCGAAATGGGTCTAGCTGCTTATGAGGAGTTCAATCACAAACACACGGACAGAAGAATTTTATGTATAAAGACTAGCGATCCGTCCAGCTTCGTACGAGTGATTTCTGAATCCCAACAATTGCTCCGGCTCCAATGGTGAATTTAAAAAATTCTCGAATCAATCGAATCAACACACAAAATAACATCAAAATCCGCCCAGCCGTTTAGAAGTTTAGTCACATGACGTGAGGACACGAAAATTATATATACTGGATGACTTTTTACCGTCTGGAAAAAATAGGGTGTAAAATGTGAATGAAGTAGAAGCCTATGGCACTGATATTTTACAAACAATAAAAATAAAAATTTGGAATTAAATTAATCGATATTCAAGTTATTAATACTTTACGAACGGCAATAAAACAATAAATTTAGTAGGCATATTTAAACTTGTCACTTTGCAGGGTCACAGGCTCAAGGGCAAATTGTTCAAAAACATTTTTCAAACGTTTAATTCAAAATTTTTGTTTTTATTTTTTACAAAATATCAGTGCCATAGGCTTCTACTCTGTTACACCCTGTTTTTTCCAGGCGGTAAAAAATCATCCAGTATAAAGATATAATTGATGTTATTGCGTTTTCGGACACTGTTCCTACTATTTTGATTTAACTTCGTACTAAGATAAAGTTATAGTTTCCTAGTTTATCTAGATAGGTATATCCCAAAGAAAAAATATCTACCCTCTAGATAAGTTCGGTCATCCAGGTGCAATCATCTTTAAGGCGAGCGCTTATCTTGTGAGCTACAATGGCTCTATGGCAAATAATAGCACGGTTTTATATTTTTAACGACTATATGTGATATAGCCGTGCTGCAACTACCTTATGGTTGTAGTACGAAAGGGTCGGTTCGAATCACAGAATACCAACGCGAAATAGTACTTTAATTCTGGCTATGTTTCATGAGACGAGTGTAGTGAACCGGAGAAGCTTTTCATTGGATACGATGCATTCGATCTTAGTCTGTAAGGGTGACAACTTACCTGAATTTTGATCCGTAATCGAGGATAGATGTGGATGTCTATGGGTCACAGAATTCACTTACCATTAGCTGTACTGTGTGATCGTTTGTAACCCTCTTAGGTAACCCCGATTGGTTATTTATTGCATTGCTTGCAATTAATCGCAAGTATGCTGTACTGCCATATGTTAGAGGAGTCACTGACAAGATTGGCTACATCTTGAAGCGCACTTCCATCAAAACATACTTCAAGCCGCTGAAGAAGATTGGTCAGTTTTTACCATCAGTCTAGTGTAATGTCCCTCTGCAAAATGCAGGAGTAAACAAACTTGATTGTGAATGTGGTCTCTCCTACATAGGACAAACTAAAAGATCAATTAAAACCCGCGTTAAAGAACATATAGCTGATGTGAAGAATCGACGCTCCGGGAAGTCCGCAGTCTGTGAACACGAACAGGATCGCCCGTTACTACACAAGACTTGATAGACCACAAATCGTCGCTAAAGAACACCGATTTCTTCCAAGGATGATTCGCGAGGCTATTAAAATCAAAAAACATCCTAATTTCAATAGAGAAGATGGCTGGGTGCTACCATCTGCTTGGGATCCTATAATAAATAAAATTAAATCCCAACCCAAGCATACAACTGCAAGACTTCAAGATACCATAAGTTCATACTGTGTAGATCAGAACAAAAGTTAAATTTTAATCTATGGTAACCGCGGTTAACTATGACATCTGGACGTTGAACATCTCAGTCCCGCCCGTGACCATGAGTGCTGTAAAGCGTTCGAAACGTCGGGTATTTAAAAAGTTAAATATACGCGATAAATTCCGTAAAAACCAGTATTATTTCAAAACACTTTTTAGTGAAAAAGTTAATTATTAACATAATATCGTACGGAACTCTAATAAAGCGAGGCACGGCTCGCACTTGGCTGGGTTTTTATTATTTCGGTCTACTCGGCAATAGACAACAGGTGTGCTGACAATGCGTGAAAATTTATGTATAAATAAATGTTACTAAAAGTTTAAAATAGAAAAATCTATAGTCATATATCACACTGTAGCAACGTATCTCTTAATGTATGCCATTGGCACCAATTTCTTTTTTATTTCTACCTTCTTACGTACGGCTATCGTCTCTAACGTTATAGAATTAAGGATGACAACGAACGTGGTCTGTAGTTCTGAACGAACCTGATGGTTAGTGTAGATCGTAATTATATAAATATATACTAATATTATTAAATACAAGGATCATTACATACTCCGGAGGCCCCGTAACGTTTTTAATTGAACCGCCAGTTCTGCAAGATTCCGACGACCCAAATGTCGCCGGCCCATCACACATAACACTTTCACCTAGTGCCACAAACTTACTATGTACTAAAACTAGCCTTAAGTTACTCTGTTACTAACAATTATGAATTTAGGTAGATGCCCGAAATCAATTATTATGATTATTACAAACACTGTTAGGACAACGGATGGAACGCAGCAAGTCCACAGATTGGCGCAAGCGTGCATATGGCCCGTAGACCTAAGTCTTGACCTATAATCAAAATGGTTCAGCATTTTATTGTCTATCTGAGGATTAAGACAAAATAACTCGTAACCAGTATAAAGGATCTTTAGCCCACATTTCTTACCAAACGAAATACAGCTAAGCTATCAATGTCTTTTTACGAATATATTTTTTTAATTCAGTAAAAAATAAGTAAATTATCCATTTGATAATATGTGTGGTTACTGCATCCTGTGGACTCGGCGTCGTGTGGACGGCTACATATGCGATGTCTACAAATTCTTTACAGTCTGTAATTTTAATAAATCACTACACGCAAAAGATATACAGCTCTAAGAGTAGCAGAAATAGATATAAGTTTTAATATATCAATATATACCTAGACAACATGCTGGCAGAAAAGTCGTGCTACTTCAGATGGTTAGATTAATAGGGAATGGTAAATAATAGAAATTAGTAGAACCACGCTGCAGCCATATTTTGGTGGTAGCACGAATGGGTCGGCTCGACGGGGTCACGCTCTCGCAGAATACTAGCGTCAAATAGCAGCTTAATGCAGCTGTATTTCGTATGGTGAGTGTAATGGACCGGAGACCCATTTTACTGGATACGAGCATCATCATAGTTCTCAGGGGTAACAATGCATCTACATTTTGATTCTTGATTGAAGTTAACTGTAGATATCAATGGGCCACAGCATCCACTTACCATCAGGTGGACTGTGTGCTCGTTTGTCTGCTTGATTCTATAAAAAAATATCCTTAAGTACATCAGGAACAGCCGTTTGTACATTATGCAAGAAGATTATTCTTCATCAGCTCCAGAT
Source organism: Parnassius smintheus behrii (assembly GCA_036936625.1). Taxonomy (NCBI): domain Eukaryota; kingdom Metazoa; phylum Arthropoda; class Insecta; order Lepidoptera; family Papilionidae; genus Parnassius; species Parnassius smintheus. The sequence goes on along the minus strand of JAUPFT010000001.1, from coordinate 59,420,860 downwards.
CTGTCTGAATTGTCAAGATCATCTCAGATATGGGCTACTCCCGTTGTATAAAGTATTCGCTTTATTCTTCACGAGTGACCATCTTAGTATCAGCCGTCTCGCATCTTTGATAGAGCTAACAATTACCAGTCTAGTGTTAACAATATGGCTACATCGCCATCTGTAAAAAGTCACAATATTTTTTGGCATTTTACGTAATACCCTCTTAAAACATCTACGAGATGATACGATGGCTCTTACTATGTTTATATTAATCTTTGCACAGTTTAACACTCGCTTGATAATGCTTCGTTTTTATATACAGATCTTCGTGAATTAACTTTCTTTGTCATTTTAAAATAGATTTTACATGATACAAGTAGCAATCACCATTTACTACTGTCTTTTATTGCTATTAAACTTGGCGCTCACAATTTAGCGCTCACTTTAATAAGTAAGGCATAAAAAAACTAATTAAAATTAAACTTACGGTTCGGATTTTCAAGAATTAATAGTCTTTCGCGTTGTAAAATAGAGTTTAGACTACATACTATTATGGCAACAACTCAGCTACTGTTTTTTATTGCTTTTAAAAGCCTGAACGGTGAAAGTATTTTCGCTAAGTGTTGAGCCAATCTGTAAGTTGGTGAATCGATTTGGCTCACTATGGGACGTGGAGCATTGGGCTTGTGTATTTTTGGTAACCCATACAACTTTGGTGATTTGGCACACGTAGGTATTATCGATTTTACGTGAAGATTTAATTCTTTCGATAATTTCTTTATGAGGTCACTAGTTGTTTTAAGTGTGTCTATGTCTATTTGTTGGATCGTACACGTACACGTACACGTACGGGATCATAGAATATTATAATACACAAGAGAATGGGCTGTCAACTTTATTTTGTACGAGGTTTGGCGTCGCCAAACCCGATTCGCTGTGTTGACAGACTGAATAAATTTACACATTTTAGACTTTTGATTAACGTTCAAGATCATCATTAAAAAAAAACATTTAAATTTTATTACATATTTATTTATAAATAGGGTGCAATTTGGCATTTTTTAAATAATTTGCATACGAAATTTGGAAACGATTGTAACATCAAACACATCTCGTGTTGACATTTATACGTGTGAATTGACGTGTTAGTGATATTTTAGTGGCTACGCGGGCTCCAGCCACTCACCCGTTCTATTATGTATGTATTATAGTATTCTATGTACAGGATCGCTCTCGTCACTACATCAGGCCATTTAGTCTCTACAATTTAGCGCTCACCTTATAATGACTAATGCCCGAATACTCAAACGCTACTCAATTTTAAGACGCCTTTAAGTCTCGTGCTGTCTCTATTACTTTACACCAAAGTGACTGTGACATCACGAGACTTAATTACATCTTAAAGATGAGCAGCGTTTAAGAATTTAGGCATAAGGCTTCTTTAAAAGAACCAATTAAAAAATAAACTGACACTACTCTGCCCCCGCGTTTATATTACCCGAGGTCGATGGAGTGTATCGAGTCAGACGCGCCGTCAGCGGCCGTCCAAGTTTTTATGACACTTGGGCAGTTCTCGTGGCCACTCGACGCCTAACGACTCCGGGCTGTTTTCGTACGCTCGTTAAACGTTTAGTCGGCTTTATCTGCCTCATTCTTCACTTGCCAGCGTTTTTTTCGACGCCGGAATTCATTTCAATTCGAACGATTTTCGGAGGATTTTATTCGTTTTTCTTAAAGAATAATGGTGACAAACTAGCACATACTCCGTCTGATCGTAAGTTGATACTGTATAATAAATGAGCAAATAGTCCACCTGATTATAACTGGGTGCTATATCGCATAGACATTCTACATCTATCGTCGATTAAAAATCAAAATGCGTTATCACTCCTGAGGACTAAGATGAAATGCATCATTACAAAAAAAAGGTTCTCCAGTTCACTATACTCACCATGTAAAACACAACAACATGGCTTGGTTACAGTTTTTGATGTTCGTTTGCTTCCTCTTATATTTAAAAATAACTCTCAGAGAAAATGCTAAATGTAATTTCATTTGGTATAAATTTTGTTTTTGATTTTGGTTTCACCGTGCGCTTAGCCACTTGAGTTATTATTTGAACAGGAGGTACACTCATTTATAAAGTCAGGGATACGGAGATGTTATAAGATATTGAGATACGATATTCGTTAACTTGCGTTGTAGCACGAATATTGGCAGTATTTATTCGTAGTGTAAAGGACATAACACAAATACGAGCATTAAAAAATGGAGTCGAATGAGTAGAATATGCATAAATTTAATAACTTTAGCAATATAGAATAGAATAGACTAGAATAAAACAGAATATAATACACATTTTTTTATAATGATTTCTTATGTTTACGCGAACACTACACATGATTAAAACTACTTTTAAGGATTTTATCGCGTTTTTTTTTTACTTTTTATTTACTTTTATTTTTAATTCCCGACGTTTCGGGCGCTTTCCAGCACCCATGGTCACGGGGGACTGAGATGACTGACGTCCCGATGTCATTGTTAAACCCGGAGTACCTTCAGCTTTTTTAATTATTGTTTATGGTCCGATCTATGCAAAATGAACTGACTATGTTCTGAGGTCTTGCAGTGGTATGCTTGGGTTTAGTTTTAATTTTATTGATTATAGGATCCCAAGCAGGTGGTAGTACCCAGCCTCCTTCTCTATTGAAATTAGGATGTTTTTTAATTTCAATAGCCTCACGTATCATCCTTGGTAGGAATCGGTGTTCTTTCGCGAGGATTTGTGGTCTATCAAATCTGATGTAATGGTTGGGGCCGTCTAGGATATGATCACAAACTGCAGACCTCCCGGAACGTTGATGTGAAGCATCAGACTTGCAGACTTCCCGGAACGTTGATGCTTCACAGTCTTAATTTTTTTAAATTAAAAAAAATTTTATGTGTTTTTTGAAAAAAAAAACTATACGCTTGGTTACTGATTCTGATAACACACTTAACGGGAACCACAGGGTTTTTGTTACATGTTGCACACGTGGTAGAGCCAAGCTGCAGCTGTATTACGGATCGGCTCTTGACGGGGTAGGACTAAGGTCTCACAGAATACCAGCGTAAAATAGCAGCTCAATGCTGCTGCGTTTCCTATGGTAAGTCTAGTGAACCAGAAACTCTTTTTAATAGAATCAAGACATTCCATCTTAGTCCTCAGGGGTGACAACGCATCTGCATTTTGATTCTTAATCGTGCTTAAATATATATCTGTAGGCCACAGCATCCGCTTACTATCAGGAAGATTGTGTGCTCGTTTGTTGCCCTTATTTTATAAAAAAACTTTTTGAGTGAAATAAGGAATATCCTATGCTGAAGATAACTACCAGAGTGTCGTCTAACTTTCAAACTTTAAAACTTCATGTCTTACTGTTCCAACCTAAAGCTGTAATTTTTTCTTACATACATATTATAATTTGCCGTGTAGTGGCGGTTAAGAATATCCACTACCCCATATCTTCCCGTGGGTGTCGTAAAAGGCGACAGAGGGAAACATGCAGGAGATGGGCAGCAGCATCTTCCTGATGACAACTGTGACGTAATAAAAAACTGCGGTTGCCAACCCGCTCGCCAAGCGTGGCAACTACGGCAAATACCCCCCCAATGAACAAATACACAAAAAGACGGCCCCCAGTCCCCGGCGGCCCCGCTATTCCTGGCTACGGTGGCGACCATGGTAACGGCGGGGCAGGGGGTGCTAAGAATCTCCGGTGGAGGTTCGGTTGCCACCTACGACGACTCGACCTGGCAACATATAACGCACGCACCCTGAGGACTGACGAGAAGATACTGGAGCTGGAAGAAGAGGTAGACAAGTTGCGCTGGCATATTATTGGATTATCCGAGGTCCGAAGAGAGGGGGAGGACACGGCAATCCTCGAGTCCGGCAACTTGTTCTATCACCGGGAGGGCGACCATCTGTCCCAAGGAGGTGTCGGATTTATCGTCCACAAGTCTCTCGTCAACAACGTTGTAAAGATTGGGAGTGTGTCGACGAGGGTCGCGTACCTGATACTCAGAATCACCAAACGGTATTCGCTGAAGGTCATTCAGGTTTACGCACCAACCTCGGCACACCCCGATGAGGAGGTGGAGGAAATGTATGAGGATATTTCCAGAGCCATACATTCCTCCAAAACCCACTACACGGTGTTGATGGGAGACTTCAACGCAAAACTAGGCACAAGAGAAAGCGGTGAGCTGAAGGTAGGGAAATTTGGAGTAGGGCAACGGAACCGAAGGGGCCAGCAGCTGGCCGACTTTATGGAGAAAGAGGGACTCTTTATGATGAACTCTTTCTTCCAGAAGCGGCCCCACAGGAAGTGGACCTGGTCGAGCCCCGACGGTTCGACAAAAAATGAGATTGACTTCATTATGACGACCAGACGCCAACTGTTCAGTGATGTCTCAGTGATCGCAAGGGTGAAAACTGGCAGCGATCACCGAATGGTTAGAGGCACACTGAACCTAAACGTTAAGTTGGAGAGGTCTCGTCTAATGAAGTCAACGCTCCGTCCCCCTCGTGCTCTAATCCAGAATCCCGAAACCTTTCAGCTCGAGTTACGTAACCGCTTCCAGTGCCTAGAAGATTGCAATGCAGTGGACGATATGAACGACAAGCTCGTGGAAACTGTCCATGCGGTCGGAGCTAAGTTCTGCAAGACCCGCCGCAGAAGAACACAAAAACTCTCCGATCACACTCTTAATCTCATGGCTGTTAGACGGGAGATGAGGCTGCAATCGTCAACAGATTTGACAGCATACAGGCAACTGAACAGACAGATCTCCAAATGCATGCGGCGAGACTTACGCAACTTTAATACTTCTCGTATTAAAGAAGCGATCGAGCGGAACCAGGGCTCCAAAGTCTTTGCCAGAGATCTGTCTGCCAGAAAGAGCCAACTGTCAAAGCTGAAGACTGAGTGTGGCAACATCGTTTCCGGGACACCTGAGATTTTGAGTGAGATTGAGAGGTTCTATGGGCAGCTGTACACATCATCGTTGGAGCCACACGCAAGTGTGAGTAACGATCCAAGAGCAAGTCTTATCCGACACTATTCCGATGATATCCCGGACGTCAGTCTAAGCGAGATTAGAATGGCTCTCCAGCACCTTAAAAACGGCAGGGCCCCAGGCGAGGATGGAATTACAGCGGAGCTTCTGAAAGCGGGTGGAACACCGGTACTTGTAGTCCTTCAGAAGCTCTTCAATTCCGTCCTCCATGGTGGCACTACTCCAGAGGCGTGGAGCAGAAGTGCGGTGGTCTTGTTCTTTAAGAAAGGCGACAACGCTCTCTTAAAGAACTACAGACCGATTTCCCTTCTGAGCCGCGTCTACGTGCTGTTTTCGAGAGTCATTACGAATCGTCTCGCACGCAGACTTGACGACTTCCAGCCTCCCGAACAAGCCGGTTTCCGAAAAGGCTTCAGTACCATAGACCACATACATACCCTGCGGCAGATTGTACAGAAGACTGAAGAGTACAATCTGCCACTTTGCCTGGCGTATGTGGACTATGAGAAAGCCTTTGATTCCGTCGAAATTTGGGCGGTGCTACAGTCCCTTCAGCGGTGCCAAGTTGACTGTCGGTATATCGAAGTGCTGAAGTGTTTGTACAGTAGGGCTACGATGGCTATCCGAGTACAGAACCAGAGCTCGAAACCTATCCAACTGCAGAGAGGTGTAAGACAGGGTGACGTTATATCCCCGAAACTCTTCACCGCTGCATTGGAAGACGTTTTCAAGCTACTGGACTGGAAAGGATACGGTATTGACATCAATGGCGAGTACATCACTCACCTTCGATTTGCCGACGATATAGTCCTTATGGCAGAATCGCTGGAGGACTTAAGCACTATGCTCAATGACCTCAATAGTGCCTCCCAACGGATAGGTCTTAGGATGAACATGGACAAAACAAAGATCATGTTCAATGTCCATGTCACACCTATGCCGGTAGTTGTTGGGAGCACTATGCTCGAAGTTGTTGACGAGTACGTTTACCTGGGACAAATAGTCCGACTAGGTAAGTCCAACTTCGACCGAGAGGTCAATCGACGGATTCAACTCGGCTGGGCAGCGTTCGGGAAATTACGATATATCTTTTCGTCAGGTATACCTCAATCTCTAAAAACTAGATTGTACAACCAGTGCGTGTTGCCAGTGATGACTTATGGATCTGAGACGTGGTCCTTCACTGCTGGCCGTATGAGGACGCTTAAGGTCGCTCAGCGAGCTATGGAGAGGGCTATGCTCGGAGTTTCTCTGCGTGATAGACTCAGAAATGAGGATATCCGCAGTAAAACCAGAGTGACCGACATAGCCCAACGGATTAGTAAGCTGAAGTGGCAATGGGCCGGCCATATAGCTCGAAGAACCGATAACCGATGGGGAAGAAAGGTTCTCGAGTGGCAGCCTCGTACCGGTAGGCGTAGTGTAGGGCGACCCCCCACTAGATGGAGTGACGACCTGGTAAGACATGCGGGAAGTCGATGGGTGCAGGTGGCTCGGGACCGTGCTTTGTGGCATTACTTGGGGGAGGCCTATGTTCAGCAGTGGACTTGTGAAAGGCTGTAATGATGATGATGATGATGATATTATAATTATCATGCAGGTGACTGTATGCTGTTGTAGACATTACCAGGCAGTTATGCAAACTACTCTACTCAGTTAGCATAGACCCAAAAGCAAAGTGACAATTTTAAAAAGTCGTTTTAAATTCGCTGTCTATGCCACTTATCACACTTTAAATAGACATAAAGTTCTAATATAAGAGGTTTCGTAACGGAGCAGACAATGGCATTCCGTGCACTGAGAGGATACTGAACAGTACTTGACGTCGTTTTACGCCGTGTTGACGAATCATACGTGCTTCCTGATACTCTCCCTTTTGCAAATACTAAAGATTTACAGTTTTCCTATGAGTATATATATTATTACGCTCGTACATAATATAACACTTCAAGGTTAGATCTTTACTTTTTTATAAAATAAGGGTGACAAACGAATACACAGTCCACCTGATGGTAAGTCGATAATGTGGCCCATAGACTGCATTTCACCGTAATTAAAAATGTGCAGATGTGTTGGTACCCCCTGAGGACTGAGATAGTTTGCCTTGCTTCCGGTTAAAATTAAAAATGTGCAGATGTGTTGGTACCCCCTGAGGACTGAGATAGTTTGCCTTGCTTCCGGTTAAAATTAAAAATGTGCAGATGTGTTGGTACCCCCTGAGGACTGAGATAGTTTGCCTTGCTTCCGGTTAAAATTAAAAATGTGCAAATGTGTTGGTACCCCCTGAGGACTGAGATAGTTTGCCTTGCTTCCGGTTAAAATTAAAAATGTGCAGATGTGTTGGTACCCCCTGAGGACTGAGATAGTTTGCCTTGCTTCCGGTTAAAATTAAAAATGTGCAGATGTGTTGGTACCCCCTGAGGACTGAGATAGTTTGCCTTGCTTCCGGTTAAAATTAAAAATGTGCAGATGTGTTGGTACCCCCTGAGGACTGAGATAGTTTGCCTTGCTTCCGGTTAAAATTAAAAATGTGCAGATGTGTTGGTACCCCCTGAGGACTGAGATAGTTTGCCTTGCTTCCGGTTAAAATTAAAAATGTGCAGATGTGTTGGTACCCCCTGAGGACTGAGATAGTTTGCCTTGCTTCCGGTTAAAATTAAAAATGTGCAGATGTGTTGGTACCCCCTGAGGACTGAGATAGTTTGCCTTGCTTCCGGTTAAAATTAAAAATGTGCAGATGTGTTGGTACCCCCTGAGGACTGAGATAGTTTGCCTTGCTTCCGGTTAAAATTAAAAATGTGCAGATGTGTTGGTACCCCCTGAGGACTGAGATAGTTTGCCTTGCTTCCGGTTAAAATTAAAAATGTGCAGATGTGTTGGTACCCCCTGAGGACTGAGATAGTTTGCCTTGCTTCCGGTTAAAACGGTCTGCGGTTCTCTACACTTACTATACGAAACACAGCAGTATTAAGCTGCTATTTTACTTTGATACTGTGAAAGCGTGGTCCTTCCCGAGTCAAGCCAAGCGTGTCCTTCCCCAGTCGAGCCAAACCCATTCGTGCTAAACCTTAAAACGGCTGCAGCGTAGCTCTACCACGTATAAAATGACTGAACTTTCTAACTATAGTGTTGGGATAACATTTACGATAATGTGTCATTTTTATTAAAAATGGTCAAATATTATGTTTTCTCTTTAAATATATTACAATGTAACGCTGAACCGTTTAGTGGCGGTGTAAAAATATCCACTGCTCCATATTATTACTCTTATTATTATTATTACTCTGGGTGTCGTTAGAGACGACAGGGGGAAACAAATCAGGAGATGGGCAGCTGCGTCTTCCTGATAACGACTAACCCGCCAACCCGCAAGAATCGTGGCGACGGTGACAAAATGAAAAAAAAAATGAAAAGTCATAAAATGTTAGCTTTATTTATGTGTTTATTTACGTGGTATACTCGTAATAGGGGGAATCTATGGGAAAGACTGTGGCGCAGAAATTACGACGTTGGACATTGTGAGTACAGTCATGAAGTAATTATTAATAAATTTATAACAAGGAAGTCTGCAGTCTATGAACATGTTCAAGATCGTCTCCACAATTACATAAGGTTTGATAAACCACAAATCCTCGCAAAAGAACACCGAATTCCAACCAAGGATGATACGCGAGGCTATTTAAATTGAAAAGACATCCTAATTTCAATAGAGAAGATGGATGGGTGCTGCCATCTACTTGGGATCATATAATTAACAAAATTAAATCCAAACCCAAGCATACCACTGCAAGGCTTAAAGATACTGTAAGCTCGTTCTGTGTAGATCGGACTAAAAATTAAAATAAAATAACTGAAGCTAGCCGGGTTAACTATGACGGGGTTAACTATGATGAAATAAAGTAAATGGGGCTCTACACTCTATTGTGAAAAGTCAGAATGTGTCAAAAAAGGCACGTATGGCAATTCACAATGCTGTATTAGTCCCTACTTTAACGTATGGTAGTGAAAGTTGGGTGTGGCAGAAGAAGCACGAGAGTAGAATAAATGCAGTAGAAATGCGTAAGGAGTATGTTAGGGCTGAATCTGAGTGACAGGGTGAAAAACAGTGTGATAAAAGAAGAGTATGGTTTGCAAGATGATGCGGTGACCAGGATTAAGAAAGGAATGCTTCGGTGGTTTGGTCATGTAGAAAGAATGAATGCGGAAAGACTGACAAAGCAAATATATGTTGCAGAAGTGAATCGAAGAGTCGGAAAAGGACGTCCTAGGCGGAAGTTTGTCGACCAAATTGGCGATATACTAAAAATGGGCCAAATTAAGAGTACCCTTAACCGACGAGCATGTATGCGTAGGTATATGGATGTGGAAGAGGCGAGAGAGGTATGTCAGGATCGTGCTAAATGGAAGTCTGTAGTCTCTGCCTACCCCTCCGGGTGACAGGCGTGAATGTGTTCCTTCCTTTGTGTTATCGCATTTTTGATCTAATCTATCAGACAACAACCGATAAAAAGCCGTAAAATCAAATTACTAATTGTTATTCTTTTGTGCTGCAACTCTTCCCATTTCCTTGTGGTGGCAATTTAAGAGAATCTACTACCATCTTTCGTCCCATGGATATCGTAAGAGGCGGCTATGGGAAATAAAAGAACAGTGTTATGGTGCGTATAAAATCCAGACCCGCGACACGACGGGCAGTAGCGTTAAAGGTAGAAAACGTCTGGTTGATATTTATTTCATCAAATTGACAACCACCAGAGATTTTTCCTGATCGATACGACTTAGGCTCAATTTACATTTCCGCGGAACGGAATGGAAGCGAATTTTTGTAACGAAATTGTACTAGGTAAAATGAGTCTTATGTCAATTGTGTAACGCGCAAACTAGATATGAGGCAAAGAAAGTAGTGTATCTTCCGGGGAATTCTCGAAGATTCCCGCAGCTACTGTCGGCGAAGTCTGTGGAATTCGCGGGAAGTGGCGCGCAGGGCGTGGAATCTGGACTAACTTTTACACACAGCCGCTACGCGACGGTCGTATAGTCCAAAGGCGAAGTAGAATGCTCCAGCATTCCAGCGAATCGCGGCGAAATCGATGCTTCTGTTCCACTCCATTCAGCCGCAATGTAAATTGAGCTTTAGAAAACTTCAAGAAAAGAGCCTACTCTTTGTTCAAAGGCTGGCAATTCATCTAACCCTGGTGTTGCAGCTGTTCAAGGGCGGCAGTAGTCACTTCCCATCAGGTGAGCCGTATGCTCGTTTGCCCCTTTTCTTATAAAAAAAACCTGCCATGTGTCACAATTAGGGAAAATATACTTTCAACGGGAGAGTCTATTGTCCTGCAGTGGACTTTAAAAGGGTGGTAAAAAGTAAGAAATCTTACCCTTAGCTAAAGCAATAATTAGCCTGCCATGTAGCTAGATATAAAAAAAATGGTAAGTAACAACAGGGAAGATCTAAAAGTAATGAACAGACCGCCATCAAAAATACATATCAATAAATTTTCCACATCATAATTCACACTGGCAGCCTAAAGGATTTTTTTTTCGTTCTCATGATTTTACGTCAGCTTCGTTGCCAAGATGGCGGGAAAGGGTGTTATCTTTATGGCATCTACACCCATCGGTCCGTATTTAGGAAGCTCGAATGGGTGCAGACAGTTTGTCAGGCTCGCTAATCCGCGCGTTGAATCTTATCTAGAGAATGCTACATCGTATGTCACGCGATAATCCATATACATATAAAAGCGGAAATGCCGACTAAGTGATTAAGTCTAGTCAAATGTGCTTAATATTTATTATTATTTGATTAATCTGAACATTTACTTTGGCGCCTTTTTCAAATGTACATGAGAAGATTAACAATACAATACAATACTCTATATTGTACACCAAGAAAAGACAAATATAACAAACATAAACAAATATTTTGTTTTCTCTCCCAGAAAACTGAGAAAAATAATTAAATAAAAATTAGAAAAAGTAAACAGGTAGGTGCACTAAAATAAGAAACGATACCAACCTATGCACTAAAAACTCAACATACATTAGGTAGATCAACGAGCATAAATAAAAGGAGGAAGAGAGAGGGGTTATAGAAGCAAATAGTGTTCCTTAATTTGTTTCTTGAACACACGTAAGGATTGAGCACTTTTAATCGTAGGGGGCAAGGAGTCCAAAGTCTTACACCAAGGACAAGAAGAATTACATAATACCATAATTTATTAGTTGATTAATCAATTAATCCTAGAAGTAGAAGTGTTATATACTTGTACTTGAAGAAGAAAGACGTGACATTCCCTTGAAAATTTGAAAGTACGCGAGCAAGCCGATTTCGACCTCCGCCGATACAAATATTTTATGTGCTATTTTAAATGCTGATTTTGAACGTGTTATGCGATTAACACCAACAACGGTGTTAGCTAATGTCCAGTCAGGTAGCTATTTGTTTAAGAAATAACCCAATTTCTCTTCGATAGCCCGACTACTTGGCTGAACATGAATATGGTAGGAGTATTAGTAGACCCTATAGACCCTAACTAACTCCCCCACATCTAGCAGTCCTTAGTAGTCCGAAACACCCTACCATATAAATATATAAAAATAAATAAGATAAGTGCGGGATATCTGCACCATGAGGACGTAGGTAGTAGACGGTCAGAGAAAGGATCTCAGGGATAGGTGATGGGGTTCTCTCACTGTCAGTTCAGCAAACTCGCAAGACTGATCAGAGGTTTCGATGGTTCAAGGTGTCTTGGTCGTAGTAAGCCAGGAGTCTCGGCGATAATAATTAAATTTTCATCCAGCATTGAAAGAGGATTTTATTTACAATACTTTCCAATTTTTACAATACTTGTAGAGCCATGCTGTCTTTATATTGGGAGTAAAGTTGTAGCACGAATGGGTCGGCTCGACCGGGGAAGGACCACGCTCTCACAGAATACCAGCGTAAAATAGTAGTAGTTTAACTAATGCTGCCGTGTGTTCTCTACATTCACCATTCGTATGGTGAATGTAGACAACCGGAGACCCTTTTTGCTGGAAACGAGGCATTCCATCTTAGTCCTCACGGTGACAGCGCATCTGCATTTTGATCGTAATCGAGGATAGATGTAGATGTCTATGGGTCACAGCAACCACTTACCATCAGGTGGACTGTGTGCTCGTTTGTCACCATATCCTATATTACATCATATGCTAAGATTACTCACCAACATCTATTATTCTGCGTGAGTTTTGTTAAATCGTTCGCTGGCGTGGTGCGTTGCTATGTTCAGTGTTGAACAGCCAAAATGAAATTCTACGATTGTTAACGCTATGAATAACTTTAAAAATAAACGAGTGTTTTAATTTCATCATCTTAATCATTAGGACCTATCAAAGTAGACAACTGAAAATAGACATCTTCCATAAATTGCCACATCTATAGGGAGATATTTACCAGAGTTGCCACGTTTGGCAGGAAATTATTTCGAGTTGATATCAGGAAGATGCTGCTACCCACCTCCTGTTACGTTTGCCTCAGTCGCCTCTTATACTCGCAGATTTAAATTTAATTGCCATTATTATAAAACGTGGTTTATTGATTAGTATCGGTTACGATACGGTTAGATTTTACAATCGGAGTCACAGTCTTGGCAAAATTTAAAATTTACTGTCAAACTCCAAATGTCACATATTTTCCAATCGACTTATCTCTTGACTCTCGCTTAAACTTGAGAATAATTTAGAACTACTTTTTGTAATAAGACGGCCCAGGTTTGTTTTATAACTGACGTCTATTAAATAACGGACATTTACGTCGTGCGGTACGCTACCGACAAGGCTTTATGTAGGTTATACGTGTGTCATGGAAGCCGTACGGGGCCGATCTTTGAAGGCCAAAGGATTTCCCGATTTGTATAATCACTAAAGTAAGTTAAGTAACAAGCACTAACGGTACTTGTACTCGTTTGACCGAGTTTTGTTCGAGTGGACACATTCAGGTGTGTAATTTTCTATTACACACCTGACCTGCGAATTAACAAATTACGGTAATACAAGGCCCGCCACATTCATACGGAATTCCGTTTCGGAATTCAGATTTGGAATTCCGCTTTGGGATTCCGAATACAGCAAGTCCATATAAAATCGAGGATCTGTCACACACCTACGTTAGTAGTTAGTTTAGTTCAAAATTTTGCGGGCGAAACGGAATTCCGTATATGTGTGGCCGACCCAATCGTCGCGTTTCGGAATTTTGAAACGGAATCCCGTATGAAATATGTGGCGGGCCTAACATATAAAGGAGCGCAACTTTACAAAAAATAACCCTCACACATAAAAAATGTTCAAGCATTTCGCATTCAAGAAACAATTGTATGAATATCTTGTTGCAAATAACTCACTTAAATAATCGTGAACGCTTTGCACGAGTGAAGTTTGTGTGCTTTTGATGAAATTAATTTGGTGCCACTTTCTCATCTATATTTCTGCCAAGCGTTTCTGCATCGACTATTGTTTCAAAGAGTACATAAAGTTAGTATAATTTGCCTTAGTTCTTAATAATGACATGACAACGCACTAAGAGACTGCATACATAGTGTAATAAGTGGATTGGTAACTTGTTTATCATTTATTTTTAAATGAAAAAAGTAGAAGAGTATAGATTTTTTTAAATAACGGTGACAAATGAGCACACTCGATTAAGAAATAAAATTTAGATGCGTTGTAACCCCTGAAGACTAAGATGGAATGCCTCGTTTCCTTTTGGTCTTTGGTCTCTGTACTCACTATACGACCCATTCGTAGTACAACCATAATACAGGTGCAGCGTGGCTCTACCACGTTTAAAGTATTACAACATATGACGATGGAATAGACGCTACTTAAAAAAACATCGCCCTGCATTAAGACTTCATGTATTATGGGTGCGTTTAATAAACATAAATTGCACACAGACAAACATCCAGACCAGGACCAATTATAAATATTCGTCACAAACATTTGGTTCGTATGGAATTCGAACCAGCGCTCTGCAGCGCTGAAATCAAGCACTTAGTAACTGTACGAATGAACGCGTTTTTATTTTATAGTTTAAACTTTAAAATAAAAACGCGATTAATATTATCATGTCATTAAAAATAAATAGTTACAGCCTATATACGTCCCATTGCTGGGAACAGGCCTCCTTTCATTTCAGAGATAGTTTTAGGGTACGGAAGCCCGCCGCACTACCCCAATGCGTGTTGGTGAACTTCACATGTCTTCGAAATATTTTTTCTTATTTCTCAGACATGCAAGTTTCCTCGCGATGTTTCCTTTCACCGTCGTGCAGGTGGTAAATCAGTACTTAACATTGCAATTCACAATTTAATTGGTGCCGGTGGGGATCGAACTCTTTTAAAAGAAACTCTCCTAAAATTTATTAATACAATCCTGAAAATTCCTAATTCAACTGCGGTTAATTCCAGTGACACTAACACAAGGCAGACACTCGACGAGATTGAGTGGTGAATTATTTATTAGATAGAAAATGTGTTTGTCTCACAAACTGAAGTGAGACGTATAAACAGTTAGTGTTTAGTGTTAACACAACACATTGAATGAAAATATTTTTACAGATTATATCGCGTTTAATTTTTCACTTGTTTTTAATTCCCGACGTTTCGGGTGCTTTGCAGCACCCATGGTTACGGGATTAAACTCAAAATGTAGTATTCTGTTTGGTTTTTTATATCTTTAAAAGTATAAAGTGAATCGAAAGATGTGGTAGCTCAGGGGCTAAACACACTGCTGTAAACGCAAGCATTCAGGTTTGTTCCCCGCCCGCACCGAGGAAATTCACTATGGACTCAGCGGTGAAAAAAATTTAAGGAAACCTACATTCCTACAATCTGAGGAATTAATAAAAATATTTCGAAGAGATATGAAGTTCACGAATAAGTATACGAATTGGGGAATCGCGGCATAATTCCTTTCCCTACCTACAAAAAAATGAAAGGCGTAAATAGACTAAATTATAAAGTAAGTGCACAAAATCCTATTTTGTTAATCTCTTCGTATCATCAATATTATTGCTGTAGCAGGAATCGGCTCGACTTGAACGGTTTAAGACATTTATTTCTCAAAAAGAATACAATTCACTTATCATGAGAAATAACAAGTTAATAATTAGATACTAAATACATAAACTTATGAAGAACGGCAGGTACTTGTAAATGATCTGTTAAGTAGTGGATAGGCAAAATCTTGTTACTTGTTGTGGGTAATAAGAAAAGTACGTGTACAATTACATATCATTATTGAAAGAAAGTCTATAGCAATTACACATTGTTCATATTTGCAAGCAATTTGGATAGTATTTTTATGTTAATGGTTATATTTTAAATAATTGGTAAAATCAAATTAATTAAAGAAATAACATTAGCTTTTTGAATAAGTTATTGGTATTTAAAATCGAGAAAAATCTTTTAAGATGTGGTACTTTAATGTTTTTTGTATAAAATAAAGGACTGGATCTCTTTTATGTTATTAGGCAATTTATTATATAACTCTGCTCCTTCGTATAATATATTTTTTCTTACGTAGTTAGTTCGAGGTTGTCTTAGGCAAATATTATTTTGTCGTCTATTAATACGTTTTTGTATTAGTCCTTTCTTTGTAAGCATTATTTTAGAGTGTTTATCTTTATTTAGGTAATAATTTATGTATATGCATGTATTATATTTATAAATCTGTGATAGTGTCATTAATTGAGTTTCTTTGTTAATTTTTTCGGTGGGAGTTAGATGGTGATAATGGAATAATAGTTTGATTATTTTGTTTTGACATGTTTCAATTTGCTTTGGATTTGTTTTAGCCGCAGTACCCCATACCTCTATTATGTAGTCTAGATGAGGTTTAATCATGGAGTTGTATATAATATATCTCACTCATTTTGGCAGACAGCGAAAGTTACCTCTTAATATTACCTTGAGGTTGTAAAATAGCAGCATAATGCCGCTGCGTTTGACATACATATTTAAGGACGAGGATCAGAGACTTTTTGATGGCAACGAAACACTCCATCATAGTATTTAGGATAAGATTGCATTCTTAAGAAAATAGATTTACGTGTTTATAGGTCATTGCATCCTTTTACGGCTAGAAGTGGACAGTGTAAAACACAAGTGGTAAAATAAAAAAAATGTACATTAGACTTCATTATAAATAAAATGAGAACATCATCAACGTAGTCAGTTAAATACGCATTATTAAGGATAACTCAAAAACTACTGGTCAGATCTTAATCAATTTTATGTGCTACTACATAAAAAGCACCAGTTTTCAAATGAAAAAAAAAATCGGTTCACCAAGAAAAAAGTTCTAAGGTCAAGTAAAATATGGTCGAATTGAGTGCCTCCTCCTTTTTTTAAAGTAGGTTAAAATACATGTGTGTGGTCAATTCTTTTATATTATAAGTTGTTTTTAAATAAAATTAAAATGTGATGCGAACTTCTGTCCACCTGATGGTAACTGGCTCTTGCAGTTTATGAGCACCTGCAGCAAACTTCACACAAAGAAAGCCACAGATTTGTCACCTCCAAGTACAAAGATGAAATGCCTTGCAGCTTGTAATTATATTGGTTCTCTATACAATTCAGATCGAAACACTGCAGTGCAAGCACAGCTTGACGGCAAACATTAGTAAGACGGTGGTGGCACCTACTACGTAAACGAGCTGATAGACATACAAGGGGTAAAGGCAAAATAAAATACAACCGACTTTAGAATGAGAACATCATCAATGTATTCGCAGTCAAATAAATACGTGGTAGAGCCATGCTGCAGCTATATTGTGGTTGCAGCATGAATGGTTCGGTTCGACCGGGGTAGAACCACGCTCTCACAGAATACCAACGTATAATAACAGCTTAACTGCTGTGTTGCTGTGCTTCGTATGGTGAGTGTAGAGAAGCGGAGACCCTTTTTACTGGAAACAAGGCTTTCTCAGTCCTCAGGGCTGACAACGCATCTGCATTTTGATTTTTAATTGAAGAAAAATGTCTATGGGCCACAGCATTCACTTACCATCAGGTGGACTGTGTGCTCGTTTGTCACCCTTATTCTATAAAAAAGCAGTAAAAATTAATGTATTTTCTTGTTAATATACTTTACCTAACTAGCTGTCTGACTTTTCCAGGGATATTAAGGAGTTTAGAAAATGAACAACTAATTTACTAAATTTTATATAGTTTTAGTGATATACATAGTGATATTGTGAAGTAACTGATACAAGCTGTGTAATCAAAAATGTTGTACAACCGACTTTAATATAAATAAAATGAGAACATCATAAACTAATTCGAAGTCAATTAAATATGCATTATTAAAGATAACTAAAAAACTACTACTACAGATCTTGAATAAATTGATGTGGAACTACATGAGATGCACCAACTTCAGATAAAAAAAGAATCATCAAAACCGGTTCACCAAGAGAAATATACAGGGTGTCCCAGAAGTCGACGTCAAGCCGAAAGTTTCTGATAGGTGAGGCCATACTAGTTACCAGAAAAGTATAAAAAAATCTAAGTCATGTATTTCAGAAATTATAGTAATTTTTATTTTTTTCGATAAAATGTACACCATGAGACAGTTTTTTCATTTCTGCTGCTACAAATATTTACTTTTTGCCAATTTTTTTTCTCTTACGTCATTCTGAATAGTGCTTCTGTAACCTGTAATCCTAAACTCTGTGCCGATTACTCCAGCTTGAAAGAAAACGTAATTTTATACCGACCCAAGTTTTCAGAATTAGTTTTTCGTACTAATTCAACTGAACGTCCTGGAAAAAATTGTACTACGCCAGTTTGGCAAGTAGCTTCAAAAGTTAGCGCATTTAATAAGGATTCTAACGTGGTATAACACTTACTCCATTATTTCTTAGATCAGCCATAAAACAATTTTGTTAAACAAAGTCAGTTTTTAACAATTTTTCGGAACTTACATTAAAACGATTCTAGTGCAACCAAAGCGTTCCTAATGACCACAGCGTGGTTTAAATGAAATAGAGAGAGACATTCCATAAAGTATGAGCGAGACAGATAGTGACGCTAATGAGACACAGACGCAAATACAAACTAAATAATAATAATAATAATAATAATTTTGTATATTTATCGTTTCATTTTAATTTATAATTATATATTTATATAACCCAACCAGATGAGAAAACTATATAGATACCCCAAATAATAATAATTTTATTTCAGATAACCAAGTGATCCATAAAATTTGTTAGTAAATATGGAACTTATAACATATGTTAGTACCTAAATCTAATTCTTAAATACAAGTGCCTTATTAACTAAACATAGGCGGTAATATTGCTTAAGGAGGAATGATTCGTATCTTTCAGCAATTACTTTCATGATGGAGTTGGAGCTAGCCCGCACCCTACCAAGCAACGAGGCTGCTTTCTTTCTTATAAGGGCGTAATAGTCATCACTTAAGTAATAAAATAATGGTTATAAAATTAAGACAGTCAGTTTCGTTTTTATGATAAAATTTTACTTATGACAAAATATTACTTATTTTACAAAACATGTTCAAATTGCCGTCATATCATCAATACATGACTTAAATTTTTTTTATATTTTTCTGGTAACTAATATGACCTCGCCTATCAGAAAGTTTCGGCTTCACGTCGACTTCTGGGACATCCGATATGAGGAATACCTCCTCCTTTTTTAAGTCGGTGTAAAGGAGTCCAATCACTAAGAGAAAATGATTCAGATAACAGAAAGTTGACACTATATTGTTCAGCTTGTAATATAGTTATTTAAATGGAGGGCTATGCCAAATTTGGCTTATAGTATATGATATTAGGAGAAAATATATTGAAATGCTATATGTGTCGCTGTTCTTGGCAATGACGATGCCGCCGTCTGTCTTTTATGATGTGCTTAAAAGGGTCATTACAACTTGGCCTGGATAGCACTTTTTATTTTACTTAAAAATCCCGTCGTTAAATATATATTTTAGAAGAAATGTGACAAGCACACACTACACCTGTTAGTACGTGGATGCTGTGGCTTATAGATATTCATCCCCAATTAAGAGTATAAATGCAGATACGTTGTTGTCCCTGAAAATTGAGATGGAATGTCTTGTTACCAGTAAAAATGGTCTTGACACGAAATACAGCCGCATTATGCTGCTATTTTACGCTAGTATTCTGAGAGCGTAGCCCTTCTCCGGCCGAGCCGACTCATTAATAACAGGACACAAAACTGTGTATTTAATAAATTATATATTATTTTTAATTTTATATACAGTTTTGTGAATTGGAACCTCGTCATCATCATCATTAAAGCTACATTACAAGTCCACTTATGAACATTGGTCTCGGTCGTGAACTTTAGTGAATTTATTAAGCTTCAATACATTCAAGACATTTTATAGCGATAGTAGCCTATTAGTAAAGGTTGTCGTGAAGCGACAATAAAAACTAAAGAACCTAACTTAACTACAACGAAAACAACCAAAATAAAATAAATTATTTAAAAATTTGAAAAAAAATTACAGTTTCTTTTATAAAAAAAAGGTATGAAGGTGATGATGGGTTGTAATGAAGATGGTGATTTACAATATTATTAAAAAAAATAACAAAGATAAAGATACTGCAACGAAGTATGCACAGGCTATGCCTATGATAGGTGCACAGCTCCTGCTCTAGGTACACGCAGAATCTGGAGAAAGCACACGCAGCGTCTGGAGAAGGTACACGCAGCGCTTGGAGTAGACACACACAGCGTCTTGAGCAGGTACGCAGCGTCTGGAGTAGGTCCACGAAACGTCTGGAGTAGGCACGTAGCGTTTAAAGTAGGTACACGCGGCGCTTGAAGTAGGCAAACACAACTTCCGGAGTAGACACACACAGCGTCCGGAATAGACACGCAGCGTCTGGAGTAGGTCCACGCAACGTCTGGAGAAGGCACGCAGCGTTTGAAGTAGGTACACGCGGCGCACTAGTAGGCGGAGGCGTAGGCGTGGCTAGGCGACGACTTAAGGAGCGGGCAGAGGCTTGCAGGATCCCGAGGCAGTGCGGAAAAGGCCTTTAGGAGATGCTTCAAGTATCAAAGCTCAAGTCCAAGTCAGACTCCCTCTCAGAAAATGATATGTAAGTATGTATAAGCATAACACTACAAGGTGCCGACTATAAATCTTAAAAGTCATGAAGTTCAAATCCGCAATTCAATTTCTGTTGTGAACCACTCCTAATACAACCATTTGAAGCTTAACTGAAGTGGTATAAACAGAAATATTAGTATTGGTAGCACTTCTAGTATTAAAAAAAAGATATAAGTGATACTTATATAATAAATAACAGTAAATGTATAAAGATTTTCATAGTAATTGTATAAAGTATTATATTAAAAAATTAGTGTCTTCAAAAAAACCGACGGGTTCATTGTTGATTAATACCAAGATAGAGGTTTTCCCGAACCAGTTGTAAAGCTTAAATAACTTTTAACTTTTGATAAGTACTCTTGAAATCTATATTCCATTCTATTCAAACCCTATTTATCCCGATAAAGGAAAATTTTCTGAGAAGGGTTTAAAAATCTCTCTGCAATTTCAATCAGAAGGTACTTGTAATCATAAAGATAATAAAATTGCCTCACTGAACAACCCATAGAATACTATAATACGCATTAGAATGGCTGTCAACCTTATTTTGTACAACAGGTGTCGTCAATAACGTCGTATTATCACTACTACAAACCCGATTCGCTGTATCGACAGACAGATTTTAATACATATTTATTTGTAAATAGCGTGCAAATTGGCATTTTCTAAATAATTTGCAAAATGCTACGGTGCTCCCCGATACTTCTTCTGCCGATTTCTTTCTTTCCCTTTAACCCATCAGCTTGGTCTTTATCAATTTTTTAACTATATTTAATTGAAGATATTCTATTAAGACTTATATGTTTATATATCTAGTTGTAAGTATTTAAGTATCGCAACCAAATGAGAACACAACAGAAATATTACATAATAATAATAATAATAAAGCTATTTATTTGTCTCAATTCACACATCGTTATTACAAATGTACGAATAATAAACATAAATTTAGTATAAAAGCATACTAAAGTTTAACAAAATTAATAAGACAATCTGGTCTGTGACTCATGTGATCATGGCTTAATGATTTCGATAGAGGGCAGCATAATTACTCGTTTGTTTGTATGAGACAGTCCGTCCATCAATTTTTCAAATTCAATCCGTCCATGTCATGCTATAGAATATACGTAGAATATCTTCAATAAGTTACGACGAGGCTTTTACATACTAGAGCCATGCTGCAGCTATATTAGTAGTATATAGTTAGCATGAATGGGTCGGTTTGACCGGGGAAGGACCACACTCTCACAGAATATCAGCGTAAAATAGCAGCTCAATGCTGCTGTGTTTCGTATGGTGAGTGTAGAGGCCCCTTTGACTGGAAACGAGGCATTCCGTCTTAGTCCTCGGATGACAACGCATCTGCATCTTGATTCCTAGTCGAGGATAGAGTCTGTCAGGTGTCTATGGGCCATAGCAACCACTTACCATCAGGTGAACTGTGTGCTCGTTTGTCACCCTTTTCCTATAAAAAAAGTGAATTTATTTTATATTTTATATTATAAGAAAAGTCTATTTCTGTTTAAACACACTCACTTGACGAAGATAAATTCACACATCATTACTTGGCACAGTATAATAACGTTGATTTATGGTTTATTTTTTTTCTGTGGTATATTTATGAATATTGGATGAATGTAGGTTGCAGTCGCACTATTCATTTGATGAATATTAATTATTACGACGCAAGTGTCTCAAGTTGACAAATTACTTCCAAAGTTTACGCATAAGTAATGACGCGAGGAAAAGTAAATCAGAACGCACCCGATCTGTCATTAACAAGACGCGGGAAAACGATGCAAGATGGACGTCGTAAAATGACCCCTCATATCCGCGTACATGAAATATGGTTGTCTGTTACAGCAGATAATTCTAGATTTATTTGTCTTGCGTGGATGAATTAAATATTATTAAAATACTAATGTCAGAAGAAATAAATGTTTTATTGGAAGAAAAAAAATCTATTGGAAATAATGGTCTCGTTCAGTCTATCGAACAATTATAAGTCCAGAATTATATTCTGTACCCTTACGTTTTCAAATTCCTCCACTTTTTTTTCTTTATCTTGACATGGAATTGTTTCTTCCAGTCCTTTAGCTTTTAAAATTATTTTAATATGATACATCTAAACATGCCAATTTGAATACATTTTAAGTATGAATTATTATATTTACTAGATAGAGTTCTAGTAAATATAATAATTCATGTAATAGATTATTAATATTGCAATGATATTGTGACGGCCCGATATTATTATTAATAATTAAATTCAATATAAAGTGGCGTCAAAAATAGTTTTAAAAGATATATATTAAGCAATTAAGTTAAATTAGTAAACATAAAGTTAATATATTTCAGACATTAGCCCAATAACATAGTAAATTAAAGGCAAAATTATTGTTTTTCGTAATAAATAAATTTATTTAAAAACTTGAAAAAATATTTAAAATAAGATAAATAATAGAAATACAAGTCAAAAAACATTATAAAATAAAGTTAAATAACGTTTATAAGATAATTAGAAAATTTGTTAAAAATTGTTTAAGTCATGGGAGGTGTTCATGTATAAAAGAAAATTTTCCTAAGTTGTGGAAGGAGTTCACGTATAAAAGAAAATTTTCCTAAGTTATTGAAGGTGTTCATGTATAGATGTCTTGTATGGAGGAGCTGCCGGAGATACATTCCTGCAGTTGTACATATATATGGGGTGGTCGGGAGCCCCACTGCCTGAAGTACTGTAGCACAATGACTAGTCCTATATTAGGGACTTATGATATTAAACTCAATGATACAAAAGCAATACTATAGAAGGTTTCCATGATGAATTTGCATTACAATAGTAGGGTCGTGGGTTCGAACCCTATATATGAATGACTTATGAAAGTAAGGTCTATGATTCAAAAGCAATACTATAGAAGGTCTCTGTGATTAATATGCATTACAATAGTAGGGTCGTGGGTTCGAATCCTATATATGAATGACTTATGAAAGTAAGGTCTATGATTCAAAAGCAATACTGTAGAAGGTCTCTATGATTAATATGCATTACAATAGTAGGGTCGTGGGTTCGAATCCTATATATGAATGACTTATGAAAGTAAGGTCTATGATTCAAAAGCAATACTGTAGAAGGTCTCTATGATTAATATGCATTACAATAGTAGGGTCGTGGGTTCGAATCCTATATATGAATGACTTATGAAAGTAAGGTCTATGATTCAAAAGCAATACTGTAGAAGGTCTCTATGATTAATATGCATTACAATAGTAGGGTCATGGGTTCGAATCCTATATATACATGACTTATGACAGTAAGGTCTATGATACAAAAGCAATATTATAGGAGGTCTTCTTGATGCATAAGCATTGTATGGGGTGGTCGGGTAACTGACTGCTCCTAGTACTGTAGCAAAATGACTAGTCCTTATTAGGGACTTGAAAAGGAATATTATGGTGGCGTGTGTGCTGCTTCACGAGCAATTGGTCCGAGGTAAACTTGGACTCGCTAACCGATGTGTCCTAGACATATCATCTTAGTGTCGGTGGTAAGCGGGTTTGTTGTAGCAATACGGCTTTCCCGTGGACATCGCACACCCATACCGTTTGTGGGCGACGTCGTTGCGCATAGCGATGTGTCGTCTATCTTTCGGATTGGGATGATGAGTGTGTTTGGTAGCACTTTTAAGTGTAACAGGCATACTCAACTTCATGTCTTAGTGCATTAGCGCTATGATACGTGGAGTTTTGTTCATTGGCGTCTTAGTAGCGTGCTACTATGATACGTTGGTGATATTTTTTATATAACAACAATAAAAACTTTGTTACCAAAATCGATAGGGATCATGTGGATGTGTTGTGAGGGGGCGCCACCCGTATGATAGTTGCATTGATGCCTACTGCTATTTGCGGTATTGCGTCTTGTGATGGATCTGCGGGTGTGCTGCGCCTGATTCGACGCATTCCTGTTGTTCTGGTCGATGGAGGTATACAATTAACATCTTAGTGTCGGTGGTAAACGGGTTTGTTGTAGCAATACGGCTTTCCCGTGGACATCGCACACCCATACCGTTTGTGGGCGGCGTCGTAGCGCATAGCGATGCGTCGTCTATCTTTCGGATTGGGATGATGAGTGTGTTTGGTAGCACTTTTAAGTGTAACAGGCATACTCAACTTCATGTCTTAGTGCATTAGCGCTATGATACGTGGAGTTTTGTTCATTGGCGTCTTAGTAGCGTGCTACTATGATACGTTGGTGATATTTTTTATATAACAACAATAAAAAATTTGTTACCAAAATCGATAGGGATCATGTGGATGTGTTGTGAGGGGGCGCCACCCGTATGATAGTTGCATTGATGCTTACTGCTATTTGCGGTATTGCGTCTTGTGATGGATCTGCGGGTGTGCTGCGCCTGATTCAACGCATTCCTGTTGTTCTGGTCGATGGAGGTATACAATTAACATCTTAGTGTCGGTGGTAAGCGGGTTTGTTGTAGCAATACGGCTTTCCCGTGGACATCGCACACCCATACCGTTTGTGGGCGGCGTCGTAGCGCATAGCGATGCGTCGTCTATCTTTCGGATGGGGATGATGAGTGTGTTTGGTAGCACTTTTAAGTGTAACAGGCATACTCAGCTTCATGTCTTAGTGCATTAGCGCTATGATACGTGGAGTTTTGTTCATTGGCGTCTTAGTAGCGTGCTACTATGATACGTTGGTGATATTTTTTATATAACAACAATACCAACTTTGTTACCAAAGTCGATAGGGATCATGTTGGGTGTGTTGTGAGGGGGCGCCATCCGTATGATAGTTGCATTGATGCTTACTGCTACTTGCGGTATTGCGTCTTGTGATGGATCTGCGGGTGTGCTGCGCCTGATTCGACGCTCTCTGTGGTTCTGGTCGATGGAGGTATACGGGTGGTGATGTCTGCTGGGATGTCTGGTGGGATGAAACTGTTAATGTTCGTAGTGAATATCTAATAGGTTGTGACGATGGAAAAATTAAATAAATGAACCAATTTTTTTTTGAAAAATAAAACAAGATTTACTGATACTTTCTCAAATCAAAGCTAATTCAGTTTGTCTAGACGAATATGCGATTGTATCAATTAACGAAACGTTTTCTTAAGACACAGTTATCTGTCAAAAAGATAAATTATGTGCGATTTGTGGGTGCTAGAGTGTCTAAATAGCGCTTCTGTTGAGACATCTTGTATTTAAATAGTTATACAAGATAAGTCTCAGTTTTAATAGCAAACATTAAAAATATCTACGTTTTAATAATCAAATATTTTGATTTTGTACTATAGGTTAATATTTGTGTCATCATTATCATCATTACAGCCCTTGAACATAGGCATAGAACATGAAGCGACAGTAGCCTAATGGCAGGGCGCGGATCGCGAACTCAAAAGGTCGTGGCTCTCCATAGCTCGCTGAGCGACTTTGAGTGTCCTCATACGGCCAGCAGTGAAAGACCACGTCTCATTTCCATATGTCATCACTGGCAACACGCACTGGTTGTACAATTTCGTTCTCAGGTTCTGAGGTACACCTGACGAGAAGATGTAACGTAATTTCCCGAACGCTGCCCACCCGAGTTGAATCCCTCGATTGACATCTCGGTCGAAGTTGGACTTACCTAGTCAGACTATTTGTCCCAGGTAAACGTACTCATCAACAACTTCGAGCTTAGTGCTCCCAACAACTCCTGGCATAGGTGTGACATGTGAATATTTGTGTGTGTGTGTGTGTGTGTGTGTGTGTGTGTGTGTGTGTTTTTTTTTAATCAAAATTGTCAAGTTTTCATAATCTACAGTAGGGTTTCCCCCTGTATCGTGGAAGCGGTCTCTATACATAAGTTGCTCATGAACAAACATCCAGACCCGCAAAAATTATTTATTTACCATAACAATAATTGTTCCGTGCGGGATTTGAAGCTGTGGCCCTGGATCGCTTTTACCAAACGCTACCGTACCGTCAAAGTAATTATAGATTGTTATGAAAGGAAATGATAAAATCTTATTTTAACTCTTATTAAAAACTTTTCTTTAACTTACAGTGTTCGTGTGTTTGTTAGGAAAAAATCTTGCAAATGAATTTGAAAACAGTTGTGCTTGACCGTTGTGCTGTTTTCTTTTATTTTACCACGTTTCGTCGTCACGTTAGGGTGGAAATTAGTTATTTATTTTAAAGTGATTTACCAATGAGCTAAGGACTGGAAATTTGCAACATTGCTTCGAATTAGATGACAGTGTAACACTGTAAAAAAATGGGTATATTAAAAAATACAATTTCTTTTTAAAATTTCTCTTTTTTAAAGATGAAAAAATAACGTTGGAAGACGCGCTGAAAACTTACAAAACTAAGTTTATAAAAGTGTCATATGTACTCTATGAAGAACTAAATATTTTATCTGTAGACATTAACAATATGTTTCCTGCCAACATCGGTGTGCAATCTCATGTGTCCGCCATTGTGGACGCTTTTTATCGCGCGGAAATTCGCGACCATTAGACAAACCTGAATACTATTGTACACTTTACATTGTTGTCACAACTTTTCATTTCATTTTGTTAAATGACAGCGTTGTCATAAATGTATACTGTACTGTACTGTAAGAAACGTTTTCTTACTATCTCATGTTATTTTTTATATTTTATAATTTTTATTTACTTTCTTGAATCTTAAGTTAAGCAATATATACTACTTAGACTATATTTTCACTACAGTACGTGAGAATAGTATGGTCATCCGATTAATATGGTCACTTTCTTGTAACTCAAAAACTACAGGCTTGTTCGCAGTGTTGGCTCTGTAATGCGATAGCTCTTTATCAGTGAATCAAATAATAAAGTGTCAAAAGGGCGCTGCTTTATCCACGCCATTTTGACAGTTGACATTATGGTAAATATTTTAGTCGATTTCAGTATTGTGTAGTGTAGTTAGTTTTTTTAAGTAAATTTTTCGAAATATTCCTAATGATTGCCAAAGCTTGTTTGCTATTTTTTTCTTAATGTATTAGTTATAGCATACAACTGTGTTTTGTCTCTGTGCTCCGCCTAGTTTTGATTTTATAGGGCAGCAAAACACAAGGTGATATTACCCTCACGTACCTTAGTATTTAACTAGATAATTGGTAACTTCTTTTCTGCCTACGAGTCCATCTCGGTAATTTTTTTGTTTCCTGGACTCTTTCTCGATGTAAACTTTATTTTTTCAAAGTTTTACTTCATGCATTCGTATAAAGATTACACGGCTTATTATAGGACTATCCATAGATTACCTAGGGGGAATATTTGTCGTAGTTGTTACGGTTTTTTTACGGTTGCCCTTTGTCGCTTCTTACGCCACCCACGGGTTGGTATAGGATATTATACTATAAGAGTATTCATCATACCAGGAGGCCAATGTTTAACAGTGAACATTAGAAGAATAGATGGAGAAATATAGCAAAGTTGCAATAACTGTGCTGTAATTTTTCCATCTAAAGTTTTTTAAATATTTTTTATTAAAATTTTGTTTTCAAGGGAAGGATAAAAATAATAAAAAATTTAAAAGTGTAGCTTTTTGAACTTAAAATTGCCCTGATTTGATTGTTGACAATGTGGACAAATACAACAAAATATGTTGTGATACTGTTTTCCTGTAAATAAACTACGATTTATAAATTTGAAAAAGGATATCTCGTAAGAAGAAACTTTGTTCGGCCCCCATTCATAAAGTAAAAAGATTTCCTTAAACATGATCGTCGCATATGTAATATTAATTTCCGCTCAGTATACGTTTGAACCGAACGACAGAACCCTCAAAAATCTTGTCACAATAGTGAGAAGTAAATTTTAAAAATCGTTTAGAAAAATAAATCATAGGGAAGAGATTTTTAGTTTAATTTAGGAAGATTTTGAAATTAGAAAATTGTTGCACGCCATAATTAGTGCCCGGTACATGGCGACATTGGTTACCACTAACGCCCTCTAGTATCGATTAGCAAAACTAGGAGAGTCAAAATCCTTCCGGAGACTTCCATACCAGAACTTTCTACATCTTGTCAATCTAGACCGGTATGTACTCGAACATTCTAGATGTTTCAGTAGAAGAGGCCCTATATAAGGTCGGTATAGACCGCGACCCGGATCAGTATTGAATTACTTCAAGAAAAAAGCGTACTCCTTTCTAAAAGACCGGCAACGCACCTGCAATTCCCCTGGTGTTGCAGTTGTTCATGGGCGGCGGTAGTCACTTAACATTAGGTGAGCTGCATGCTCGTTTGCCCCCTCTTCTATATAAAAAAAGATTCGTTACCGACCTTTAAGGGAATTGTTTGCTTTTAACGCCGTTTTGTCGAAGGGTTGGCTACCATCAGATGTGCCGTATGCTCGTATCCTATAGAAAAGGATGAATATATGAATTTAGTTTAGCCAATGAGACAAAGACAATCATAATCCAACTCTATACAATTTTTGGTGAAGCTTCTTTACTTTTTTATTAAGTTAAAGATGAGTTATCAGTCAAACATACAGAAATTCATAATACATTATTACGTAAATATAATCCTATGTCCAGTTATATCGAAGGAATATTAAGAAACGGAGCCAAAATTGTATATTTTAAGTAATTTAATTGTCTCGTATTCAGCGAATTGTGCAAAAGTGCTTGTAGTCAGTGGCAAGCATTTAGGAAAACTGGGCGAGTGTCCAATATACGAAATGTCTTTATAGTTTGGTCGCAATTATCGCCAAGGCTGTGCACTGATAATGTTCTCGTAAGTTATAAGCTTGGAAGGAACAGCTAATTTAATTTAAGCTATGTGGGAAAGGTCAAATAGAAACATCATAGTCAATCAAATGGCCGATAAAAATCAACTTCTAGGTTTCTCGGTGGTAGTGTTACGTGAAAGAGGCACGCCGCAGCTATATTATGGCTGTAGCACGAATAGGTCGGCTTGACAGGGGAAGGACTACGTTCTCACAGAATACCAGCCTAAAATAGCGGCTTAATGCTGATGTGGCGGCGCTGTCGTCGTGCAACAAGCGAAAACACATCGTAACCTAAATCACGCTATCAAAGTTTCGAAGTAAAAACAGTATATATGGAATAGCTCCGAACTACCACTTAGTGCCTTGGCCGCTCCCCGGGCTGAATACCTTGTTTGGCGGAAGATCTCCCCTTTTCTATCCACGACCAAACTGGTGACTAACCGACGTGATTTGAACACGCAACCATACAACTTTCGGAAACTATGACTTCTCAAACCTTCGTCATTTCCTCAAGAACCCCTACTACTACCATTTATTCCCGATAATCGTCTTCTACAGTATTCAGCTTCTGCAAGCCAGTCCGACTTGTCTTTATCTCGACCCACCGCAGATTTATAAGGCAGACTTCTGGCACTTGCTCCTACACTTCGTTCTCACCGGCATCACTTGCAATTTCGTAGTACGGCATGCATTACACCCCGGCATATCGTTCGCACCAGCGTCACAGACCTTTACGCAAACAGCATGCATTCCTCACTGGTATTAAGGACGCACTGGCAATCGGACTACCGATCTCCGATCTCACCAGGGGAGTGATGTGGCAGCGCTGTCGTCGTACCACGATCAAAAACGAAGTTCCGAAGTAAAAACAGTATGTATATATCCGTACTACCACTTGAAATATAAGCCGCTCTCCGGGCCCGGGCGGAACACCTTGCCCGGCGAGAGATCGTCCCTTTACCTTCCATGGTCAAACTGTTGTACATGTATTTTGTATAGTGAGTGTAAGAGAACCTGAGAATATTTTAACTAGAAACAAGGCCTTCCACTACCTCAGGGGTGACGATGAATCTGCATTTTTATTCTTAACCGAAGATAGAAGTAGATGTTTATGGGCCACAGCCACCAGCTAGCGTCAGATGGACTGTGTGTTCGTTTGTTACCCTATTTCTTTAAAAACAAATCTAGAAAAAATATTTTTAGTCGGTAAACTTCTTTTTTGCCTAGGAATCAGTTCGAGTAGGAAGTACCAGCTCCTACTCGAAATCCTACCAGCGTGCACAGCGGTGTCCCGGTTAATTAGTTAATTTTTGATCAGATCTACGCAGAACGAGCTTACAATATCTTAAAGTCTTGCAGTTGTATGCTTGGTTTTGGATTTAATTTTGTTAATTATAGGATCCCAAACAGATGGCAGCCACCCATCCATCTTCTCTATTGAAATTCGGATGAAACAGAAACAAAAACAGAAACTTTTTTATTTAATATAGATTATAAACAATACTTATTTAAAGTCACTTTTTCATTTACCACTTGTTTGCAAAAAAAAAACCTCAGTCCTGGGAAGAATCAGCATGAAACCCAGCGGGACTATTCTTTTTTCAAATAATAGCTTACAATCGCGTTGTAAGTAGCAATTAACAACACAAAAGAAATTAGAAATAGCTTGGTAGCAACCACTCTTCCTAGGGGTTATTATCATCCATAAATCCCTTAATATTATAATAACCATTTTTATACAAACTAAGTCTAATAAAGTTTTTGAACTTCGTGTATATCAAATTTTGTATATTTTCTGGGATTTTGTTGCAAAAGCCTATATATACATCACCCCAATAATGAATTACTGACTCGGTGGAGTCGAGCAACTGGTACTACTAGCTTGTGTCTGTTCCTAGTATTTACAGAATGAATATCGCTTATTTTTGCAAAACTACTTTTATTTTGTGTACGTACAATAAATTTTATACGAGTTTTATACATTTAGTTTTAGTTCCATTTAAATGCAAATTATTAACATTAAACCAATTAACTAAGTTATAGCATAATTTACTTCATCGTAATTTAACAACTGTCGTTTTATTTTGAATATTAATAAAGTATCATCAGCAAATAATACTATATAATGGTTATCCCCTGCTATGTAAGGTAGGTCATTAATGTATACAAGAAACAGAAAGGTGCCGAGAATTGAACCATGAGGCACGCCCAATGTACAATGGACCCAGAAGAACTCATACTATTAATGACAATTTTTTGCGTCCTCTTACTTGAATATGAAATAATTAATTTAAGAGCATCACTTCTTACACCGATGTTTTTTTAATTTCAATAGCCTCGCGTATCATCCTTGGTAGGAATTGATGTTCCTTTGCGAGAATTTGTTATTTATCGTCACCACCATTACATCAATCGCGATCATCACCACCATTAAATCAATCTGATGTAATGGTGGTGATGATCGCGAACATGTTCACAGACTGCAGACCGTGAACATGAGCGCTGTAAAGCACCCAAAACGTCGAGAAACAGTAAAGAAAAAAAATCAGTTCATTAAACGTGATAAAATCCGTATAAATAGTTTTATTCGATAGAATATAAGTATTTTTTGAGTTTCTGCAATATCGTTTTATTTATGGCCATAGACTTTGAGAAAATTCGTGTTATTTTTGAATATGAGTATTGTATCGACGTGGAAACAATGCGTCTCGAACGGCACGCATTATCAATGACTCACGAATGGATTTCGCGTTATTGGTTCTATCCCTTTCCTTCGGGAAATCTGGCGCGGGTTCAAATTCTGCGATAATTCGGGACGAGCGGATTTTTGCTGCATTAAGGATGGGTCTATTAGCCAAATACTAAAATAATATTCAATTCTAAGATGACGTTAAAGATGACGTTGTTGGGGCTACCCCGATTTTGCATTAAGCATACATAAATACGTACGTACATTAAGCATGTTTGCAAAGACGCATGCGGATTACTACACCATTATGAAAAAGCAAAATAGCCTCGTTGCTTCGCAGTGTGCGGGCTAGCTCTAAGTCTATCATGAAAATAATTGCTGACAGATATGTCTCATTAATTTTTAAGCAATATTACCACCTGTGTTTAGTTGATTAAGCACTTATATTAAAGAATTAGATTGAGGCACTAACATAAATTATAAGTTTCATATTTACTAACATATTATATGGATTACTTGGATATCTGAAAAAAAAATATTATTATTGTGGGGTATTATTAGTGTATTCTCATCTGGTTGGGCTGAATAAATATATAAAAGGAAATGATAAATATACATAAATATATATTTCATATACTAACATAAATAAATAAATAATACATAAATAAATAAAAGCCCAACCAGATGGAGGCTCTCGGGAAGGGAGACCAAACGGCCGAGGGTTAAGGGGAAAGGGAAAGAAACCTGCGGACGATGCGGGCGGTATCGAGGAGCACCGCCTTCTGCGTTTGAGCCTGGAGCGGTCCGTCACGGAGTCCTAGCCGCCTCAGTGACCCGAGAGGCTGACTCGAATTAGCCCGTTAGCAGAAAAGACTATAGGTATAATTTCGGTCGGCAGACCAACCCACATTTCGGTCACCTCGTGAGCCAGGTCCAGATATTTTGTTTGCTTATCTGTTTCAGCTTTTTAATTATTATTATTTTTAACGAAATCTTAAAATTGAATGGCGTTTCAGTATTTGGCCGTAAGATATTTTACATCTCTCATTTCATCATCTATGTTATTTTTATTTTATTTTGTTATTTTAAGACATTGAAAAGCTCCCGGGTTCGAACCCCGGATAGAGCCTAAATTAGTAGTTGGGATTTTCAGTCAGGAAATTCGCTGTAATAGTCTGGAGTAAGAAATTTGGTGGTGTTTTACCCCCGTGCTTTGGAAAGCACCTAAAGCCGTTGGTCGTATCAGAGTGCCGCCCCGTCCAGTGCACATGTGTATACAAAAATCCTGTCCAGTTAGGCTAGTCTTCGTTAAGGTTGCCAACCGAAATCTTGTCTGAAGGACTTTATTATTAAATTCTGTCTAGAAGACCGCTTATAGGGGTGAGAGTTATGATCTGCTGTGAACAGGCTGATGCAGTTATTCTTTTTACAAAACTTTCAAACAAATACATTTTCCGTTTCATCTTTATCTATATGATTCTCCCGTACGCCCGTATGTGACTGAACTCCTCCTAAATGGCTGGATGGATCTCGATGAAATTTTGTGTATGATTAAGTTAACTTGAGAACGGTTAAGATTCAAAATTGGACGCGATAGGTGGCGCTGTTGTCAAATTTCATAAATCACCCTTGCCAAGATAGGAGGGGTCGCTAGGTGTTTTTTTTATAAGGGTGACACAAACGAGCACACAGTCCACCTGATGGTAAGTGGGTGCTGTGGCCCATAGAAATCTACATTTATCCTCGATCAAAACGCAGATGCGTTGTCACACCTGAAGACTAAGATGGAATGCCTCGTTTCCAGTAAAAAGCATCTCCGGATCTCTACATTCACCGTACGAAACACAGCAGTATTAAGCTGCTCTTTTACACTGGTATGTACCTATATTATCTAAAAGAATCCTCCCAGAAAAAAATTATATTTTTTCGTAGGTAGTGTGCATGAAAAAACATTTTTTACTTTTCCTCGTAGTGTACACCGCTAAAAGGAAACAGTTTTTAAACATGGCACATGAAAATTTTATGCCACGCCACGTACAAGCGCGCCCAGACAAGCGATGCTCACGAATTTTCTGCGCCTCGATCACAAATTGTAAAAGTAGTACGGAAGTCATGATCTGAATAAAAAGACGCCGACGTTATTCTTTTCTTTATATTCTTTCCGACAAAGTTTTTTTTAGCTTATTAATATAGAAATATTGTAATACTCGAAAATGTAAATGATAGTATATTAGTAGTAAGCGACAATTATATATTGAATAATACTCATTTTACGGATTTTATCGCGTTAGATTTAATTTAATTTCAAAGTTTACTAATTTTCTCGCGTTTATTTAATGGTTTTTTTTTTGTTTACGGATTTCATTCGCTATGTTCTACTTGAGTAAATATACGAAATGATTAGACAATGACTTCATAAAACAGTATCTAACTACAGAACTAACAATTATATAATATTTTGACTTTGAATTTACTTTTAGACGACTTCAAACAGGAAGAGATTTTGTGTAATTTAATTTGTCTGTTTTTGGTATTTATGTTACGATGTTAGATGATTTACTGCGTAAGCTACGTGATGTCTTACATTTTGTTGTTCGGTATCGCTTATTTCTTATTGTTAGTTGCCAAATGTAAACCGTAATGATTATTTTTTATTAAATAGGTTATACCTAAACCGGTTACCGTGGCGGTGTTAGAATACCCACTACCCCGTATTATCCCGTGGGTGTCGTAAGAGGCGACAGAGGGAGACAGGCAGGAGATGGGCAGCAGCATTTTCCTCATAATGAATAAAAAAAAACTGAGGTTGTCAACCCGCTTGTCAACCGTGATTTGTATCGCAAATACGTTTAGCAGTGGACTTTAATATTCTGTAACGGTAGATTAAATACCTGAAGTACACATTAGATTTTTTATATTGTTGGTTAGTATATGTGTATGGTTAGTGATTACCGCCGCCCATGAACGACTGCAACACCAGGGGAATTACAGGTGCGCTGTCGGCCTTTTAAAAAGGAGTAGGCTCTTTTCTTGAAGGTTCCTAAGTCGTATCGGTCCAAAAAAATTGCCGTTGGTAAACGACTCCACAGAGGGGTCATACGAAGAAGAAAACTCTTAGTGAAACGTACAGTGGTGGACCGCCAAG
This sequence comes from Parnassius smintheus behrii, assembly GCA_036936625.1. Classification (NCBI taxonomy): domain Eukaryota; kingdom Metazoa; phylum Arthropoda; class Insecta; order Lepidoptera; family Papilionidae; genus Parnassius; species Parnassius smintheus. The sequence continues at coordinate 59,386,068 of JAUPFT010000001.1, read as the reverse complement.
CTAGATAAGTCTAGATTGTGTGGGTGGTGTTAGGAGGTTTGCCGTGTAGTGCGATTGTGTAATTTTGCGGTTAGAATCAGTTCAAACAATTCCTCAGAGCGCGTATTAGATAAAGGAAATTACTACATCTATAGTGTATAATCTTATTCAATTTTGTGAAGAAAAAAATCACTATCAAGCATCGGAAAATTGGGAATGAAGTTTTTGATGTAATTCGTTAGACGACTTTCTAGTTTTTACTTTGAGCTTACGATACTGCTTAGTTCATTCAAATGATAGTGAGAAGCCACCTAGGGCTTCATCACCACTTACCACCAAGTGGATAAATGCACCAATAAAACGGATCAAGTAGTAAAACAAAAAATCATACCTAATTAAAAACAAAACTAAGAAGAATAAAATATATTTTGTCTTATTTATCATCTGAAGTCGTTCTAAAACACTTACTCAAAGAATGAGGGCTAATAATCAACCGCTCATTAGATGTCACTAGCTGACAATGAGCTGAAGTTTTTGTCACATAATGTAATTTAATTGAGATATTAATTATAAATAAAAATTTATCTTTTTTTAAATGTTTCTTCTTTTATGAATATCAGTGGTTTGGTTCATTTATTTCAATCTAATTCATATAAAATACAACTAATATTAAAGAAATAAACATTAACCTTAACATTTTTAGAACAAATTAGCTACCCCGCTATGAAATCTATCAAATGTTATTACACAGAAAATGTCATGGATTAAGTCCTGAGTTTAGTATTTTTTTTAAATCGGTTTTAATTTTTGATTTGTCACATGTTTCCTTCCGATTTCCTGCAATCTGTGAGAGTGGTTTCCTAAAAAGGGACGGAAATGCGTGACAGGAAGTCGGGAAGCGCGCACTATTTGATTTGACCAATGAGCACGCGCGGTGGTAATAAAGTGTGCTGTTATATAAACTAATTTGTGTATATAACCTATATTAATAAAAATGTGTTGATAATAAAAAAGTGCAGATCGTTGATAAAATATGCAAGTGAGTTATATAATATAATATATAAATATGTTAATATTTCAGTAAGCTTTTCTCAATTTTGAGGTTTATTTGTCGTGGTAATTCTCTCTGATCATTTAATAGATATTCTTAATTTTGATAAAAAATACAAATAGCTTTTTCAGGATACATTGTTAGAAATAGAAATAGAAACTTTTTTATTCAATGTAGATTATAAAAATACTTATTGAACGTCACTTTTTTAATTTACCACTGGTTCGCAAAAAAAAAAACCTCTGTCCTGGGAAGAACCAGCAAGAAACCCAGCGGGACTTTTTTTTTTAATAATAGCTTACAATCATGTTTACAATCAACAACACAAGATAAATTAGAAATAGCTTGGTAGCGATCACCCTTCCCAGGGGTTATTATCATCTATAAATTCCTTAATATTATAATAACCCTTTTTATACAAACTTAGTTTAATAACATTTTTGAACTTTGTGTATGACAAATTTTGTATATTTTCTGGGATTTTGTTGTAAAAGCGTATACATCGCCCCAAGAATGAATTACTGACTCGGTGGAGTCGAGTAACAGGTACTACCAGCTTGTGTCTGTTCCTAGTATTTACAGAATGAATATCACTTATTTTCGCAAAACTACTTTTATTTTTGTGTACGTACATTACATTTTCATAAATGTATTGAGAGGCCAGAGTTAATATATTAATTTCTTTAAATTTTTGTCTCAGTGACTCTTTTGGTTTTAAATTATATATTGCTCGAATGGCCCTCTTCTGTAAAATAAATATAATTTCAGTGTCAGTCGCGTGTCCCCATAGCAAAATACCATACGACATAATGCTATGGAAATAACTGAAGTAAACTATTCTAGCTGTTTCAACACTGGTAAGAGTTCTAATCTTTTTTACAGCATATGCTGCAGAACTAAGTCTGCTAGCTAGTTTTGATATATGGGGGAGCCATTGAAGCTTTGCGTCCAGTGTGATTCCAAGAAAAATGGTGGTATCGACAAGACTCAGCTCCTCCCCATTTAAAATTACATTAGTATTGACATGTTTAACATTAGGAGTTACGAATTTCATACATTTAGTTTTAGTTCCATTCAAATGCAAATTATTAACATTAAACCAATTGACTAACTTAGCTATAGCATTATTTACTTCGTCGTAATTTAATAACTGTCGTTTTAATTTGAAAATTAATGAAGTATCATCAGCAAATAATACTATATCATGGTTATCCCCTACTATGTAAGGTAAGTCATTAATATATACAAGAAACAGAAAGGGGCCAAGAATTGAGCCCTGAGGAACGCCCATTTGTACAATCGACCCGGAAGAACTCATACTATTAATAACAACTTTTTGTGTTCTGTCACTTAAATATGAAATAATTAATTTAAGAGCATCATTTCTTACACCGTAGTGTTGAAGTTTCCTGATTAATGTTTCATGGTGAACACAATCAAAGGCCTTGGATAGGTCACAGAACAAACCCAAAGCATCCTGTGAATTCTCCCATGCATTAAATATATATTTAATCAGCTCAACACCAGCATCGGTTGTCGAGCGACCCCTTGTGAAACCAAATTGATTTTTATGAAGTAATTTATTTACATTAAAAAAAATTAACAATTGATCAAGAATAATTTTTTCAAAAATTTTACTAAGTTTTGGCAGTACAGAAATAGGTCTAAAATTAGAGGGGTCCAATGTACTACCAGATTTAAATAAAGGTATTACTTTACTATGCTTCATTAAATCAGGAAACACACCAGATTTGATACTACTATTAAAAATAATAGATAGTTGAGGTGCGATTGTATCTATTATAGACGCAATAACTTCAACAGAAATCCCCCACAGATCGGCGGTTCTCTTAATATCAATAGTCTTAAAATATTTTACAATATCTTTTGATGAAACTTTATGAAATGTAAAATTCTTTGTACATACATTTACATTTTGTTTAAGTAATGATTCGGCGACGGTAGGAGAAGAATTCAGTGACTTAGTGGTTAAGATCGGAATATCAGTAAAATATTTCTCAAAAGCCATTGCAACGTCCTGATCTGATTTAGTTAATTTATTGTTAAAACTTAACTGGTAGTTTGAATTGCGAGAGTTGACCTTACCAGTTTCACTATTAATTATACTCCATGTCATTTTAATTTTATTAGAAGCAGTCTTTATTTTGTTGCTTAAATACAATGACTTGGCTAAGGAGCACACTCTTTTAAATATTTTGGAATATTTTTTACATATTCCCTAAATTCGACGCTAGGATTATATGACCTTTCATTGTAAAGCTCATATAACCTTTGTCTACTCTTATGGACTCCTACCGTCGCCCATTCATTAAATGCTTTACGATTATTCAAGGAGAATGTTTTAGAAGTAAAAGTGTTATTAAATTCATTGCAAATGAGCTTAAATAATTTTGCATACAAAAAATTTGGATTATTTTGATATGAAAGTAATGGAAGTTTTTTTACTATGTTACTTCTAAACTTCTCCAAGCGATGTGCATTTACTGGAACAAACACTACTTTTTTATCTACTTGCTTTTTGTGAACATAAGGTAATGAAACAAATTGTCCACAGTGATCAGAGCTCAATTTTTGAATAATACATTTATTGAACGGCTTAGCATTTGTAAAAATGTTATCTATACATGTTGCACTAGATTCAGCAATACGTGTTGGCTCCAAAAATAAATTAAAAAGACCATAGGATTTAAACAATGATCTAAATTTAATATTAGTGGAGGAAGCTTCTAGGAGATTGATATTAAAGTCTCCACATATTACAACAGATTTATTCTGTTTATTAAGCTTAGCGAAAACTTCCTCCATAATTTTTTCAAAAGTATCATATAATGAACATGGGGGTCTGTAAACGCTCACAACAATGAGGTGCTCAAACTCAACACATGCCATTTCTACAGTTCGCTCAACAGAGAGGCTCACAATATCTTTACGTTCTTTATATGATAATAATTTACTAGCTAAAATTAAGGAGCCACCTCTTAAAATCGTTTCTCTATTGAAAGAACTGAGCACCTGGTGATTACTAAAGTTAAACATTAAATTATGAGCTTTTAACCAATGTTCAGTAATACATAAAATATGAATATTGTTGCTATTTAAAAACAATTCAATTTCTAGCTCTTTGCCTATCATGCCTTGTATATTCTGATGCACCAGGTGTAAACAATTTTTAATATCATTTTGTGGAGTTATACAATTGCAACTATTAGGGATTTGTAAGCTACATTCTAAACTATTTAAATTATTATAATTGCTAGAGATTACCTCTATTGTCTCATTTTCTAATTTAAATTACTTGGAACGGATTCCAAATTACATGTCAAATCATTATGCTGCTCAATAGGAGCAGATGTCTGGGTAGCCAAGTCCTTGGCTGAGTTAATATATAAATAATAAGATAGCACATTTGCTATCTGTCTTAAATTATATTTGGATAGGTAATACCTATCTGTAGTCAAAAATTTCTTAATTAAATTATTAATATCTATTAAATTAATTCTATTGGTATAATTGTTACAATTAAATGTCAAATTTAAATTATTGTTACATGATAAATTATTCATTAATAAATTTAAATCATATCTTATTTTATTCTCTTGTGGCCAACCCTGTATGTAAGGCAATGTAAACAAGATAATTTTATGTACATTTAAATTATTGAGGTAATCAATATATTTTAATAATTGATTTTTGTTTACATTGCCTCTTCTCCCAACAAGAATTATTAATGTGCTATTAGGAGTAAACTTACTGGTTAAAACTTTATTCATTACATGACTAAACGATGCTCCAGGCATACAATAATTACTAATCAAATGTCCTTTCAAATTGTTATTTAACATCATGCCCAAATTTTTACCTATGTCATCACAATACATAATAACTTTATGTTTTTTAATATTTAAACTACTTTTTAAGTTTTTATTCTGTGTTATGGCACCGTCATAGAGTGTTGGTGAAAATAAGGAGTCATTGCTATTTACACATATTGTCCCCGATGAACATGGTATGGAGCGTTGATTTTCACTCTGATGTTTTATTAAGGAGTCAAGTGTTAATGTTGCTTTTATTATCAAGGTGAGATTTACACATGAAATCTAATGAAATCATATAGTTTATTTGTGATTCACAAGTTACAAAAACGTCTTAATTAAAATTGAAATAAATTTCTGTCTCGTAAAAAGTCTGTGTGGGGGCGACTAAATATAGTCCAGTTCAATCTCTAGAAGATACAAGTATGCGCGTTTACCGCCAAAAACAAACCCTTTGTCATATGTCCTCAGTTTCAAGGCACATCCTTTGCTGTCTCAGCTAGCATCCGAATCCTCGGCGTCGACATATCAAATAGTGTGCAGTTTCATGTTCACTTGGAGGGGAAGTTTAAATTAATTAATTAAAAATTAGCCTCTAAAAAGCTTGACATGCTCATCAAAATTTTAACGTGGTAGAGCCATGCTGCAGTTATATTAGTAGTATAGTTGTAGCACAAATGGGTCGGCTCGGCCGGGGAAGGACCACGCTCTCACAGAATACCAGCGTGAAATAGTAGCTTAATGATGCTGTGTTTCGTATGGTGAGTGTAGAGATCCGGAGACCCTTTTTTACTGGAAAAGAGGCATTCTATCTTAGTCCTCACGGGTGACAACGCATCTGCATTTTGATTCGTAATCGAGGATAGATGTAGATGTCTATGGGCCACAGCAACCACTTACCATCAGGTGGACTGTGTGCTCGTTTGTCACCCTATCCTATAAAAAAAAATCAAAGCGAGACAGTATTTCATGCCGGCACATCGATTGCAAATTTACAAAACGCAAATTTGGCCCATGGAATCATGAAACATGGAAATCATTTCTGGGATGAGGCTCCCCAGTACCAGCTGCTTCTACTTGATCGCAACCAGCGCACAGGAATTCGAATCGTCGACGACCGAGTTCTTTCTGATCGCTTCGATCCATTGTTGTTGCGTAGGGATGTTGCATCCCTTTGCATTATCTATCGCATCTACCACGGGAAGTACTCTGAAGAATTGTTCGGATTAATCTCAGCCGCCAAATTTCATGAACGCACATTGCGCCAAAATTCAAGATACCATCCTCACCATCTGGGTGCTTGGCGGTCCACTACTTTGCGTTTTACTAGGAGTTTTATTCCTGGAACAACTTATCTGTGGAATTTTATGCCACCGGCAATTTTTTCGGACCGATACGACTTAGGGACCGTCAAGAAAAGAGCTTATTCCTTCCTAAAAGGCCGGAAATGCATCTGCAATTCGCCTGGTGTTGCGGTTGTTTATAGACGACCACTTCCACTTAATTTAATGAATTCATTTAACCCCTCAGTTCCAGCTAAAATGTTCGACACTACTCACGCGCTTCGCGTGACGTGGCGTTACTAAAAATAACCTAACATGGAATTTGTGGTACATTTATTTTCAATAAAATTCATTATAAATTTCAATATAATACTTGTTTCTGTTTATTTTTATGTTATATTACTTGTTTTAGGGCTTTTACTTCATTACAAATAGATTTTAATTGTATTTTCATAGTAAAAAATGTACATACCCAGCGCAGGACAGCAGCGTTAATATCGCAATTATTTCTATATATTACTCGAAATTATTTACATAAAAAGAAAAATTATATTCACGCGAACACTGTTATAATAATTTCCTAATAAAACACTATACTAAACACTAATAACTCACCAGAAAAATCCAAAAATCAACACAATAACACGCCACACCTAACAGGTGTACGAAATGAACGTAGATTATAAATAAATGTCATAGAGTAACTGAGTTTTTATTGCATTAGAGGATAAAAAATTTCACATGGAGCCTATAACAACAAAACTTCTTTATAGACAAGTAGCCTCTAAATATAAGTTTTTATGGTTTAAAGTGCCGTCGGTGGGTGTGGTCGGATCTAACCGCTTGGAATTTGACGAAATATCGCCGTGGTCGGATCCGACCGTGTGCATATTGAAAGATTAACCACATTAAATAAAATAATACAAGATGCACAAACTTGGGTTATAATTTTCATCAGAAAACCCCAAAATCGGATCTATGTGCACATATATGTAGTTTAGCTTCTATGGGCAAATATCAATATATCGAAGTGCATATTCTCTGAATTGACGAAAATTAAAAATTTTGTACAACCGACTTCAATATAAATAAAACAAAAAAATCATCAATGTAGTCGAAGTCAACTAAATAAGCATTATTAAGGATAATTCCAAAACTACTGCTCAGATCTTGAAAAAAATTATATGGGATTATATGAGAAGTGCCAGAGCTTCATAAAAACATACAGTTTTATTGAGAACTTTCTCCTTTTTGCCTTTGAAGTGTATAATATACACCGGTATAATTACGAACCAGTACAACAAAACATATGTGCAGTTCACACATAGTAGAACTGAAACCTTCGGAAAACTTCAAAAAGTAGGAGTAAGATAATTGTAGGGTTTATATGATCAAAATATAAATAAATTTATAACAAACACTGTTTACTGCATTCTATCTTATTCTCTCGCAGGCTAAATCCTACAGATGTACTTGTATATTCTATCTTTTTAGTGTAGTTTTTTTTATTTCATTGAGTTGTCATATCCACGCTGCAGCTATATTATGTTTGTAGTACCGGCTCGACCGGGGAAGGACCACGCTCTCACATAACACCAGCGTAAAATAGCAGCTTGATGCTGCTGTGTTTCGTAAGGTAAGTGTAGAGAACCGAAGGCCCATTTTACTGGAATCGAGGTATTTCTACTTAGTCCTCAGAGGTGGCAACGCATCTGCATTTTGATTTTTAATCGAGGTTAAACGTAGATGTATATGGGCCACAGCATCCACTTACCATCAGGTGGACTGTGCGCTCGTTTGTCACCCTAAATCTATTTAAAAATGTCTTACTTTTACGCCCTTTTTACTGGAAACGAGGCATTCCATCTTACTCCTCTCGGGTGACAACGCATCTGCATTCTGATTTGTAATCGAGGATAGATGTAGATGTCTATGGGCCACAGCAACCACTTACCATCAGGTGGACTTAGTGCTCGTTTATCACCTTATCATATTAAAAAAAAAATTGGTCTCCAGCTCCCATAGAGTTTCATCACGGTTAGGAAGAGCGTTTAGCTCCGGAGCTACCACAAATGTCTTACTTTTACGTCCTTAACTGAACTCACAGAATACCAGCGTAAAACAGTAGCTTAATGCTGCTGTGTTTCGTATGGTGAGTGTAGAGAACTGGAGGAACCTTTTCAACCGACGAAAAAAAAAACGGAGGATGCTCACAAGTCGACGTGTATATGTTTTTAAGCATGACCACGCATAACTTTTTACAGAGTAGTCTGATTTTGATAATTCATAGGGCATAGGGTTATACCTCGAAATTGGTCCCATATAAACTTGTAAAAACAATTTTTACCCTAAAGGTGGGAAAATAGGGGTTATTTATTACAGTGTAGTCCGATTTTGGTAATTCTTTTTTATTGGGTAGGGTATACCACGAAATTGGTCCCATATAAATTTGGAGAAACAATTTTTACCCTAAGGGTGGGAAAATAGGGGTGATATATTATAGAGTAGTCCGATTTTGACAATTCTTTTTTATTAGGTAGGGTATACAACGAAATTGGTTCCATATAAATTTGAAAAAAAAAACTTTTACCCTAAGAGTGGGAAAATAGGGGCGATTTAATGTTCACTCACAGATTTTAGTGCTAACTTGTGTATTAAAACATTACATAGCAATTACATTACAGTACAAAAAACTCACGATGAATGAGCTTTAGACCTATCAGTCTCTTGTGTGTAGACCTATCACTCTCTGAATTTCTGATAAAGCCAGTTCATCATGAGGTTTGTGTAATATCTTATTTGGCTCTAGATCAGATAAAGCAATACCCTCAAATGTTTTTACTCTACTCAGTGCCACATATGCCTGCCCTTTGGCAAACACTTTCTTTCCGAGGTCGATTATAGCTTTAAACAAATAATAGTTAAAGGTGGGATTACATAACAGTTAAGAACTAAAATAAGATAATTAGCTATTTAAAAAGTAATCAAGAATTAAGCATGTAGTAATTAGTAGATTATAGCCACAAAAAATTATGAAATTTGAGGTAATTTTGCGATTTTTGTTCATTGATTGCTCGACGCCGACTCAAAATTACTTAGGTATATATTCGTTTAAGAACTTAGATATTAAGGTTAATTAAAACTCAAAATAATTACCAAAATATATACTTAGGTACACTTACATTAGTTTAAGAATTTCATTAATAAGGTAAAAGAAAAAGGTTTATTATTTTTTACTTTTCAGTTTTTTCGGCGGTTTAATTTTTTTGTTGAAAATTTTATATTATAAGTCCCTTTTGATGTATGTAAACCAACATCAACAATATTTACCTCGAAATGACTCAGAGCAGTCTCTTCTGCCACGCGAACTTCTTTTCTTTTAGTACCCACTAGACAAATTACCACACCTGGCAAAATCGCGACACGTGTGATTAAGAGTCGTAGAATAATTGCACAGACTACTCAGAGGATACTACGCAAATAAGTGATCTCTGTAAGTCGCCTGAATCGTACTTTATCTTACTCGAACGAATGTGATTTTAGAGTTCGACTCTCACTTCTTAGTATTATATTTCTTTTTCTACCCTCATTTCTAACATACATATTAGACAATAAAACATCCCTAACAAAAACAATTTATTTGAAATAACTAGTTTTATGAATAACTAACTTAATTTTACTTTATTTATTACTAGAACGTAAGTGGCATCAAGTTTTCTTCTACCAGTGCAATACTTACTCGTAATACTCAGATTAGAATACAGCAGTAGTTGTTATTCGAGCCTGCATACCTTTTTGGTTTATTGGTCATAAGCGCGACTCCTGGTCATGGGGAGGTTAGAATCTCGGGTTGGTCCAAAATCAGTTAATGGGTTTTTCTATCATGAACTTCTCACGAAGAACCCAGAGTCAGAAAGTAGACGGTATTTCACTCGCATGCTTCGGAAATCACGAAACACCGTTGATCCCTATTTAATTCCTTTCACCCTTTCCACTGTTACAGACGTTCGAAGGGTCTTCACCCCTTTTGTTGTTGTCATTTCAGGCATTCGAACTAAAAGGTTTGCTTCGTCTTTCGTAATGAGTACAATAATAGATCGGAATAATTTGCCAGCATCTGTCTATTCATCCGATTACAATGTCCTGCACCTGATCTCTCTCTTTTCGTGTCTGATTTCCTTTCCAACGGACTATGGGAGTGAGGGAGTAGAGAGTGCATCTGTGCTTGAACACATGCTGTACACTTTAATTCTGTCCTATGCAGATAGTTGATTTAGTCTTCGTTGAGATTGGCCACCACAGAAATTCAATCTGGAGGACATTTTGCAGCCGTAAAACGATAATCAATAGAGGTACCTATTGATTGTTTTTAGAAAGGTGGTCATCCGTAAAAAAATTGTAACCCGAGCAAAGTTCAGGCACCCAGCATGCTCTTTATTGATATATCATGGACACATAATTGTTTCACTTATGATTTTTATTTTTTTAATATAAAATCGATTGGTTTCGCCTAATAGCATTATTAGGAAGTATTCTTATAGAGAACAAAAATAAACATAGGCACCTGCAGTAAATTTGGGAACACTTATTATCAAAATTGCATGTATAAACACATTGCTATTGTTTTCACGCTTTTTTGTGGTTATAATAATTAAATATTTTTGCATTATTATAATCCTAAAAATGTGTTATTAATTTCATTATAAATGATGCTTTTAATATTTTAAAAACATTAAATAATTTTCACTTTACCGCGTAGATCTTGTAGTATTCGGAGAGTGCTACAAAGAAACGATTCTAAGCGCGCCACATGAAAATTTAATTTCCGCAGACATAAGCACGACCCAACAAGAAACTTTTTTCTTCGGGTTCTGAATGAAAATTGGTTGATGTTGTAGAAATAAATATCGATTTTATAGGAAATGAAATATGCGGAAAGGGTTTTTGTTGCTCTTTTTATACTTCATGAAACGTAATAAAATCTATTTGTGCTTTGTGTAATTTTTAACCAATCCTCACATTTTTTTACCATACTGCTTCGTTGGTCTCGTGATCGTAAACGCGATTGCTGGTTGTGAGGTTTTGAATCCCGGGTTAAGGAAAAATTGGTTATCAGGTTTTCCTCTCAAGAAATTCTTAATAGCAACTCAAATTTAATATATTGACAGTACTTTCACCTCCGTGCCTTGGAAAGCACGTAAATCCGTTGGTCCTGTGCCTGATCTCTCTATAGTCATGTCCGATTATCGTCCCATGAGAGTGATGAAATAGAGAGTGCACCTATGATGGCTCATACACTTGGAGACTATAAGCCTATCCCGCGCAGATGGCTAGTCTCCGTTGAGAATGGCCATCGTGACCGAAATTCGGTCTCGGTCGTGTGAAAATAATTTTCAAGATTTTTTTTTTCGGAATTACTATCTGGATAACCCATCTTTTTAATATTACACAGTAGACAGTCCAATTCAACATTTAATTAAAAATTGACCAGGAGATCATAATGTGACTGTAAAGGTTTTTCTGATAATAAGTACTATGAGATACTTATATCATATTCAAATCTTATAGTTTCCCGCTAAGCAAAACATCTGACACAGTGATCGCCGACCCTCGCTGCCAACTGCCAGCCAAGCTTTACGTTAAGTTAAATAAAAAAGATGTTAATTATTATTTTGTTTTAATTTTTTAATATTTTTATTATAATCTCAGCTGGTGACTCTTTTGGTTCCACCTATCATCAGATGGATGAAAAAGAACTAACATTTTTTATATTTCATTTTCTAGGAATATGTGTTTCCATTTCTAGTAAGAGACTTACTAAGAAAACCGTGTAATTTCGGTGCGAGGATATACACTACCCCATATAGTTCCGTTGTAAGAGGCAAAATAAGTAAAACTAAAGCCCGAAGATGGGCAGGTTTTTTTCTGATAACCACTCAAAATAAAACATAAACTGCGGTTGCCAAGCTGCCTGGCAAGCGTGGCAACTATGGCGAAATCCTCCTCGTGACGCAATCCATGGGAGAGTCCTACGTTCAGGAGTGGACTTTTATAGTCTATAATGGAAGAGCCTGTTTGGTTGAAGCAATGGCGTAGCTGTTTTGTCGTTCAAAAAGTGCTTTGTAAAAGCCTTATTTGAAAAAGAGTATTCAATGTTACAGCCTTTATACCTCCCACTGGGCACAGATCTCACCTCATTTCTGAGAGGGTTTCAGGGCAAGGAAGTGTCCGCTGCGCTGGCCCAATGCGTGTTGGCGAAATTCACATGTCTTCGAAATATTTTTTCGTCTCATTTTTCAGAAATGCAGGTTTCCTCACGATATTTCCTTTCTCCGCCGAACAGGTAGTAAAAAAAGTGTGAATAAGAGTATTTGACTTTGACTTTTTGATGAAGTTGAAATCAACTTCTTGGCATTATTAGTTATTTTTAGTAGTTTATACTAACAAAGAAAAAATACCTATTGAAATAATACTAGTTTTTACGGAATTTATCGCGTATATTTAACTTTTTAATACCCGACGTTTCGAACGCTTTACAGCACTCATGGTTCACAGACTGCAGACTTCCTGGAGCGTCGATTTTTCACATCAGCTATATGTTCTTTAACTCGGGTTTTTATTGAGTGAAGAATCGACGCTCCGGGAAGTCTGCAGTCTGTGAACACGTACAGGATCGCCCCCGTCACTACATCAGATTTGATAGACCGCAAATCCTCGCTAAAGAACACCGATTCCTTCCAAGGATGATTCGCGAGGCTATTGAAATCAAAAAACATCCTAATTTCAATAGAGAAGATGGCTGGGTGCTATCATCTGCTTGGGATCCTATAATAAATAAAATTAAATCCCAACCCAAGCATACAACTGCAAGACTTCAAGATACCATAAGTTCATACTGCATAGATCGGAACAAAAGTTAAATTTTAATCTATGGTAACCGCGGTTAACTATGACATATGGACGTTGAACATCTCAGTCCCGCCCGTGACCATGAGTGCTGTAAAGCGTTCGAAACGTCGGGTATTAAAAAGTTAAATATACGCGATAAATTCCGTAAAAACTAGTATTATTTCAATGTGTAGTGTTCGCGTTAATATAAGAAATCATTATAAAAATACCTATATTTAAAAAAAGCGATGAATGTATGTAAAATTCCGATTTTAAAATATTAATTTTACAATTTTCGCATCGCCTGAAATAGAAATGAATATGTATTTCGATGTACACAGGAATCACGGACAGAAATATATCTTATCATATATTTCGCGAATCTGGTTTAAAACAATATGACATTAGAAGAAAGGCTTAATAAACAAATGCCAATTATTTTCAGTCGAGATAGACAGAATAAATAATGGTGAATATCGACCGGAAGTACTGTAAATGAATGTGGTCGTAGATTTATAGAATTGAAAATAATGTATACATTTTTATATTTGTGTAATGGTTAATAGCTCAAATCAACGTAACATAGACTAAATGATCAATATTTTTAAAATATGCAAAAGGAATTGACTCACAAAATATCCTTAATGCAAATAATTAATGTACCTATGTTAGCGAATTTGACTCCCATGCAAGTAGTAGCCTTTGGCGGTGGAAGGAAAAGAGATCTCCCGCCGGGCAAGGTGTTCTGCCTGGGGCCAATGCTCCGAGTGGTAGGCTTTTTTTGTGCCCGAAGCAAATAAGGGCAACCCTCTGGTAACGGGGGAGGGTGGCGAATGCCCATAGCATACCACGCATCCGGCTTCGTGGTTATGTGTAGACTTTTACCCACTAAACACCATATTTTGGGATTGGTTTAATGATCTAGCGAGAGAGCTTTAAGCCGTAAATAAACGCGACATTTCTTGAGTGAAAGGAGGGCGCATTAGTGGTAGCTCGGAGCTATTCTATAGATACCGTTTTTACTTCAGAACTTTGATAGCGCGATTTAGGCTTCGATGTGTTTCGCTTGTGGCGCGCCGCCACAGGCCTATAGTAGAATTTATTTTTGCTCGACTGTCCCAGAAGGATTATACATATTTGCAATATTTTTGAGGGTATGTATTGTTACGAGCTTAGGGTTCGTGACAGTAAAAACTGCCGATTCAATTACCAAAATTTACACTTTTATTACCGAACACCCGTATGCCCGTAAGAGCCAACTGTCAAAGCTGAAGACTGAGTGTGGCAGCATCGTTTCCGGGACACCTGAGATTTTGAGTGAGATTGAGAGGTTCTATGGGCAGCTGTATACATCATCGTTGGAGCCACACGTAAGTGTGAGTAACGATCCAAGAGCAAGTCTTATCCGACACTATTCCGATGATATCCCGGACGTCAGTCTAAGCGAGATTAGAATGGCTCTCCAGCATCTTAAAAACGGCAGGGCCCCAGGCGAGGATGGAATTACAGCGGAGCTTCTGAAAGCGGGTGGAACACCGGTACTTGAAGTCCTTCAGAGGCTCTTCAATTCCGTCCTCCATGGTGGCACTACTCCAGAGGCGTGGAGCAGAAGTGCGGTGGTCTTGTTCTTTAAGAAAGGCGACACCGCTCTCTTGAAGAACTACAGACCGATTTCCCTTCTGAGCCGCGTCTACGTGCTGTTTTCGAGAGTCATTACGAATCGTCTCGCACGCAGACTCGACGACTTCCAGCCTCCCGAACAAGCCGGTTTCCGAAAAGGCTTCAGTACCATAGACCACATACATATCCTGCGGCAGATTGTGCAGAAGACTGAAGAGTACAATTTGCCACTTTGCCTGGCGTATGTGGACTATGAGAAAGCCTTTGATTCCGTCGAAATTTGGGCGGTGCTGCAGTCCCTTCAGCGGTGCCAAGTTGACTGTCGGTATATCGAAGTGCTGAAGTGTTTGTACAGTAGGGCTACGATGGCTATCCGAGTACAGAACCAGAGCTCGAAACCTATCCAACTGCAGAGAGGTGTGAGACAGGGTGACGTTATATCCCCGAAACTCTTCACCGCTGCTTTGGAAGACGTTTTCGGGCTACTGGACTGGAAAGGATACGGTATTAACATCAATGGCGAGTACATCACTCACCTTCGATTTGCCGACGATATAGTCCTTATGGCAGAATCGCTGGAGGACTTAAGCACTATGCTCAATGACCTCAATAGTGCCTCCCAACGGATAGGTCTTAAGATGAACATGGACAAAACAAAGACCATGTTTAATGTCCATGTCACACCTATGCCGGTAGTTGTTGGGAGCACTATGCTCGAAGTTGTTGACGAGTACGTTTACCTGGGACAAATAGTCCGACTAGGTAAGTCCAACTTCGACCGAGAGGTCAATCGACGGATTCAACTCGGCTGGGCAGCGTTCGGGAAATTACGACATATCTTCTCGTCAGGTATACCTCAATCTCTAAAAACTAGATTGTACAACCAGTGCGTGTTGCCAGTGATGACTTACGGATCTGAGACGTGGTCCTTCACTGCTGGCCGTATGAGGACGCTCAAGGTCGCTCAGCGAGCTATGGAGAGGGCTATGCTCGGAGTTTCTCTGCGTGATAGACTCAGAAATGAGGATATCCGCAGTAAAACCAGAGTGACCGACATAGCCCAACGGATTAGTAAGCTGAAGTGGCAATGGGCCGGCCATATAGCTCGAAGAACCGATAACCGATGGGGAAGAAAGGTTCTCGAGTGGCAGCCCCGTACCGGTAGGCGTAGTGTAGGGCGACCCCCCACTAGATGGAGTGACGACCTGGTAAGATATGCAGGAAGTCGATGGATGCAGGTGGCTCAGGACCGTGCTTTGTGGCATTACTTGGGGGAGGCCTATGTTCAGCAGTGGACTTGTGAAGGGCTGTAATGATGAAAAAAAAATACCGAACACCAATTAAAACTTGAAAGACACTGATAATTAACCACACTGATTCACTTTATTTCGCTCCAAAGCTTCACTTGTCTCGCCAAATTCAATACTGCCCCGATCGCGGCTTGCAGCGGCTTAAAATACACCTTCTACACCGAAACATCCAGAATATTCCAGTAAATACGGGTGCCGACCGACAAGACGCAGAAAGTTCGAGTGTGGGGCTTCATCTTAATTCTTCTGTTCGATACTAGATGGCGCTGTTGGTCGAAAGTCAAGATTGACATTTTCTAAGAAGCCCTCCTCGCTCTGGTCCTCGACACTAGATGGCGGTAGTGCCAGGTACCTGACGTCAACTTAGGCGCGCAACAGTATGTATGTCTATTTCTTTGACATGCTCTTTAGCTTAAACGGCTTGATGTTGTTGGCTTGATGATGCTCGGTGTTGCTAGATTGACATAGGCTATATAATATTTATATATTGCATCTGCAATCACAAAAATTGGGAGGGGAAGATGTTTTTCAGTTAACATTTTATCGCAGACATGTTTTTTGATTACTGTTTTAAATTTTTGAAGTTGGCTGCAAGTGTCTCCCAGAGGTGACAACGCATACAGATGCGTTCTTACGGCGACATATATATCATATACGACTAAGGACTGCAGTCGTCACTTACCACCAGGTGGACTGTAAGTTCGTTTGTCACGTCAGTTTTTTTTTTACAAACAACCTACCACCTCGTAAATTAGGAAATATGTGCCATTTTTATAGAAAAAGGGTAACAAACGAGCACACAGTCCGCCTGGTGGTAAGAGAATGCTGTGGCCCGTAGATATCTACATCTATCGTCGGTTGAGAATCAAACTGCAGATGTGTTGTCACCTGTGTGAACTAAGATAGAATTACTCGTGTCCAGTAACAAAGGTCTCCGGTTCTCTACACTCTCCATACGAAACACAGCAGCATTGCGCTGCTAATTTACGCTGGTGTTCTATGAGAGCGTGATCTTTCCCAGATCGAGCTGATATATTCCTGCTACAACCATAATATAGCTGCAGCATGGCACTAACACGTAAAAAACACTTAAAGAGATTCAATTCAAACTCGCATCTTACCCGCACTCGGCTTCTAGGCCGATTTTTCACAAGGCAGAAGTGCATACTCAGATGTATTCAAATGCCTCCTTTGAGAGCAAAGCGATGTCTACTGTGTTCCATTTACGTTTCTAATACGTTTTTTATTTCTCTGTTCTCTGTGAAGCAAACGCAGACACTAGGCTATGTTTACTGTGATATTAGAATTTTTCTTACTCAAATCTCACTTTAGTGTTGTACGTAAATTACAATAATGCATAAAAATAATCAAAATAATATAAAGAAATCACTTTCAATTAAAATAAAAATAGTTATAAAGTGTAGTGGCGGTGTAATATCATCCCGTGGGTGACGTACAAGGCGACAGATGGTAACAAATCAGGAGATGGTTAGCAGCGTCTTCCTAATAAAAATAGAAAGTCTGGAGAGCTGTTGACCTGTAGGCCAACTCGTATTTTCCCGTACCGTATCCCGTATTTTGCGAAAAGTTCCATTTCCGCTTTTATCGAGCTTGCAACGCTCGAAAATTTTCTAATTGGTTGATTTTTAAGCTCATCGAGCTGAAAAATAAGTACTAAAAGTATATAATAGTAACTAAAAGATAATAAATAAAATTTCTTATCATTAATAGCTAAGCAAGTTGTTCGAATAAAATCAGTTTAAAGTCATTATCATTTCTTATCAATATATTATGCAGGTTGTAAAGAATTCGTTGACGTAATAACTAGTAGTAGTAGTAATAGTTCAAATATAGTATAACTAGCGATCTGACCCGGCTTCGCAAGAGTAATTTCTTATTCTCGACAGTAGGTCCAATTGTGAAATTAAAACATCCATGGACCCACTCGAATGCACACAAAAAAATTCATCAAAGTCATTTCAAGTATCGGAAATATGTGGTTCTATTACCTCAAACTGACACGAGTATCGGGGGTCTTTGACAATCCTCTTACTCAGCGAACAATGCAGAGGTAATAAAATCACATTCAAATTGCGACTTTTGTTTAAAATATAAATAAAAAAATTAAATGTTGAGTTTTTTGAAAAAAACTATTTCTTTATGTTTGAATACCGATTGTGATACCGCACTTAACGGGAACCACAGGTTTTTTGTTACATGTTGTAATATATATACTGAATGACCTTTTTACCATCTGAAAAAAATAGGGTGTAACATGTGAACGGAGTAGAAGCCTATGGCACTGATATTTTACAAAAACTAAAAACAAAAAATTTGCATTACATAATAAATTAATTAAAATCTCTTGAAATTCATATCATATCCACCCTACTTTATGAACGGCAATAAAAAAGGAGACGGTCCATTCCAGCCCTAGTCTATGTACACCATACCTTAAAAAAGCGAAAAATTCAGGAATTTTATTACAAATAAAATAAGAAAAAAAATCAAACTAAATAACTTGCTAAAAATAAAAGTACAATCCCAATTTCTGATGATTTTATAAGATGGCGCCCCTCCAGCCATAAAATACATGTCAAATGTCATGTCTGAAAAGTGACTTGAGTCACGAAATAATGTAGGTAGTGTGATATTTTTTTTATTCCGAGCTTGTTTGTGCAGTTGTGAACGCATTCACGATGCTTTATTGTGTTTCTTTTAGATTTCTTTGGCGATTTGTTTTTTTTTATTTGGACTTTGGATCTGTTATTTCTTGTTTGACTCGGATTTTGTTTAATCGGACATCTGTAGAATCACATTTTGAATCACTAGACATCAATAACCTCATGACAGTTGACAGCTAACTAACGTCAAAACGACATTAATTCGCCATTAGTGTTACAATTTATGGTGAGAATAAAATATTAATTCCGCTGAAATAAAGGCAAATTCGAGGGTTTGAATGACCAATAGTGGTGTTATATATTATTTTAATTTATCGCCCTACTTATACAAAACCAGGCCTACGCTTTATACAAATTTGGACCGTCTCCTTTGACTGGTATCTTTGACCTTGTCATTTTGCAGGGTCACACGCTCAAGTGCAAAGGGCAAAGTAATTGTACAAAAAACATTTTTAAACGTTTAATTCAAAAAAATTGTTTTTATTTTTTGTAAAATATCGGTGCCATAGGTCCGTTCACACGGTATACCGTATTTTTCCAGACGGTATAAAAGAAAATACAGCTTACTTCATATGCAAACTTAAAATTTTTATGAATAACGGTCGAAATTCAACTACTTTACATCCACTATAATATATATCATCATCATCATCATTACAGCCTTTCACAAGTCCACTGCTGAACATAGGCCTCCCCCAAGTAATGCCACAAAGCAAGAAAATATATATATATATATATATATATATATATATATATATATATATATATACATATAATAGTATAGTATTATAGTAGTATAATATTATAGTGTAGTTCGATTTAAACTACATAGATATCGCAGTCGTAAACTCGAATATAAATTCGTTTCGTCTTATTTATTTATTTTACTTTAATATTTTTTATTGCACATCATATACAAAACACAGAAATTATTTATGCAAAGAAAGTGTGCAAAGGGCAGTCTTATTGCTAACAGTAATTTCTTCTAGAAAACAAATAAATGGACATAATTGCAGTAAGAATGACAGGCTAGGGCAAATCGGTGTGAAAATCTATACGTCTGTGAAATAAGAAAAGAATATTTCAAAGATATGTGAAGTTCGCCAACATGCATGGAGACAGCGCGGCCAACACTTCCTTGCCGTTAAACCCTCACAGAATTAAGAGGAGGAATGTGCCCAGCGGTGAGACGTGAATAGTCTGTAAAATTTAAAAAAAATTATTCCACTTTGTACGCCTGCTCCTAGTCAGTGCCTCAAGTATTTGTTTGTTTAACTGAACCAGATTTCCAATTTCAATCAAACCCTCTTTAATTGAATATATGGCCGTTTGTTAACTTAAGAACAATAATGAAATAATTTACAAACGCAATTTCGACTTTATTAGTACCGCTTAGAGTGCTCTTTGTGTTGTACCGTAAAATCGTATATCACAAATTGCGGGATCGCGGCCTATATCCCTTAGTTTTCGTTATAAATAAGTGCTAGGATTTATCACTTTGCTGACAAAGCCGTTGTTAAGGGGTTCAAAACAAAGAAAATAGCATGAAAAGGTACTAACCCATCTCATCAATATTATAGACTAGCGACCCTCACCAGCTTTGCCTGGATAGGATCAAATATTTGCCTGGATAGACCAAAGGTAAATAAAAGTAAATAAATTTTTTTACCGCCTTAAAACAGGAGGAGGTACTGAATTTTAACTTCCCGCTAAGAAAATTGAAAATTTTCAATAATCGGGAAGTTATTGTTTCTACCCTATTCTATTGTTTTTCGAAAATTGAGTTTTAATCAAATCTTGACGTTTTGAGGTCACAGGAAGCTTGACAATTTTTCGATGGTGTCTGTATGTCTGTATGTAATAAGTGCGCGCGCGCGCGTGTGCGTGCGGCGTACGTAATAGCGTGGGTGCGCGCGAGCGTGTGCGCGTGTGTGTGTGGATGTATGTAAACCTCTTATAACTTTTGAACGGCTTGACCTATAGAAATGAACTAAGTAGATTTCCAAGTGTTTCAGCAAACTTAAATTTCCTATGAATTTTAACTACCAGTAGATTTTCAGAAATCCTAAAAACAATAATTTTGAAAAACTGTTTTTTGGAATAACTTTTAAACAGCTTTACCAATGGATTTCAAAAGCTAATAAGCTTTTAACCTCGAAAAACCAAATCGGTTGATTTGTTCGTGAGGTTCGTTATCGTTAACGACAAATTTTGAAAAAAAATTGATTTTTTTTAAATTACTCCCATATTTCATATTCAACGTCATAATTTAGTAAAATTTGGAGCGCTTTGCATTTGAATTTAGCTGGAAGTTCCAAGGGTGGACTGCAGGGCCAACTAATTTTTTTATGTGGTTTACATCATAACTGACATTGAAACGACAGTAGCCTAATGGCAGGGCGCGGACAGCGAACTCAAAAAGGTCGTGGGTTCGAATCAGCCATTCGACTACTGGCGTGAACCACTCGCAACACAAGCAATTTAAGCTTACCACGATTGGTTAAGGGGAATATTAGTAATGTCTATATTTTATTTTATTTTATTTATTTAGGTACACAAAACAGAATAACACCAAAAATATGAACAATTGAAAATAATAAATACAAAGTTACAATCTGGATGGTATTCCAAAACATGTGCACACAACATGATATTAAGTAACAGTAACGATTTTACAGCACAAATAATTATAACCTTACTTATAAACATACTATATTTATGAACTTATGTTGTGGAAAATTTTGAAAAATTAAATCTTTATTAAAATAATGTTCATTAACCTATATATTTAAATTTTAAGCCTTGAATGCCTTATTTACAAAATATATCTAATACAGATTTTTTGAAATTGTTTAATTTGTTATTAAAAATGTCTATATTTTTACTATTATTAATCAATAAGTCATTATATAGGCGACACATTCTTACAAGAGGATTGTAATAGGACGTATTATTTCTATAAACTTGCAAAGCAAAAGTATTTAGGAAAGTATACCGACGATGGGGCTTAGTATTAATCTTGACAAATGAAAGGAGGGTGGGGGAATCTATAAAAGAATGAATGATTTTGAAAAGGCAAGTCATATCCTGATATTTACACCGAGTTTGTAGTGACATAATGTTAAACTTTTTCAGTTTCTCTTCATAGGAGGGCAGACTTCTATTTAAACCGTACCTATAGCAGAGGATTGATAGAAATTTCTTTTGAACACGTTCAATACGATCTACGTGGACAGCGTAGTATGGAAACCAAATAATTATGTTGTACTCTAAAATACTGCGTACTAGGGAACAGTACAAAATAAGAAAGCTTCGTGGATTTTTAAAAGTCTTTGCAGTTCTAAATATAAAGCCAAGAAGTTTTGTACTTTTAGATATTACATGATCGTAATGATCGCGAAACGTAAGCTTTTCATCAAACAGTATTCCAAGATCCTTAACTACGGATTTTCTATCAAGTACCTGTCCATTTATTTTATACTCAAATGTAAGTCTGTGCTTCTTGTTACTAAATGATAACACAAAACATTTTCTCGTATTCAGATGCATTAGATTTTCCTTACACCAATTATGAATGAAGTCTAAATTCGACTGAAGAATGAACGAATTGCTGAGTGTATCAATAACGGAAAATATCTTCAAATCATCTGCATACAACAGGCATGGACATGTCAATTTATCAATGAGATCGTTAATAAACCTAATAAAAAATAAAGGACCTAAATGGGACCCTTGTGGCACACCCGATGTCACAGAAACGGGTGGGGATTTGAAACCTTTTATAGTAACTAACTGACTTCTCCTGTTGAGGTATGATTCAGTCCATCTCAACAGACTCCCATGTATTCCGTAACATGCTAATTTAATACATAAAATATTATGGTTTACTCTATCGAATGCTTTTGAGAAATCGGTATATATGCTATCAACCTGTTTTCTCTTGGCGAAAGCACTGCAAAGATAGTGTTTGTATTCAAGTAAATTAGAAGTCGTCGATCTGTTCTTAATGAAGCCATGTTGTCGAAGCGATAGGAAAGGTTGAATATGATGATAAAGAGAATCATACACCAATGATTCAAACAATTTACCAAGGCAAGACAAGATGCTTACGGGTCGATAATTTTCGCAATTTGATCTGTCGCCAGATTTATAAATCGGAACAATATGAGCTATTTTCCATACTGATGGAAAAATACCTGCCTTAATGGATGCATTAAATATAATACACAAGGGATTACTTAATTCCTTCCCGCATTTCTTAATGAATAAAGGAGGAATACCATCTGGTCCAGAGCCTTTTCTTTGGTCTGATTTCGCGATCTTTTGCTGTATGTGGTCTGGTGTGATTTTGATATCACTTAGGGTACAATTACTACGATTGGATAATTCATTGTGAGAATATAAGGTAGTCTCCTCTGGGTTTGCAAAGACAGAACTGAAATAATTAGAGAAAAGCTCACATATTTCTTTTTCATCGGAGGAGATGTGATTACCATATTTCATCGTTTTGGGAATACTATTAGCATTATTTTTCTTGTCATTGACAAAACGCCAAAAGAATTTTATGTCGTCATCTAAAGAAGATTCGACGGACGATACAAAATTTTTATAGTCATTTTTAATAAGTTTTTTACATCTGTTACGTAACATGGAAAATGTATCATAATCCCGAGGATTCTTATATTTTTTGAAACGACGATGATATTTTAGTTTTTCTTCTAAGCTTTGCCTTAAAGCAGGCGTGAACCATACTGGATAGTTGTTTGTGTCAATTTTGGTCATAGGTGTATGTTTTGCAATAATATTCCTAAGCTCTGCGTAAAATGCGTCAGTCATGCTATCAATATCTTTATGAATTGACAAGATATTATGCCATTTAACTGATTTTAATTCAAGATTTATTTTTGAATAATTGCTTTTGAAAAAATTTGGTCGTTTTTGTTTTTTGTTTTTAAAATTATTTGAGTTTATTTCAACAAGATTAATATCTGCAACTAATGAGGGGTGGTGGTTATCTAAGCGACTCAATGGCTCCACTTCATAAACCTGAATGCTGTTTGAACTGAAAAGAATTAGGTCTAAAAATCGTCCGTTGTTATTTGATATACTGTTATAATTATCGAGGTTACATATTCTAAGGGTATCACAAAGCAGATTAGCTTTTTGACCTCGCGGGTGAAGAGGAATCATATAATTATACTGTGATGATTTAGACCAGTCAACGTCGGGTATATTAAAATCCCCTATACAAAGAAATTCTTCTGTGTTGCGATATCGCATAATTACGTTTTGACAGTTTGTAAAAAAATTTTCGATGCAGTCTAAAGGCAGATCTGGCGGAAGGTAACAGAGACAAATATTAATAATTTTAACATTAGTGGCTTTTGGCAATATACTGATCCACAAGTCTTCTAGCTCACTATTCCAGGAAACTTGATAAATGAAATTTATTTCTTTTTTAACGGCGATTAGAATTCCCCCGCCCTCAGATTTACGTGCATTCGATTGATATCTGTCGCGCCTTACAACATTATAGCGAGTGTCAATGAATTCACCGTCAAAAATAGTGCTATTTAAGTTTGTTTCAGTTATACAGATAATATCATAATCATTATTAAGTACATTAAGATAGAACTCTTTTGTTTTTGATCTTAAGCGATTAACATTTTGATAATAAATTAACATTATACAATACTAAAATTCCCAAATACATAAACCAAATATAGCAACAAAAAATTGTGATATTATGACAGCTTGTTTAAGCATTCCATATTTCTAATGTGTATGCAAGCCGCAGTGTCTTCCTTTCGAATATATATACGTCCGAACTTAACCCATACATACTTATATTTCTTCTCCTTTGCAAAATTTCTAGCAGCAGCATGAAGAGCCTTACATTCCGGAGAAAGATGTTCAGTCACATAAATTTTTCGCTTTTCGCAATTTAATCCGATGTTGTTGGTATTCAAGGGATTGTCTTTATTGGCTTTATTATAACGATAACATGCGGAGAGAACTTGGTCCCTTAAGCGTGGGTTGATGAGAGTTACAAGAATATTTCTAGGGCGTTCGGAGGAGATGTCGTATTTGGCAACTCTACGGCAAGAATGAATGTTCTCATCATCTATTTGAATATTTACTGTTTTACACAGGTTGCGGAATAACAGCATTGGATTTTCATTTCGACTTTCTGGTACTAACTGAATTTCTAAATTTTTGCTACGGGAAATTTTTTCAATTGATGTTAAACGATTGGTCAGAACATTAATCTCCTTTTGAAATCGAAGAGTTTCAGATTCTAGGTGTTTTATTATGTGACTCTTATTTTCAATTTCTTGCTTTAGGGAAGACTGTTCATCACATATAAAGTTAGTGGTTACAGTAAAATCGTCTTTAAGCTGCTGCACAACTGAGTCCATCTCCGCTTGTACTAGGTTTTGACGTCATCCTTCAATGCTTTTCTAAAACTTTCCACGAAATCCGATAGATAATTATTAAGTTTTTTATCCAATAAGGTACTAATTTTACCCATGGTGACGAGATTGTCGTCGTTTGAGGAAAGTAATTGGGAATCGGTTGATGAACAGCTTGAATTTTCAAGGGGCGAATTCAATGGTTTCTCTACGAGTGGTACAAGCGTTTGTTGGACAGGCGTATTGACATTCGATTGTTTACGTTTAGTTATATTACTACAAGATGGACACATCCACTTTGATTTATATTCAGTAGTCAAAGCCGTAAATTGTTCTTTACTTAAATTTAGGCACTCAATATGATATTTTGAACGACAGTGATTACATGCTAAGTAGCGGTCAGTGCGAAGTAGCTTCTTATTGCAGGCAGAGCAATTCATATTAATTGTTTTGCTAATCTCAAACTAAGTAATTTTTGTAAATAAAGTTAAAAAAGACCTCAACCGTTGGGATTCGATCTAACGCCTCTTATACTTATTTTCTTGTTGCGTTAATGCGTAAGCCACAGCGCCAACTGCTCGCTGATATACTCTTTGAATAAGCGATTCACTTTACGGAGATAAATGTTCGTTGAATAATGTAAGTGACTTATAATTTATTGCATACCCGTTGCAAAATAATCAACTGACTGCAACTTTTAAAAATGACTACGGTGCTTCTCACACTTTTTGGAGTATTTCTATCACAATTTATCATGAAAACACTGAATGATTTAAGCACTCGAACACCAATAAAATACTGCATCTATTGATATTAATTTTAAGTAAGTTTAAACACTAGACACATTTATTTTATTTAAAAAACTAGGAGTGCACGAAACCGTTACTGTCGGCGATCGCGGCGACAAGCATAGTCCCATAGAATAATAAATATAGTCCCCAGTCTATAGCATTGTTAATATTCTTTAAAAAAAACTTTTCTCTGGGTGAACCGATTTTTATGATTCTTAGTTCATTTGAAAGCTGATGCTTCTCCTATGGTCCCATATAATCAAGACCTGACCAGTAGTTTTTGATTTATCTTTAATAATAAGTGTTTAATTAACTAAGAATACATTGATTCGGTCGTATTTAATCGATTGTACAATTTTTTTATTTTTACCACTTGTTTTAATAAGTAGTCGTAGTTAAAAAAATATAACAAAAATTTTATTTCAAATAATTTTTTTTGGTGTGGAGTTTTCTGAAACAAATTATTATTACGTATAGCAACGTTTGAATACTGATTATGATAACGTACTCAACAGGAACCACAGGGTTTTTGTTACATGTTGTATATACACGACGGCGACTATTTCTACTTTCAGTCGACGGTCACTGTTTGACCATAGACAATTATGTATTTGACAAATGAGGTTGACAGAAAGAACGTAAATGAGGAATGTTTTACTTTATTTTATTTAATGTATTCGTAATACATATTTTCAATAAAATTTAGCTTTCTGCACTCCTCCATATGAAATTTAACTATGTAAATTTTCATACTCCCCCGTGCGCGCAATATGCTTAATAATAACTCTATACTTTTCCTTTATTCGGTCAATCTTAGATTTTTGTAGTACTGTATGGAGTCCCTGTTATCATATACATAGGAATAGAATTGAAAGAGTACAAAAGACATTCCTTAGGTCACTTAACTATCGTAATAATATTACTAACGAATCATATGATGAATCTTTGCGTAGGTATAAATTATTATCCCTTTGCGATAGACGCAAATTGTTTGATATAATCTTTTTATATAAAATTTTGAATAATTTAATTGACTCTTCTGAACTTCTCTCAAAGGTATCACTTATTGCTCGTGTTCGTCTTCCGGTGCGATCCTCACGTAAAACACCACTTTTTGTTCCTCCGCAGTTACATAAAAGATATACTCGTAATTCATTCTTATACCGTTCCACTGACATATATAATAAGCAATTTACTAATATCGACCTTTTAAATTCATCGCTCAATACCTTAAAACAGACAATAAAAAATAATTTAAGTAAGGTTTGCTAGTGAGTTGCATTTTTTTTTGAATTGATATTCTAATTTTAATTATGTTTATGTACTTAGTTTTATTTTGTTATGTTAATAGTCACTATGTAGTGTTACCATGTAACTTTCTTTTAAATTGTGTTTAAGTTTTCGGCACTATAGGTCAATTTATAATAGATAAGTTTTAGTATTTTATTTCCTTAGTATACGACTGTTTGTTGCCAAAAAAAAAACGTAAAATTTATATATAATAATAAATTAATCACAAACCACTGAAACATAAAGAGTTGATGATCTTCAAACGACTGAACAGATTTTTTTGAAACATAGCTAAGAACACTCCTGATTAAGACACCTTCCAAACGAAAAAAAAATTTAATTAAAATCAGCTCATCTGTTCAGGGGCTATATATGCCCAAAGACACACTGTTACACAGATGCACACCAACTTACAACTCCTCTCTGTTTTATCGGGGGTTAAAAAGTGGTACAAAGTTTTCTCTTTACGTATTAAACGTATTAAAATTACACATATAGAAGTGCTATAAAAGTCAACAGCTATAATAGCCATGTAAACGTTCAAAAATTCCATTCGAAGTCTGGCAAGCGTTGATAGTAATCAACTTTTAACTGCAACGAACGGTTGACCTTATTTCCTTTATGTCTGGGGAACTATGAAGTGAATGAGGTCTGTTAGCTTCATGTACTCGTAAGTATATCATTTTATTTATGGTAAATAAAAAAAAACTTATACAAGGGTGACAAATAAAGTCACACTCTATAATATGACTCCTGCTGCTGGATACAGGCCTCATCTTGTTTTTGAGAGAGTTTTAGGGTTATATGTCTGGGCGGAACTCAAATGTCCTTGAAATATTTTTTTTATTTATCAGAAGGACAAGGTTTCCTCACAATGTTTTCCTTCACCGCCGAACACGTGGTAAATCAGCACATAAAATTGCAGTCAACAATTGCAATTGCATAAAATTTCATTGGTGCAAGCGGGAATTGAACCCGGGTTGCTAGCGAACTGTAAACTTACAGGGATCTAACCTCGATCAAGAACCACAAAAACTAACCGAATAATATAAAGAATATCACAAAGCACAGTCCTGAGCTAACTGCATCCATCGACTTCCCGCATCTCTTACTAGGTCGTCACTCCATCTATTGGGGGACGCCCTACACTTCGCCTATCAGTACGTAGTTGCCACTGGAGAACGTTTTTTCCTCATCGGTTGTTGATTCTTTGAGCTATTATTGGCCCATTGCCACATAAGCTTACTGATCCTCTGGTCTATGTCGGTTACTCTGTTTGTATTACGCATAAATTTATTTCTAAGTCACCCAGATCACCTAGAGAAAATTCAAGCTTGCCCTCTCCATAGTTCGCTGAGCGACCTTGAACAAGCAACAGGGGAAAAAACACGTCTCAGATCCATATGTCATCACTGGCAGCACGCATTGGTTCTACTATTTGGTTTTCAAGTGACGAGAAGATGTGTCCTTATTTCCCGAACGCTGCCCAGCAGAGTTGCATTCTTCGATTAACCTTTCGGTCGAAGGACTTACCTAGTTGGATTATTTGTCCTAGGTAAACACACTCGTCGACAACTTCGAGCGTAGTGGTCCCTACAACTACTGGCATAGGTGTGAAATGGACTTTGCTCATGATCTTTGTTTTGTCCATTTTCATTTTAAGACCTATCCGTTAGGGGACTTATCTGATCATCACATTAAGCATATAGCCAATGTGTAAAATACCTTCAGTAAAATATTAACCATTTCAGACAAATTTCCCATTTAAAGAGGATTTGTAAACCAAAGTTTAATTAGGCAGCTGAAATTAGTTCCTACTTAACCGCTAAATACGTGTTTCTTTAATTAACATGGCGGTAAATAGTCGAGCTAAGGTAACCCCCAAGATTTATTCCCATTACATAAATTACCTTTATAGTCATTTGCACTTTCTTCCAAGTACATAATTAAAGCTTTGTATTTTTATACAAATAGGATGCTCAACGAAATAGAGACCGAACGTCGAACTGGTATTCGTCATTACCTTTTTTTTCAAGACTGGGGATCGGGCCCAGCTTCGCACACGTGATTTCTAGATCTCGACAACAGTGCCACCCACCGGGTCAAATTATGAATATAATCCATTCAGGTACCCATTCAAACACACACAAACAATTTCATCTAAATCGATCCAGCTGTTTAGATGGACCAATACACGTCTAGAAAATTATCGACATAGGGCACAATTTTGACCTATAGATGTAGTAAGATATAATGTAAGAGGTTTTCTTGTGTTATCATAGAGAGCACTAATTCATTTATCAGTGGGTATATAACAAACCAAACAGGGTCGATCCTATTAAGGGGAGCATATAAGAGCAAATTGCTGTAATATTATTGAAATGTGCGAAGAAGTAGACAGAGACCTACTGCAAGAGCTGGCAACGTCCGAAGGGACATGGCTATTACGAGGAAGAATAAAATCCAGGCGCATCGGCAGTAAAATTTGTTATACAGAATGGGTCCTATATATATGCAATAAATGAAACCATATACTTGTTATCGCCTTTGCTGACGATATACAAAAAATGAACGTAATCGGTCCAGTAATTAGGTCAAAAAGTAGAGTTTTAATTTTAAGCAAATTTGAACACTCTATAGAATTGGGTCACTAAGTCAATGATTCAATGAACTTGAATGAATCCTTGAACATTAAAAGCGACGTTGCCACGCATTGCAAACTATTGGTATTGCGACATATCGACAGCGGTGTCTTTTGTCGGCGTGCCACCCGCGTGCAACGTTGTCACTCTTCCAAGGGGTCAAGGTACGTTGTCTAAACAGAGTGTTCACTTTTACTGAATTTATTTTAATATTTATTTTGTTTGAAAATTTCACTTTTTTATTTTACGGGTTTTAATTTAATATTTAATTTTTCTACACTTCTACGGACTAGTATTATTTGTGGTTTCATTTATTGCATATATGTGGGACCCATTCTGTATATTAGTTAACAGTTTTTTAAGTGGATGGGGTGCTGTAATCAAATACACTCGTAAACGTATTGCGCGAAAAAGAACAGTATTACCGTGATATAAAGATTGTTCAAACTTTTACCCCAAGGTTTCTTCATGTTGCAATTTTTATTCTATAAGAAATAGCTACTGACAAACACACAGTACACATAATGGTGTGTTACGCCAGAGGCATCTACACCTATATGTAACTAGTACTACTATGAAATGTCTTATTTCCAGGAATAGGGTTTCCGGTTCTCGTCTCGCCTCATACAAAACTATCTTACAGATTACAGAATACTAACGAAAACTACCAGCTTAATTCAGCTGTGTTTGTAACAAGGCATTCCGTCTTTCAGGGGTGACAACGCATCTGCATTTTGATCCTTAATTAAGAATAAATAAGGACGTGTATGGACAACATTCACTTACCATCAAGTAAACTGTATGTTTTCCCCGATCCCTATATTCAAGAAACCTTTCGTTCTTCATAAAGATCCAATTTATTATATACAAGATGCAATACGCTTTGATCATGACCCGTGATGATTATTTTTTTTTTATAGAAGAGGGGGCAAGCGAGCATACGACTCACCTGATGTTAAGTGACTACCGCCGCCAATGATCAACCGCAACACCAGGGGAATCACAGGTTCATTGCCGGTCCTTAAGAAAGTAAGCTCTTTTCTTGAAGGTCCCCAGGTCATATTGGTCCGGAAAAATAGCCGGTGGTAAATTATTCCACAGAGAGGTCGTACGCGGAAGAAAACTCCTTTTGAAGCGTACAATGGTAGACCGCCAAGTATCCAGATGGTGTGGATGGTATCGGGACGTTTGCCGCGTAGTGCGTTCACGAAATTTGGCGGCTGGGATTAATCTGAACAATTCCTCAGAGCACTCCCCGTGATATATGCGAAAGAATATGTAAAGAGTATTACGGTAAATGTTTTATTTTATCCTGGTGATAATGATCAGTATACCAGGATAAAGTTATTGAACTATCGTGTTGTCATTGGTTCTTGATACGAGTGCAGATTTTCAGGTCAATTGGCCATTTAAAATGTTGGTAAAAATTATATTAAAATATTCCGTTAGATAGATAGATAGATACATATGAGCTAATAAAAGCAGATCAAATATAAAAATAGTTTATATTACAAACTATTCATTCGGCAACTTAGGATGACTTGAATGAAAGAAAAATTTAAGCTGTTCACAAATAGTCCAACTAGTACTTTGTATCAGGAATAAATTTTTCATTGCACTGCATTTACTGCAAAACGCCTCGCTAAAGAAAACGAAGCGTTCTTAAATATAGAAACCCGTTTGTCACCCTTAATTTATAAATTAAAATGAATATAATGCAATGCTTACAATATCATGTGATCATTTTAGGGGTTATATACCGTATTACCTGTCTCTTTGCTGACGCGTGCGCTTCGCCCAGCCAAGTCACAAGCTAAAACTGCATTCTGCATTTCTTACTGGTCAATTTATACTTAAAAAGCATTTCCTATACTTTTTTTCGAATAAAAAAATTATACGCTTTTTCACATAACCTTTCCATCTCTTCTATTTCATTTCATTTCATTTCTTTTTTTTTATAGAATAAGGGTGACAAACGAGCACACAGTCCACCTGATGGGAAGTGTATGCTGTGGCTCATAAACATCTACATTTATCTTCGATTTTGAATAAAAACGTAGATGCGTTGTGACCCCTGAGGACTAAGATGGAATACCTCGTTTCCAATAAAAAAAGGTCTCCGTATCTCTACACAGCATATGAAACACAGCAGTATTAAGCTGCTACTTTACGCAGGTATTCTGTGAGAGCGTAGACCCTCCCCTAGTCGTGCCGACCCGTTCGTGTTATAGCAATAATATAGCTGCATCGTAGCTCTACCACGTATAAATATATCTGTTATGTTTCTGTCCGCTTAGTGATAAAATTATATCAATAAGACAAATTCTGGGTGTAAATAATGAATCAAGATTTTTTTTAAATTTGTGTCACTTGCCAAGCATAGTGTTTATAGCAAAATATAGTGATAGTACTGTTTGCCCCAAAAGAAGGTATGTTTGGGTAGTACTACTACCAACATTAGATCCCAATTAATTAATTAATGTATGGTTATTAGGATTACAACTGTCGATCTAAGTATTATGCTCGCTGACCTTTTCGCATCTTTACACCTCACCGCCTCGATTAACCTCCCTTGTTCGTTACAGGAGCAGATTAACTCGGCATAAAATTAAGTGGCTGTTAATGAGATGCTTAGGCCTTAATAACATGAAGATAACGGTAATTGCGGTACGTTGGTAGAGCGTAAGGAAAATTATTATAAGGAGTTCGCTGACGGGGACATACTTTATAAAAGATTAGAGATATTTTCTAGGTTACTTGATATTTTCATGTAGGAACAAGTTATTTGTATGCAATAAATTAAAGTAAAGTTACAGCCTATATACGTCCCACTGGGCACAGGCCTCCGCTCATTTCGGAGAGGGTTTTAGGGAAAGGAAGTGCCCGCCGCGCTGTCCTAATGCGTGCTGGCGAACTTCACATGTCTTTGAAATTTTTTTTCTTCTTATTCCTCAGACATGCAGGTTTCCTCACGATATTTTCACCGCCGAGCATGTGGTGAATCAGCACTTAAAATTGCAATTAACAATTTTATTGGTGCCAGCGGGAATCGAACCCGGGTTACTCGCGCTCTGTTATATTAACAGCGAGCGTTAACCATCTGAGCTACCACGGCTCTACATGTGTATACAATGGGAGATTAATATTTAAAACAGTAACGTGAGATAGGATGTAACAATATCCACTACCCTATATTATCCTTTGGGATAAGAGGCGACAGAGGAAAACTGAAACAGCAGTAAGGCAACACCATCTTCCTAATAATACCTCAAAATTTTTATAAACTGCGGTGGCCAATCTGCAACCTAGCAAAATCCCATCTACGAGATGACCGGTATAAAAAGAGTCCTTACAAAAAAGAATTCTAGAACCATAGATCTATGTAGGGCATTGTTGGATCGGTTACCTCTATAACATTAAGAAGATGTACTTACATGCGACGTCTATGAACTTTCTGAAGTGAATTTTGAGAAAATTATTTAGAAAGTTTTAAAGAGAGGGTTGTTACTACGAGTATATAACATGGAAGAATGACTGACAATCAGGCACACAGATCACCTAATTGTCAGTTTATGCTGTGATTCGTAGACCCTATCTATCGATCGATTAATCGTCAAAAGGCGGATGCGTTGTGACCCTCAGTACTAAGATGGAATGCTTTGAATCACAGCAGCATTATGTTTCTATTTTATAGTGATTTTCTGTGTGAACATGGTACTTTGCCTACTTTTATTAGATAATTGATAGAATCAGGAAATCCATTATAATAAAGATATTGATTTATTTGCAACCTTCCGCTAACTAAATACAATGATGTGCCTTACCTGGATTGAAGAGCACCTCCCGCCCTCCCTCAATTGCGTGCAATAATTCCGCCACCACTAGTCCCTGCACCACTACTCCCAACACCACTACTTCCAACACCACTATTCCAGGAAAGACACACCATCGACGATAATACGACACGTGATTCGCCTCGATACGAGGTACCCTCAGGTGATGTAGACTCTACGGTGGCTGACCGCTAAGCTTAGCGCAGTAACAGCAGTAATGGTGTTGGGAGTAGTGGTACCGGGACTAGTGGTGACGGAATTAAAGCACGCAATTGAGGGAGGGGGCGACAGATGATCTTCAATCCAGGTAAGACACATCATTGTATTTAGTTAGCGGAAGGTTGCAAATTAATCAATATCTTTATTACTTTTATTAGGTTCACCTTAAATAAAAAGATAGACTTTACTAAGCTATTGTGTTGCCACCCACACCAATTACCACTTTAAAAAAATTAAAAATATAAAATATCAGAAAATTTAAAAATTCGTAGCTTGGAACGTTTTATTGCTTTTCCCCGTATGACTAATGATAACGCAATTCATCCGCTAGTGAAATTGAAGCTCTCTCGGTTAACATTGCGGGCGATGACTTCGCTCTCATTGAATTTCCGATTTTCGTTCCAGACGGCTTAATATTGTCTGAAGGTGTTTTGTTGCTGTCACCATTTTTGTCATTTTATGAATTGTATAGAATTAAATATTTAGCACAAAATATGAATAAGGAATGCAGAAATGACTGGTTACAGATATAAATTTGTGACAGGTATATATATATATATATATATATATATATATATATATATATATATATATATATCGCCATCGCCATCGCCTGTATAATACCTATAGAGGCGATGGCCAAGAGCTAGTCAAGTGTAGAAACTATGACAAACTGTAGTGGAGATCTATGGCCAGTGGAGTTTTAATAGGCTGTAATCAATGTATGATTAATTTACTTTTGTAGAAGTTGTACATTCCATACAATATTGTAGTGCAAGTAATGAGCTGAACCGTGTAATAGTGGTGAAAAGATATCCTCCACCCCAAATAGTCCCATGGGCGCCGTAAGGGCGACAAAAAACAAGCCAGAGGATGGATGGCGTATTTCTAATCGCAACTAGAAAAAAAACTACGGTTGCCGACCCACCTACTGTCGGCGCACGTCATCGCGCCTCGGCCAATGATGATGAACGCGTGGGAGCGCGGACCGGTTGTAGACTTCGCGGCAGCGCAAGCGCCTCTGTCCCTCACTCAGCGGCGAGACGCGGTAGCAGACGGGCATTTCCTTTTTTGTAATATACGTACACAAGGTTAAACGTTTAACGGCATTAAACCTAATTTTAATACAGTCCACTCATTTTAGTTAGCTGCAGTGTTTCAAAAACAGCATTATCATTGCAACGCTTGCTTGATTAAATTTAAACGCTTATTCCGTTACAAATATTATAGGTAGATAGCCACGTTGAACAAGTTAGTGTCGATTCGTTGACCTAGATCCCTTTGTTCTCGCACAGCTGTAGTTTTTTTCTTAAAGTAAAGATAACTCCCCCTACGATTTCAGTGTAAAACATCCCAAAATAATATGTAGTAAGCACATACTTACTAAGCTTATATTTCAAATGAAACATTTAGCTCTACTACATGCCGGTCCTCAATTACTATTGTCACATATAAGGCAGACTTATTGGCCTATAGGTGGTAGAAACCTTTCTAAGAATGTCGTGAATAAATGCCTTAAGTGTTTCAGACATAAGGCTCAAAGCGTTCAGCCTATAATGGGTCAACTACCTCAGTCAAGAACTCATCTTGAATTTCCATTTTTAAATTGTTATGTTGACTACGCTGGGCCAGTATTGGTGGCCGATCGTAGAGGTCGCGGCAGCAAACTTACAAAATCTTATATGTGCATTTTTGTTTGCTCCGCAGTGAAAGCCGTACATTTGGAGCTCGTCACCGACCTCACCTCTGAGGCTTACATGGCCGCTCTAAATCGTTTCGTGGCGCGTCGAGGCAAGCCTCAAAGCATTACGTCCGATAACGGGACAAATTTCGTAGGCACATCAAATGAAATGCATAGGTTCTTGCAGTCATCGTGTGTTGCATCTGAAATAGCACAACAGGGCATCGAATTTATTTTCACGCCTGCTTACAGCCCACATTTTAATTTACTAGCTGAGGCTGCTGTTAAATCTTGCAAGCATCATTTAAAAAGACTCTTAAAGCTTACCCATTTTACCTTTGAGGAGATGGCTACTTGTCTTACGCACATAGAGGCGGTCTTGAATTCGCGCCCTCTTACTCCTCTCTCTTCAGACCCTAACGATTTTTCGGCACTTACTCCCGCTCATTTCCTGATTGGACGACAACTCTTATCTGTACCACATTCCCAGGTGACTGATGCCAACATCACGTGACTGGATCGCTGGAGGAGAACACAGTACATCAGACAGCATTTCTGGAGCCGCTTTCATAATGAATACATCTCTCTGCTGCAGGCCAAATCCAAGTGGTTTCATTCCAGAGGTGAAGTGAAGCCGGGGTCTTTAGTTCTTATCAAGGACAAAACAACACCACCGCTGCTCTGGTCCCTGGGCCGGGTCATGACGACCTATCCCGGCGTAGACGGAATCACGCGAGTGGCTGAGTTGAAGACGAAGCGAGGTATCATTCGTCGTGCTGTCAACTGCATCTGCCCTCTACCAATTGAAGATTGAAGACGTCTCTTCAACCCGGGGAATATGTCGGCGCACGTCATCGCGCCTCGGCCAATGATGATGAACGCGTGGGAGCGCGGACCGGTTGTAGACTTCGCGGCAGCGCAAGCGCCTCTGTCCCTCACTCAGCGGCGAGACGCGGTAGCAGACGGGCATTTCCTTTTTTTGTAATATACGTACACAAGGTTAAACGTTTAACGGCATTAAACCTAATTTTAATACAGTCCACTCATTTTATTTCTAAAGTCCCGATAAGGCCTATTCACCTACCGTGGTAACTATGGCAGAAAAAGCCCTATGAGGCGATCAATGGGCAGACTTATATGCAACAATAGACTTTAACGGACTTTAAGATTTTCATGATGAATGAAATAGTGAACAAATTGATAACTTCATTTTATTTGCACAAATTCTTCCCATGGATTGTAAAAAATATCTTAAATTTTACCGTCCTTTAATTTTACTTATTTTAATCACTTTGCTACAGAAACTTTTACTAATAAAATATGTCGTCTTACACAACCTTCGTCTTCCCTCCCCCAAATCGAAAGATTGGGTGCGTTTGGCAGAAAAAAGCGCTAGCAAGCGCTTACAAGCGCTAAAATAGTTTTCAGCCAGGACACGATTGCTACTTCAGCAGCGCTGACACAATCCGACATTTTGCTTATTTAATTTGTTTGTTTTGAAGTAGAAATTATAAGTTGTTTTGTGCAATATTAGTTTTAAGTAATATAATGACATGAATAGACATATATTGTGATTAAAAATTCATGATTGGTAAATTTTTAATACGAATACTTTACAAACATATATTTAAATTAGGTTAGGTTCTCCGGTTAAAACTAACATGGTGTCCTGGAGGAAAATAGCTACTTACGATTTGACAGCGCTTACCGCTTACGATCGCCATTTTGCTTACAAGCGCTTGCTGGCGCTTTTTTCTGCCAAACGCACCCAAAGTCTTGCTTTACCCGTCTTTTCACTACATCATTCCTTTGACCTCTCACTCACACCTATAGCTCAATCATAATATCTTCTCTTTCATACTATCATCACGTCGTATCCTAATACTATATAA
Source organism: Parnassius smintheus behrii (assembly GCA_036936625.1). Lineage (NCBI taxonomy): Eukaryota > Metazoa > Arthropoda > Insecta > Lepidoptera > Papilionidae > Parnassius > Parnassius smintheus. The sequence continues at coordinate 59,348,659 of JAUPFT010000001.1, read as the reverse complement.
TAAGCAATGTTTTTTTTTAATTTAACATTTATTGATCTCAATCATACATCCTATATTCATATTAAAGTATATATACATCAGTCTATAGCATACGAAGACGATTTTGTATTAAATATCCTTTTATAATGATATCTTATATTTACGCGAATGCTGCACAAGGTGGTCATAAGTTATGCGCTACGAGGAACATTTCTTCCATTTATTTTAGACTTTTAAAGAATGAATGTGAAAACTTTATGTTTCTTTTGAAATTGAAGTGTTGTTTCAATTTATTGAAATTTTTAGGAGGTACTTCTGTTGTTTTTATAGTTACGAGGACACAGTTATTAAGTTTGTTCTTCTTCAAATCGTTTGCTTGCACACCTCTAGATTGTTGAAAATAAAACTTTTACTTTAAAATGTAAAATACAGCAACGCGAGCTAAGATTTCTTTGTGAAATTTCAGATTCGTTAGTTACTTTTAAGTTTGTAAAATATTAAATTTTATTATTAGAATGAATTTTTGTTATATTTTTAACATTGTTGCTGACATGAATGTTATTATTTGTTTTTTTTTTTATATAGAAGAGGGGGCAAACGAGCATGAGCTCACCTGATGTTAGGTGACTACCGGTGCCCATGGTCAACCGCAACACCAGGGGAATTGCAGGTGTGTTAGAAAGCCCTTTAGAAAGGAGTAAGCTCTTTTCTTGAAGGTCCCCAGGTCGTATCGGTCCGGAAAAATCGCCGGTGGTAAATTATTCCACAGAGAGGACGTACGCGGAAGAAAACTCCTCTTGAAACGTACAGTGGTGAACCGCCAAGCATCCAGATGGTGTAGATGGTATCGGGACGTTTGCCGCGTAGTGCGTTCACGAAATTTGGCTGCTGGGAATAATCCGAACAATTCCTCAGAGCACTCTCCATGGTATATACGAAAGAAAATGCAAAGAGATGCAACATCTCTTCGCAGTGCCAGTGAATCGAGCCGATCGGAAAGCACTCAGTCGTTGACGATTCGAGCTGCTCTGCGCTGGATGCGGTCAAGTGGAAGGAGCTGGTACTGGGGATCCCCCGCCCAGAGATGGGAACAGTATTCCATGTGCGGCCAAACCTGCGTCTTTTAAAGTTGCAGGCGGTGTGCCGGCATGAAATACTGTCCCGCTCTGCTGAGCATGCCAAGCTTTTTAGAGATCAAATTGGCCTTCTCTTCCCAGTGACCACGAAACTGCACGTCACTCGATATGTCGACGCCGAGAATTCCGATACTGGCTGAGGCAACAAGGGGAGTGCTTTGAAGCTGAGGAGATATGACAAAGGGGTTCTTTTTAGCGGTTAACGCTAAACCGTTAGGTAGACCAGAAGATCACCAGCTGACCGACCACGGCGAAAACCGTATTGGCGGTCACTAATCAGCTGGTGATCCTCAAGGTACCTCATGAGTTGTCAGTTTACAATGGACTCCATTGTTTTGGAGAACAAGGAGGTGATGACGATAGGCCGATAGTTAGACGGGTCTGACCGGTCGCCTTCTTTAGGGATCGGGGGGATGAAAGCCGTCTTCCATGATTTTGGGACTACGACTAGGGAGTAGGAGTACCGGAAAAGACGCGTTAAAACCGATGCCAACTCTGGAGCGCACGTCCTCAGCACAATTGGGATTGGATTCCGTCTGGCCCACTCGACTTGTGGATGCCCAGGGAGAGGAGTGCTTTGCGAACCGAGCGCTGTGTGAACTGCACTTCCGGCATGGAGCACTCACACCGCGGGATGGTCGGCGGCGTACTCCCCCCGTCACCGAGAGTCGAGTTGGACGCAAAAAAAGAGCCCAGAAGATCGGCTTTCTCCTTTGAGGTATGGACCAGTGAGTCGTCCTCCCTGTGCAGAGATGGAAGAGATGGCTGACGGAAATTTCCCTGGACAGCCTTGGCGAGAAACCAGAATGCACGGGTTCCAGAAGGAAGGCGAACTAGTTTCTAGCCAATTCTGCCTATGTGCACTGACTTTGTCTTGGCGATGACTGTTTTGAAGGACCTAGAGGCGGAATTATACAAATATATAATTATACACTCCTACTTATAGCATGATGCTATTTTACAAGAGCGGCCAAACCATGGCTGAGATTTGCCTCCAATGGGCACCACAGAGGAAGGAATAAAAAGTTCCATACCCTGAAGTACCACTTCAGCGACAGAATCCGCAACAACGTTGGGATAGTCCGGCGAGAAGCAAACCCGCCCCCAAGGGTAGGATGCAAAGAAAGACCGCATCCCACTCCAATCGGCTGACCTATAGTGCCGAACATGGCGGCAGCCTGCAGAATGTAACTGCGGTTTCAGCGTGAGTGGCACCACACTCCGGACAAGACAATGGTCCGAGGAGCCTAAAGGGGCGTCGACCGAAATCTGATATCCGTCTGGGTGAGAGGTCAGCAGAAGGTCCAACAGGGAAGGTACATGATCCTCCACATCTGGAATCCACGTAGGCAAAGTAACCAGTTGTGTCAGACCATATGCCAAGGCAAAATCATGAACAGATCTCCCCGCATGATCGGTTAAACGTGAACGAAGCCATTCGGCGTGATGGGCGTTAAAGTCGCCGAGGATTACGATCTCTGTGGAGAGGATCTGATGTAGCAACGAATCTGTAGCCATTTGGACATGGTCGAAGAGTCGGTCTGTTTCGGCATTATTGCTATGGGACCTATAGAGGCACCCGTAGACGCGCGGATGGTCGTCGCTGTTTACGCGTAGCCAAAGGATGGACAGGTCCGAACTTTCAAGTCTGCCGAGGCGTCGAGAACAGATGTCCTCTCTGACGTAAACGCAAACTCCAGCCCGAGGCACAAAGGAGTGTTCCAGCTTGTACCCCGGGTAGGAGGTATATGAGATATCAGCCGGAGAGGACACCTGCGTCTCGGTCAGAAAGAGCAGAGCCGGCCTCGCCATCTCGAGATGGTAGTGGACGGCGCTTAGGTTAGAGTGAAGTCCCCTGATATTACAGAAATTCACGGACAGCGTGGCAGGGGTCGCCTTGTTCTTGTAGATCCGTTTGCCCCGAGCAGTTTTAGTCTTGAGCGGAATTTACCCCCCCCCCCCCCCAGAATACGCGGGGCAGCCTGAGCATCCTCGCTGAGAAGTGGATAAACATGGTCGTGGATGCTCAGCGAGGGATTCTCCAGGGGTGCTGGTATCCTCCTGGGGTAGTCTATCATCATTTAATTCCACTACCACGTTGATGGGGGGGGGGGGGTTGAGCCTAGTTGATCATAGCAAGGGGTTTACAACATCGTCACTCCGTAATTTCTAAGATAAAGTAGTCTTTAAGAACTTTGGGTGTACGTTTTCTCACACATTTTTAATCTAATTATATTTGTCATCATGTAGGTATGTTTCATCAATCCCATTTTATGTGAATGAAGCTGCAAGAGCGAATGAGAAACCCTGAAATGAGGTAAATGGTGGAAACAAAAACAACGAAGATATAACAAATTGAAATGTAAATAGGTTGGGCGTGTAAGGAATCCTAGGTTAGAGAAAAACAACCTCACAATTTACCTTATGGTGAGTGAATACTGTAGCCTATAGATATCTACTTTTATCCTTGATTAAGAATCAAAATGCGGTTGCGTTGCTATCCATGAGGACTAAAATGGAATGTCTCGTTTTCAGTATGTGGCGGCGCTGTCGTCGTGCCGCAAGCGAAACATACCGGAGCCTAAATTACGCTATCAACATTCCGAATTATAAACAGCATATATAGAACATCTCCGAACTATCACACGGAGTGTTGGCCGCTCCCCGGGCAGAACACCTTGCCCGGCGGGAGATCTCCCCTTTTCCTTCCACGGCCACAAGTATAAAGTTCCCTACAGTCACCATACGAAACAGCAGCATTAAGCTGCTATTTTACGCTGGTATTTTGTGAGAGTGTGGTCCTACCCTGGTCGAGTCGACAATAATACAGTTGCAGCGCAGCTCTACCACAAAAAAAGTTTGGATGGTGATCATACACTACTACAACAAGACAAACTTTTTTATATTAACTTATTAGCCTTGAGTTTTCAATATGCAGATTGAAATTTCAAGCCTAGATAAGTTATCCATCAAATAAATTATAACCTGTCTAGATATAAAAGAAAAACAGCTAAAACCAAAACTAACTTAATTTTTAATTTTTATTTGTGTTAAATTTATATAAACTACCACTGCTACAAACATTTACATTTATTAATACACTACAAATATTCACTTCCACCATCGGAGGGTCAGCGGTCGGCGGGTCTTCACCTCTTTGTTGTCTATATTCCATGCGTTATAACCAAACGGTTTGCTAAGACTTTTGCGTACAGCAAAGGAGTGGAATAATTTGCCGGCGTCTATCGTTCCGTCCGAATACAATCTGGGCGTCTTCAAGGCAAGAGTGAATAGACTTTTGTTATGCTAAGGCAGTGCGATTTACCATCTAAGAATGCATCACCATATAATAAGTTAAGAAAATCATTATAGCTGAGCTCCCCAATATATTACAGATTAAGTATTAGTCATACACGGTTCATAATGTATTTTTATACATAGATTTTTTAATAGAAAACTGTTTTACACCCCCTTATAACTAAAATAATGAGACACTATCTTAAAATTCTCGTCTTATGCCGAAGCACGCGCGGACAAGTCCAAGTATCGCCGTAAGCGTGTTGCTAGAGGAACACGCAAGAATTTTGTTTAAAACAGCTACAATTTGAATACAAAATATACTTTATTAAATATCAAGCTTTTCCCACGACTTTTCGTGAATTGTGCTTTACCAACATCGTTAGTCTTTCATGAGAAAATACGGAATCATCTTTTTGTTTGTTGGTGTGTCAATCTGTTACAAACGTTCTTCGCAGTTAATATCTAATAGTACGTTTACTCTGTGATTAATGAGTTTAATAAATATGTATATAAATAAATTCAATGTTACTGTCTGTAATGTTAAAATAACTGGCATAATATATTTCACTCAGAGGGTTATTTGCATCCTATTAAAATATAAATAACCATTTAAACAAAATAACTATTTATGTGACTGGGCTTATCTTGCGACCGGAATCGTATATACGTGGTAGAGCCACCCAGCAACTATATTATGGTTGTAGTACGAATGGGTCGGCTCGACCGGGGAAGGACCACGCTCTCACAGAACACCAGCGTAAAATAGCAGCTTAATGTTGCAGTGCTTTGTATGGTGAGTGTAGAGAACCGGAGACCCGTTTTACTGGAAACGAGGCATTCCATCTTAGTCCTCCGGGGTGAAAGCATTTTGATTCTTTAATCGAGGTTAAATATAGATATGTATGGGCCACAGTATCCACTTACCATTAGGTGGACTGTGTGCTCGTTTGTCACCCTAATTCTATTTAAAAAAATCTATTGTGATGAGACTTTACGAACAGATAGAGAGCATTGTCACCAGGGATCTTGGCAAAATTTTCCAAAATCTGAAAAAATTGAAGATTTTTTTGAAAAGCGAAAAATTAATAGAATATATGGTCTTTTGTTACCTTAAGTCTAAAAAACGTCAAATTAATAGATCATATCCATGCGAAGCCAAGGCGAGTCATTAGTTTATTAATAACTCGACCGCCTCGTTGGTCTAGTGGTTGTAGTAGTGTAACTGCGTTCTGCGAATAGTGAGGTCCTGGGTTCGAATTCAGGTTCGGGCCGAAAAAATCAATTATTGAATTTTTCCGTCTAGAAATTCTCAGTAGCTTCTCGGAGTCAGTAAGATGGCTGTGTCTGACGTGCGTGAGACACCGCCAACTTACTTCCCTCGGAAAGCACGTAAAGCCGTTAGTCCTGAGCCTGATCTTCTCTCCGGTCGTTTCTATTTACCGTCCCATCGGATTATGAGAGTGAGGAAATAGAGGGTGCACCTGTACTTGCGCATACACTTGGACACTATAATCTTGTCCTGCGCCGATGGTTATTCTCCGTTGAGGCAGGTCGCCGTGAACGAAATTCGGTCTGGAGGACATTATTATAAATAATTCGACTACAGCGCCACCTGTTACGTCCAGATCCATCATCACAGTAGCAGACGCCTTTCACCTTTGATACTGCCGCCGATGTGATATTTTACGGCACATGTTCAGAAATAGCTACAGCGCCATTTATCGAAAATCATAGGATCGTTCTCGCCTTTCCCATAGTCGAATCTTACTACACCTACAGGAAAATAGGGTGACGCATTCTTTTACACATATGTTGAGATATTATTACATGCCAATATAAACTTTAATGAATAAAAATGAATTTTCTTTAATACATCGCATGAAGTGCTCTGTCAGATTTGAATAGTACTTACTAAGCTGTTATAAAGCTGATGTGGCAATGGGCTGGCCATATAGCTCGAAGAACCGACAACCGATAGGGGAAAATTTTCTCTCGTTTTGTTCTCGAGTGGTAGTCTCGTACCGGTGGGCGAAGTGCAAGACGACGTCCCATTTGATGAAGTAACAACTTGGCAAGACATGCAGGAAATCGATGGATCGTGAGATGGACCGTGTTATGTGGCATTCTTTGGGGTAGGCCTATGTTCAGCAGTGGACTTGTGAAGTGCTGTAATGATGATGATGATGAAATAGTAGTCAGATAACAGAATAATGTTCTCGAATTGATAATACAACAAGTTTATATTTTTAAAATATTTTTGTCATAAGGTTTTAGTAAGTAAAAATAAAATAAATTTCTCAGAGTATAACTGTACTTCAACACTGTTTAATTTCCAGGTCTATAGCTGATGGGCTTATGGCTCTCGGGTGAGGCAGACTGAACCAATATAATAATTAATAGTTTGCTTAAAAATATTTCAGTAGATTTAATTATATTTAGAAGGCATCGCTTAGGGTGCTCTGTCAAATTTGAATAGTCAGTATATACCTGATATAGGTAATAGTCAGGTAACAAGAAAGTTTTAGAACTGATAACAAAACAAGTTTTAAAAATATTTGAAGTGAAAATTTCTTCAGGCACGTTGGGCATTTTTGGGATGGGGAAAACGCACTAAACTTCTTACATGGTGTACTTAGGTGGTAGAGCCACGGTGCAACTATATTATAGTATCATGAATGGGTCGGCTCGACTGGGGTAGGGCCACGCTCTTACAGAATACCAACGTAAAATAGCAGCTCAGTGCTGCTTTCGTATGGTTCGTGTAGAAAACCAGGGACCCTTTCTACTGAAACGAGACATTCCATCTTAGACCACACGGGTGACAACGCACCTGCATTTTGACTCTTAATTAAGGATAAATGTGGATGTCTTTGGGCCACAACACTTACCATCACGTGGACTGTGTGCTCGTTTGTCATCCTATTCTATAAAAGAAAACTTGCGTGACAGTCATGCTCAGATATATATTAAAATACTCACTAAAAATGATTTCATAACAACACAAAAATAAAGAAACTAAGAAGTTTTCACTTCTGATGTGCAGTCCTACAACTGACAGTTTTTTTTAATTATTGTTTTTTTTTATATAAGTAAATAAAAATTCTCAAAGTATTATTGTACTTCAATACTGTTTAATTTCCAGGTCTTTAGCTGAAGGGCTTATGGCTCTCGGGTGAGGCAGACTGTTCCATTACAAATTTCCTAGCTTGCTTAAAAATATTTGAAGTAGTTTCAATTGTTTAAAATAGTTTTATTATTAGACGTCTACGTAGTAGTCTAGTGTTCAGAATAGTTGGGTAGCTATGCCATGGATTTCAGTTCGAAGAGACATTTGTGTGAAAACTTAATTGCAATCTTGCATGTGCAATGTACGTCCTAAATTAGACTTTGTTGATACTATCAAAAACTATCATATAGGAAATAAACATATAGCTGACGTGAAGCACCGACGCTACGCGAAGTCTACAGTCTGTGAACATGTTCAAGATCGTCCCCACCGTTACATCAGATTTGATAAACCACAAATCCTCGCAAAAGAACAGCAATTCATATCAAGGATGATTGATACGCGAGGATATTGAAATTAAAAATATTCTGATTTCAATACAGAAGATGGATGTGTGCTGCCATCTGCTTGGGATGCTATAATTAACAAAATTAAATCCGAAGCAAAGCATACCACTGCAAGACTTCAAGATACTGTAAGCTCGTTCTGTGCAGATCGGTCAAAAAATTGATATTAAAAAACTGAAGGTAGCCGGGCTAATTATGACATAGGGACCTCAAACATCTCAGTCCCCCCATGACCATGAGTGCTGTAAAGCACCCGAAACGTCGGGAATTAAAAATAAGTTAATTAAACGTGATAAAATCCATATACTTAAATAGTTTTATTCAACATATAGGACTTTTAATAATTATACACTTTTAAAGACTTTGATTACATACTACAATTAATAAATTGTATTATTAATAAATAGCATAATTAAAAATAGAAAATGAATTGGTGTGAGTTAAATTATTATTATTATTTACTAACGTTTTAACTATTATTATTACTACTCTTACTCTTTTGACTGACTCCCTACTCCTGATACTCGGGAAAGTAAAATTTTAAGCTTCAAAATACGTGGTAGATTTACGCTGCAGCTATGCAAGCTAACTGTATAATAGCAGAAATGGGCCGGTTCCACCGGGGTGAGACCACGCTCTCACAGAATATCGGTGTAAAATAGAAGTTTATTGCTGCCGTTTTTCGTATGGTGAGCTTAGAGAACCGTAGAGCTTTTTACTGGTAACGAGGCATTCTGTCTTAGTCTCAGGGGTGATGCTGCCACAGAATAAGTCTCACATCAGTGGTCTGTGTGCTCGTTCCTAACCCTTATTCTATAAGAAGTGATAAAATTAAAAATTTTGTACAATCGACTTCAATATAAATAGAAGTCAATTAAATACGGATTATTAAGAATAACTCAAACACCACTAGTCAGATCTTAATAAAATTTATATTTACACGCAAAGCACCAGCTTTCAAATAAAAAAAGAATCATCAAAATTGGTTCGCCCAGGAAAATTTTCTGAGGTAACACACATAAAAACATACAGTCAAATCGAAATGTTACCGCCTCCTTTTTGAAGTCGGTTAAAATACCTATTAACAGTGGAATTTAACGAACTGAGAAAGATCTGAGTATCGAAGTCGTCAGTTGAATTAGTAAAAGTGTGTAAGGCGTGAGCAACACAGATCTCGGCACCTCACTAATTGCTCTGTCTATTATTTATCTCAAGCTGGGAAAGTGGAGCTACGTTTTTTTATTCATTTAGAGTCTGCTAACAAAGGCGTGGTGTGATGACTAGCGTGTTAAGCAACTGAATGTTAGACTGTGAGTTCTATTTCACACAATTGCACATGGTCGAGATACAGATTTGGATTTGTTCTGTGCTACAGTATTTTTTATAGATTAGGTTGTCAAAAGAGTAGGTAGAGTGGTAGAGCCATGCTGCAGTTATATTAGTAGTATAGTTGTAGCACGAATGGGTCGGCTCGACCGGGAAGGACCACGCTCTCACAGAATACCAGCGTGAAATAGTAGCTTAATGCTACTATTGCTATGTATTTCGAATGGCGAGTGTAGAGAACCGGAGACCCTTTTTACTGGAAACGAGGCATTCCATCTTAGTTCTCACGGGTGACAACGCATCTGCATTTTGATTTGTAATCGAGGATAGATGTAGATGTCTATGGGCCACAGCAACCACTTACCATCAGGTGGACTGTGTGCTCGTTTGTCACCCTATCCTATAAAAAAAAGAGTACACTTCCACTTGATGGTACTTATATACATTATTCTGTAGACACCTACATCTGTCCTCGACTAAGAATCAAAATATAAGGACGAATAAATTAAGGACTAAGTTGGAATGCCTCATTATCAGAAAAAAGGGTCTCCAGTTCTATACGCTCACCATAGGAAGCACGACGACATTACGCTGTTATTTTACGGTGGAATTTTGTGAGAGCGTGATCCTTCTTCAATTGCAAACACAGTGGTACTGCATGATATAACTGCAGCGTAGCTCTACCAAGTAACAAAATGCATAGTAGATTCCGAATGGTAGGTATATAGGCATACACTAAATTATATGATTCTTAATCTACCTGCATCCATCGACTGCCAGCGTTTTATCAGATTGTCACTTTATCTACATGGCATCTACAAGGCTGCGAGAATCTTTCTTCCCCAACGACTGCCGGTTCTTCGAGCAATATGTCCGGCCCGTTGCCGCTGATTGTCGAGTACACAGGAGATGGGCAGCAGCACCTTCCTCATAACAGCTTAATAAAAATAAAATTCGGTTGGCAACCTGCTTACCATGGTAGTCACTATGGCACATATACCTTTCATGAAAGCTACAAATAAAACATAATAACTCACATAGATGCGCGCGAAACCATATAATCTCAATAAATTAATAAAATAAGCAATTAACGACATCGCTTCCTTTCAGCTTCGAATGAATAATAGAAGACTAATTAGTGAGGTGTGAGATCCAGTCGCTCGAGAGACACAACAACAATGGCCAACTGTAACCATTCTAACGCAGGGATTTTAAAACGGTCTCTTACTAAACGTAGTTTAGCAATTATAATTAATTTTGCGTATTTTGACTATTTATACTAAAAAAAACAGACTTACGTAATTTATATTTCAATTACCTTATTTGTCAATTTTCGACGTGGTATAGCATTGCTGCAGCTATATTTTGGTTGTAGCACGAATAGATCGGCTCGATCGGGAACGCTCCCCCAGAATACCAGCGTAAAAAGCAACTCAATGCTGCTGTGTTTCGTATGGTAACTGTAGAGAACAGAAGACCATTCTTACTAGCGATGAGGCATTGCATTTTATTTCGAGGATAAATGTAAATTATGTCTATGGTACACAGCATCCACTTACTGTCATCAGGTATACTGCGTGCTCGTTTATCAACCTTATTATATAAAGAAAATACAGCCACGCTGAAACTATATTATGGTTGTAGCACTAATGACTCACCACGCTCTTACAGAATACCAGCTTAATGCTGCTGTGTTTCGTATGGTGAGTGTAGAGAACCGGGGATCCTTTTTACTGGAAATGAGGCATTCTATCTTCGTCCTCAAGGGTGATAACGCATCTGCATTTTAATCCTTAATTAAGGATGGATATAGATGTCAATGTTAAATTATTATTATAATATTATAATTAGGAGTTAAAATGCAGTTGCGTTTTTAACCCTGGGGACAAAAATGGAATGCCTCGTTTCCAGTAAAAAAGACTTTCCGCTTCTCTACTCTCGCCATATGAAACACAGCGACCATAAGCTGCTAGTTTATTTTTCATAAAATAAAAATTAAAACGAATTTATAGAATGTGTTTTCTACTTGAACCAAAAATATTAAGCCTTTTAATTTTTGCGAGATACACTTTTAGCGTCATCTTTATGGTTTTTTTATCGAGTCAATTATTATGATTCGTGTTCTGTCTTCTTTAAATGGTTTTAACATAACCTTTGTCTTAATCGGGGAACAGCTAGCTTAACTAGCTGTTCCCCGAGACTTCATCCGCGTGTAATTTTGCGCAGTACCCTTATGGGTTTTGATCTTATTACGCCCTGTACCCTTTTTCGTTTTCTAAAATAAATAAAAAAGTAGCCTAAGTTACTCTTTATAACATCAGCTATATCTTACAGTGAAAGTTCCGTCAAAATAGATTTAATTTTTTTTTCAAAAATTTGCCGGAACAAACAGACAGACAGACGAACAGACCGCCAGACAAGTTTTTTGTTATAAGTACAGTACGGTACTTTCATATGCATTCAGTAAAAAGCTGTTATTTTTAAACTATAAACAGACACTCCCATTTTATTTTTTTGTATAGTTTTAATAAAATGATTGTGTCTTAACGCTATAATTACACTACAGCATATTTTAGTTTAAAGTTAAAAAGTACTGCAAAGTCGCTTTAATACACAAATATTGGCACTTAAGTAGCAGAACTCCTTATTAGACTTAGTGGTATGCCTAGTTCGGTCTACCTCGACACCTTTTAATATTTACTTTCGCGCTATATATTTTCTTCACCATTCGGTCTTCACTCATTCGCTCAACGTGCCCAAACAATCGGAGTACGCCCCTATCAATTTTTGTGATAAGGTCATCTTTCAATCCTGCCATATTGTGAATCTCTTCGTTTCGCTTTCGGTCGGCTATGGTAACGCAGCACATTTTACGAAGAGATCGCATCTCCACTCCATTCAACTTGCTTCTATGCTTCTTCTGGCATACCCAGGTTTCGCTGCCATATAACAAAGTCGGCACCAATACTGCGTTATGTATTGCAAGGCGTGCACTCTTCACTACGCCTTGCCTTTTGACTAACGCATTCAGGGCACCATTGACTTTGTTCCCGGCAGCGACACGCCTGTCCACATCTTAATCACATCTTCCATCCCGGCTGAAAGCACTCCCCAAGTATACAATTTCATTTACCTGTTCTAGACATTCCTGATTTACCCATATTTCACATTTCGTTCTCTCTTCGTCCTTTTCAAATACCAGAACCTTAGTTTTATTAGCATTCAAACGGAGACCTTTAATTTCACATTCTTCTTTCATACACGAGACTAATGCCTGCAGTTCTGCTCCTGATGGTGCAATAAGCACTGCTTCATCAGCATAAAGCAGGCGATTAACTTTAATGTCACCCAATTTCACACCCAAACAGCTATTTTTCAGCTTCTGTAAACAGCTGTCGAGATACAGTATGAACAGCCAGGAAGACATGACACAACCCTGTTTTACGCCCGCTTGGACGCTAAACATGGGTGACAGGTCATGCCCTACCCGCACACAGGCTTTACAGTCACAGTAAAGTGACTGCACAGCCCTTAACAATCGACCATCCACACCATATCCCGGCAACAGTTCCCACATTTTCTTCCTTATAACCTTATCAAATGCTTTCTCCAGATCCACAAAAGCACAGAAAGTCCTCTGATTAACACTCAGAAGCTTCTCCGTGATCACGCGGAGAGAAAACATTTGATCTGTGCATCCTCTTCCAGGTCTAAATCCGCATTGTGCCTCCCATAAGAATCTTTCCGATTTCTCTTGCATCCTACGTGTCAAAACCTTCGAGTAAACTTTACTTGCTAAACTGGTCAAGCTGATTGCCCGATAGCACCCGCAGTCAAAATGTGTACCTTTACCTTTATATAAAGGCATAATGACCGCGGATCGCCAATCATCCGGGACACCTCCCGTCCGCCAGCACAAATTGCACAGCAGATGAAAGCTGTCCAGACGCGAGGCCCACCGTACTTGACCATTTTAGCAGTAACTCTGTCTAGTCCCGCAGCCTTACCACATTTCAAACATTGAATCGCACGTTCAATCTCTTTCATGCTGATGACCTCAGTGTCATCGAGGTCCGTGTCTGGCGTGCCAGTCACGGCGTCACCCCCGGATCCTTCACTAAGATCATGACACGCATACATTTCTCTATAAAATTCACTCCATCGCTGCATGGCGTCCAATATTTCTGAGAGGACATCATTGATTCTCGGAAGCACTTTGTTCATTCTTAAGGCTGTCGCACCACTCCGGGACCTTTCAACCTCTTTCCAGAAGAGTTTGGAGTTTTCCTTAAAGTTGTGCGACTACCTTTCGTCCGCTTCTATTCTACACCTTTCACGTACTTCCTCAACCAGTGTTTTCGCATGAACTTTCTGCAGCTTATATCTTTCTTTCATCTTCTCTCTCATACGTTTATCGTTACTAGAGGCCAAGTAGTCTAACCATGCTTTTTTCTTCTTTTTTACAGCTTCTCTCACTTCATCATTCCACCATGCATCTCTTCTTTTACTACTACCTCTTTTAGTCGTTCCATATACTTCTTCCGCTGCACTTACCATTCCATCCCTAAGGTTCTGTCATGTTCGCTCCACACATTCTTTCCTGCCATCGATGGTGTCAAGTTTTTCGGCTACCCTCGTGTGATATTTTTCCTTAGTATCCGCTTCCTGAAGCTTCCAGCTTGGGATGCGACAGACCAACTGTGGTTCTATTACTGCCGTCCGGTAGCGCCAACCCGCAAACAAACCCCTAAATCTAGTAATTACTAGATAGTGATCCGTTCCCAGGTCAGAACTCCTGAACACTCGTGTATCCATCACCTGTTTTCGCAGTCGGTCATCCACCAGGAACAAATCAATCATACTTCTCTCATTCTTTCTTTCTCTAGTGTACATATGGATTTTCCTGTGATTAAACATAGTGTTTGTCACAAGAAGACCCTTTTCCTTGCATACAGCCAGTATAAGCTTGCCAGCATCATTAACCCTTTTATCACCAAACTTTCCAAGCACCGACTCGTATTCTGGTCGAGCGATACCTACCCATCCATTCAAATCACCACATACAACAGTTCTTTCGTTTACCTTAACCAAATCTAGAACTTCTCTTACATTCTCCCAAAACTCCTCCAGCTCAGCCCTGGACGACGAAGCTACCGGCGCATAAACAGCCAAAAGGAATAACTTCGTCAGTCCCAGTTTAAAGCAAGCCCAGGGAAGTCTTGGGTTCACAACCTTATATTCAGTCATAAGATCGACCAACCGGGACGACAGCAGCACCCCCACTCCCTGGCAGGCGTTCTCGCTTTCCGGGACTCCGGACAAACCCCTAACCGTTTGGTCTCCGACATACACATGACATCTAATTCTCTTTCTTTCATTATTTCGATCAACTCATTCGTCTTATTTCTCATGCCTCTAACATTCCACGTGCCAACTCTGCACTCCGTCCTCCACCTTCCGCCGTTTCTAAATTAATACCTGCACAAAGTGAAAGTATTAATTTAGAAACCTCCATTTTTAGCACGTTCGAAAATAACAGGAAGAAACCACTCCAGCCTCCGCAGCTCGGCTCCGCTCCCCGCAGTCGCTATATCGTAGCCGAGGCGTAAGAAAGAGTCCACCTACGTAGATACCACCTTCTTTATTATTTCTGACCTGCCAAATAGTAGTTCGAGCACTGATGTGTTGCAATCTGAAGGGAATAGAAAGCCAGTATAATTATACGCAACGACACATTCCTTCGTACCAATCAGAGGTAAAAACGCATCTGTAGCCTGTATTTGGAATTGGTGGCAGGTGTCCAAGTGTACATTTTCCCATGTAGTGGCGGTGTAAGGATATTCACTACCGTGGGTGTTGTAAGAGTCGACAGAGCGAAACTGAAACTGCCTGATAACAATTTAAAATAATTAAAAAGCTGCGATTGTAAACTCGATTGCCAAACGTTATGCCATCTATATGGGAGGTATGTGCCTTGCATTGGACTTTTGAAGGCTGATACATGGAAAATGGATGGGCTGTTGTAGCTACTTTCCATCAGGAAATTTTTAGCTACATTCATAAGCGCTGAAGCACCAGGCGCATAAGTGTGAAGTAAAATGCCGTAAGGATATCATCATGTCTGAGAATTCAAAAACATATTGAGGAAATGCAACATGCATGACAACACAATATCACAGAATAAATAATATAAATAATAGTACTACGTACTGAAGTTGCCATCCTTTGATGTTGACTGCTTGCCGACGTTTAATAACCTACATAATTATTATTAATTTAATAACTCGTGCACGCAAGCTAAATAAAACTTTATCGCTACGCGCGAGTGTCTGTATTACTTTGTATCTTTTCCCCTTCTTACGTCACGGCGGACTTTCCGTGGTTACTAAGAGCTGTCAATAAAGGGTAAAAAATTACATTGCGAAATGATAATCAAGTTACTTAGGTGAAGTGCCTATTCTGACTATGATCGACTGACCATATTTTCGCACCTATGTGAGTTCTGTGAAATCCAACGCATGCAACTTGCAAGGCCATTCGTCGGGAATCGCGATGCTTGGTTCGGAATAAATAGGCACATAGCGCTAACAACAAATAATTCTTTAATACGATTTTTAACAGAACTGTGATCGTATTCTACTTAGTTAAAAATCTTGTTAGTATACAAAGTTTTAATTTCAGTACGTATTTTGTGTTTTATAACTTTCAACAGAATATTTTAATTACAAAAGACAAGTATAGGTATGTAAGTAGATACTTGGATTGTGAAGTAAATTTCAACTAAGTTTTTTAATAAAGTACTTAGGTATTACTTTTGTAGTTAAATTATTACTTAATTATTTTTTGTAAGTACCTATGTAAGAAATAAAGTGTAAAATAAATTCACCTTTCATAACTTCTTACCAAAATCCTTCGGTAACTTAAGGTGCGTGTTGGAGCAAAATGCCGCGCTAGTCGTTATTTGTGAGGTTTCTAGGAGCTATCTATTTGTTATTAAAATATATATATATATATATATATATATATATATCAACTAATAAAAAATCTATTAAATTTCTACATAATCTTGATTCCATAACAGAAATTCGAAATAATTATTGATAACATGCATCTCCTCATAAAGTAAGCATTATTTTATTTTTCTATAGACACTAATGGATAGGGAATTTATTAATGAACATTTTGATCTATTTAATTTTTTCAAAGGACTAAAATTTGATTTTATAAAGAAATTATTTTAATTAAATTTGGTCGTATTTCTTACGCGATATATTGTAGCAAGAGCGCATGGAATGTATAGGACCGAACGTTCGAGGTCGTTCGCTAGGAGTAGCGCCAGCCCCCTGTCACTCCTGCTACCTACGTGAAATAATTATACCTACAATCGCGACGCACCCAGGGTAATAATAAATAATATATATACAGAATGGGTCCCACATATATGCAATAAATGAAACCATATACTTGTTATCGCCTTTGCTGACGATATACAAAAAATGAACGTAATCGGTCCAGTAATTAGGTCAAAAAGTAGAGTTTTAATTTTAAGCAAATTTGAACACTCTATAGAATTGGGTCACTAAGTCAATGATTCAATGAACTTGAATGAATCCTTGAACATTAAAAAGCGACGTTCCCACGCAGTGCAAACTATTGGTATTGCGACATATCGACAGCGGTGTCTTTTGTCGGCGTGCCACCCGCATGCAACGTTGTCACTCTTCCAAGGGGTCAAGTTACGTGGTCTAAACAGAGTGTTCACTTTTACTGAATTTATTTTGATATTTATTTTGTTTGAAAATTTCACTTTTTTATTTTACGGGTTTTAATTTAATATTTAATTTTTCTACACTTCTACGGACTAGTATTACTTGTGGTTTCATTTATTGCATATATGTGGGACCTTCTGTATATATATATATAATTTTTAAATTAAATTAAAACTTTTTCAACCTCTTTATACTACAATTAAATATACTAAATACTAAACAAAAACCATTACAACAAATATTTACAAAATACTTTTTACGTAAATAGCGTTAAAAACATTAACATTCAATTGCGTACAATGTGCTAGCCCGGAGTGCGTGATCGGACCGGACCATCTCGCGATTGTAGGTAATTATATCACACGTATTAAGTGACAGAGGCTGACAATACGGTTTTAGTAGGTAGCATTTCGGACTCTTACGTAATCCTGAACGTTTATTTAAAAATATTAATAAGGCTTGTAGATATCCAGTACAAAGAAAATTGGCTCGCAATTTAGAGTAAAGGGTGACTTCAAAAAACTAAAAAGACTATAATGTTTTCCACATAATTGCTATATAAGTCGATGCTAAGACATAGTATTAAAAAGCATTTGTGGAAATTAATTAATTCTTCATAACACAACAAGGACCTAGACCCAGAAAATACTTTTATAATAAAACATATACTGTTTCTTCTGGTCTTTAGTAGTAGATAATCGAACAAATTTTTATCGATTAGAATTGTTTAGAAAACAAAAAATCATTAGACGATATTTTATCGATAAACAGCTACTTAACTAGATAAGGTCATATTCACCGCAGTTATTACGTTGATCGGCGTTAAGGTAGTTCATTCACTATGCCTAAGTGAAAAATTTTATCTGCAATCTAAAATTGCTGCAGTGTACATTACAAAATAGATATTTTAGTAGATTACTTCTATAATATCAAAATTTTAAAGGCTGATATGTCTCTGCACGGGTGGATAAAATATCTATTTGATTTTTTACATATTAATACTCTTATTAATTAACATTACTAATATTCCTTTTAACCACTCCTGGTAAGCTTGAAACGCTTGTGTTAGGAGCGGTTCTCGACAGTAGTCAAATGGAGGATTCAAACCCACAACCTTTTGAGTTCGCTATCCGCGCCCTGCCATTAGGCATCAGCAGAAACAGTAAATACAAAAAACGGGATACAGTCATCGAACTATATTACTAACGTATAATAATACCTCAATGGATACAGATTATTATTTTATTTTATTTTTTATTGCATCTTTAAACAAAAGAATACAAAGGGCGGACTTAATGCTTTAGCAGTCAACCCATGGAGTGGTGAGAATTTGACGTAGGTTTGGCAATATACAATAAAAGAACACAGTACAAGTGATAATTAACTACATAATATATACATACTACTAATAAATAAACTATACATATATTATCTATCCTTACATATGACTGTGACTAAGAAAATTAATAAAATGAGAGTCCTTATTTGTACGATTTATTATATATTTATTACTTAGTTGGCTGATCCTTTGATAATTACAATTTGCGAGAAATTAAACAAAGTCGGTGTCGGTTTGACGAAGGAAGGACCACGCTTTCACAGAATACCAGCGTAAAATAGCAGTTTATTGCTATTTTACGCTGGTATTCTGTGAAAGCGTGAAATATAATGCATTGTTTCCAATAAAAAGAGACTTTTTATTGGAAACAATGCATTATATCTTAGTCATCACGAGTGAAATGCACCTGGATTTTGATTATATTCAGTGTAAATGTTTCTTTTTATAAGAGGGGGGGGGGGGAGCAAACGAACATGCGGCTCTCCCAATGGTAAGTGACTACCGTCACCCATGAACAACTGCTAGACCAGAGGAATTGCAGATGCGTTACCAGCCTCTTAAAAAAGAGAGGCTTTTTTCTTTAAGGTCCTTAAGTCGTATCGATCCGGAAAAATCTCTGGTGGTAGTCGATTCTACAAGGAAGTTGTGCGGGGAAGAAATTTTCTTCTAAATCGCAGAGTGGTGGACCGCCAATCATTCAGATGGTATAGAATAGAATGATATCGCGAGTTTTGTTGCGATGTGCGATTGTGAAATTGAGCATCTGGAATTAGTTCGAACAATTCCTCAGAGTACTCCCCGAGTATGGTAGATGCGATAAAATAATAGCAACATCTCTTCGCAGTGCCAGTGAGTCAAGCCGATCAGAAAGTGCTCGGTCGCCGACGGTTCGAACAGCTCTGCGCTGGCTGCGATCAAATGGAAAGAGCTAGCAATGGGGAGCCCCAGCCCAGAGCTGGGAACAGTATTCCACGTGAGGCTAAACCTGCGCCTTGTAAAGTTGCAGGCGATATGCCGGCATAAAATACCATCCCGCCCTGTTGAGCACTTCTCTTCAAAGTATTTTCCAAGTGACAACGAAAATGCAAGTCACTCGATGCTGACTCAGGCAACAAGGGAAATAAGTAAAGCAAGTGCGAGAAACTAAGGAGATACGACAAAGGGTATTTTTAGCGGTATACACACAAACTTGTGTCTTCTGTGGATTGAACTGGACTAGATTTAGTCGCCCCCAGTCCGATACTTTGTTCAACAGGGCTTGACTTCAGACACAAGTTTGTGCTGGTACTCGGCGACATTTTCCCGATAAATATCGGCACGGCCGGTGTTTAAAGCATCACCAGTGCTGTCGTCGACATAGCAATTATATTAAATACTACGGCTTTGCAACATATCATTGATGAATGCAGAAAAAACAGCATTGGTAGCACGCAGCCTTGTGAAACACCAGCGTTAATCAACTTGTTATTGGAGCATGCAACCTCTACTGCGACTTTGTGCTCCAATCTGCAAGAAAACTGGTGATTCAATTGCACAATTTCTTGGTAAGCTCATAGGAAGGAAGCCTCGAAAGAAGCGTTTTTTGCCAAACCCGATCGAAGGCCTTTGCTGCGTGTAAGCTTACGGCCAACGCGTCCCCCATGGACTTTACTGTCTCCACCCATCTATGACTTAGGTAACCCAGAAGATCACCAGCCAAAACACCCCAACGGAAAGCGTACTGGCGGTCACTAATTAGCTGGTGACCCTCAAGATACCTCATGAGTTGGCAGTTGATAATTGTTTTTATTATGTAGTACAAGGAGGCGATAGCGATAGGTCTGTAGGTAGACGAATCTGAATAATCTCCTTTTTTAGGGTTCGGGTACACCAAAGATGTCTTCCATGAGTTCGGCACTACGCCTAGGCTGTTGGATAGGAATAGGAAAAGACGCGTTGAAATTGGTGCCAACTCCGGAGCACACATCTACAGTACATTAGGTGGAACTCCATCAGACCCACTTGACTTGTTGACGTCCAATGAGAGGAGTGTTTTGCGCACCGAGAGCTGTGTAAACAACACATACTGCATGGATCACTCATATAGCAAGATGGTCGGCGGTGTGCTCTCCCATCATCGAGATTCAAGTTGGAAATAACGAAGGAGTCGAACTAGCTTCTTTCCAATTTTGTCGATATGCTCTGACTTTGCCTCGGCAATCACACTTTTGAAAGACCTTATACTTATTTTAAACAGCACTGATGTTTGCATTCCGAGATGTTAATGCGTCAGCCCAGCTAGCATACACTTAACATCGTGTGGATTGTGTTACCCTATTTCTATTAAAAAGCAGCCCATAACTACTGGTCATGTGACTCTTCCACTACCAAGATATAATTTCCGTGATTGTTTACCAGTTCCTTATAATTTTGAGTCAATAGCTTTCCTCATTTTAGCTTTTATCGTTTATATGAATTTTAGGAACTATTGAAAATTTTAATAAATAGACCTCTAAATTCTTCTCTATCATTAGTTACCTTTTACACACCTACGCTTTATTCTTTATTAACAGTGGAATTTATATACTTCTTAGTAAGTAACAACTATTTGATTAATGCCTAAATTAATTAGTAGTAGTAGTAGTAGAAGAGGACGTGCCAACAAATAGCAGCTTTTGTCCTTGTGTCTGAAGAGATTAGGGATTAGATAGTTTTGTTACAAACGCGAATACGTAAAACAGTTTAGTGAAAAGTGAATAACTATGTTTCATGCGATTTTGAAACATTTTTGTCACAGCTTTATTATACGTTTCAAAAATTTAAGTGAGAATGGTTACTAATCAACTTTAAACCGTTACACATTGAAGCCTAAATCACGCTATCAAAGTTCCGGAGTAAAACATTATGTATAGAATAGTTCCAAACCACTACTCGGAGTGTTGGCCACCTCCCCAAATAGAACACCTTCCCCGGCGGGGGATCTCCTCTTTTCCTTCAATGGCTACAGATTCTGAATGGTGATTCAAAATTAAAAAATGATTAGAGATACCTAAAGATAAAGATATAAAGACTTATTCAATAATACCCTACTACACAATATGTCGTCTCATTGTCGCTATATTGAATTTTGATTACTATCATGTTTTCAGTGCCACTCACAAGATTACGACAAATCGATCGATGTAATTATCGTCAAAACCGGCTGACACGTTTGGTCTCTAGAGTACCACAAAGAAACAAACATATATACTCTGATAAGCACATTACTCTCCTTTGCGTTGCACAATTTGGTTAAAGCCTGGCGTCAACTACAGCAGAAACGTGACGCGAATCGAATCGCTCATACATCGCAAAATCTACATCAAATTGGGTCGTTTTTGCGTCATGGACAGCACGGATAAAGAGATGTTTTTATTTCAAATTTTTGATGAAGCAGAGGAGAATAGTAAAAGGAAACGGTGTGCTTACAAATACTGAATACACGACATTTATATGAAAATAAATAACTATGGCGAATTTCATCATTTATATCCAGATTTGAAAAGGGGTCCTGTTAAATTTTTTGCAATGCTGTTGTGTTTATTCTATGAAAAAGTTCTTCATTCATCTTTATTTAAAAAAAAGAGTTTTATAAAAACTAAAAAAAATAATAATAATACGTTAGCAAGCATCCACTTCTCCGCGTCGACCTCAGTCGACGCGGAGAAGTGGATGCTCCCTCAGGGCACCGAATTGAATCGAATCTCATCGGCGAAGAAATTCGCCCGTCAAGCAATTCGCGCGGTCGATTCAATTCGACGCGCCGCGACTCGTTGCTAATGGACGCAGCTTCATAGTACCGGAGGCCGGAGGAAACTTTCTGGGATTCGATTCGACTCGGCTCGGCGGGCCTTAATAGGCACCCTACTTTCAGCTTTTGACATGTTTAATAAACTACATAGAAATAATTTTCGAATGATTTGATCAAGGTTGTTTATTATCAACAATTCCAAGCCACGTGGATGGGCAGGTATCCTTAAACGCTGGACTAGAATGCGCCAGGTGTATATCCAGCAGTTCGGCCACGGGCAATAGACGGGAGGCGAGTGCCTTCAGCATATCAATGACGTTGGGGCCCACCTCCTGCGGTTTCGTGCTTAGGACTTCCAGCGTTTTCGATCGTATCGCGAAGTTTATGGTATTCCTGAGGTGATACTGGAGAGGAAAATAAATGTAAAGAGAAATTTTAATCATATTAATAACTTGAGTGAATAGCGTTAAAAATTTCATGGTCACTAGCTATTTTATAGAAGGAAGAATGACAAAAGAGCACACAGTTCACCTCATGGTAAATGGCTGCTGTGGCTCATAGACAAACGCCTACATATTTCCTCAATAACCACTTGAAATGTAGATATTTTTTTATACATTTAAGGCGACATACGAGCATACAGTACACTTCATAGTAAGTAAAGGCTATGGCTTATAGACATCAACACTTATCTTCGATTCAGAATTAAAATGTAGTTGAGTTGTCACCACCCTTGAGGACTAATATAGAATGCCTTTCCAATAAAAAGGGTCTCAGGTTCTCTATACTCATCATACAAAACACAGCAGCTTTAAGCTGATATTTTACTCTTGTGTTCAGCCAGAGCGTGGTCTCACCTCGGCCAAGCCGACTCATTCGTGCCACAACCATAATATAGCTTCAGCGTGGTTCTACAATGTAAGAAATATGTTTTACCTTGAAATCCCTGAGGACTAAGATTAAATGCCTCGTCAGCATTAAAAAGGATATCCGGTTCTCATCTCTCAACATACGAAACACAGCATCATTACGCTTGTATTTCACGCTGGTATGTATTTGAGTGAGCGTGGCGTTTCCCGGTCGAGCCGAATTATCCGTCCTGTAGGCATAGGTAATAGATCTTCAACGTGACTCAAAGACCATCTGGGATACAATATTTAAGATGATTAATAGAATCAGGTGTTATTTTCCGAAACTCCGTTATATAAAAGATGTTAAAAGTTAGCTAAGATTAGCGTAATAAAATAAAATGATGTATCTTGCCTAGTTTGAAAACCAACTGAATTGCACAGATTATTGTCACAGATTAGTTTAAAGATGTACTTACTCTTTACACAAGACACTTAAAACAAATAACTTTATTTCATTACACGGATTTCAGCAAACAAACTTTTAATATATGATGACTTATAATTTTGATTTGATTCAATATTGAGATGGTTTTCCCTAGTAAAAGCTTTCTAGATAAATTTTCTTACTTTTTTGTGTAGAATTAGGGTGGCAAACGAGCACACAGTCCGCCTTATGGTAGTAAGTGGATGCTGTGATCCATAGACATCTATATTTATCCTCGATTAAGAATTAAAACGCAGATGCGTTGTCACCCCTGAGAACTACGATGGAATGCCTCGTTTCCAGTAAAAAATGGTCTCCGGATCTCTACACTCACCACACGAAACGCAGCAGTACTGCTACGTTTCGTGTGGTGAGTGCTGCTATTTTACGCCGGTGTTCTGTGTGAGCGTGGTCTTTCCACGGTCGAGCCGACCCATTCGTGCTACACCCATAATGTAGCTGCAGCATGGCTCTACCACATTACAATACCATTACTCTTTTTTTCTCTCTAATTTACTGGAAACTTGTCATGTTCCATAATGGCACTCATTGTTCATGACACTTTTATACAGTATCAAGTTAAAAAGAAAATTTAAATAAAGGTGGTATGAAAGGAGTTATTATAATATTAATGGGTACATTGTTGATAATAAGCCCTGGGAACAAAGGGATGCCGTGTGTGTGAGCACTGAGGGACCAAGCCGGAGGTTCGCGGAATAAATTGATAAAGATTAGTAGGTCTATTACTAAATCCGTAGCAATTTATTCTTTTTAAAACAATTGTAGAACGTATATACTTTTGAAACAATAGTAGATTTCTGAAATTTAAAAAATAAACAAAGTGTGGTCCTTCAGTTCTGAGTTCAGTGCGGAACGAAGTTAATTAGTTACAGGCATTTAGTAAATAATTTGTAAAGCTTATTTTAAAATAACACACAACATAGTGTTAAAGATAAAAGAAACAAATATAATTATAAGCTGTGGTTTCTGAGTCCACACGAAAATATATAACATTAGTGAAAATTTCTTAATTATTTAAATTAATAAAATCTTAAAAATGGTAAAAATTACAACAACAGAAAGTATACCTCCCGCCCTCACGAGGGAGAGCGGATGGTGCTTTACAAACTAGTGTGAAAATTTTATTTCATTGAGAAAATATAGGCAAGCAAATTATACCATCTTTAATATAATTGTTTCCAGCAAAGTAGCACCTGATTTTAATAATTATCTAAACGAAATCTTATTGTTTTCTTGTTAAGATTTTAGTAGAAATCTTAAAGCATTTTGTATAAAAAGTAATTAAAGACAAGCAATTGGTCCCTGAATCCACATACACAGGTTGTTGAGTAAGAAGCACATCTGATATCAATTATCTAATGAATATCAATTTAAGAAAATTTTGTGAAAATCACCCTTCCGGAATTTAACAGCAATAACTCAGGAGTTTGACAGCAAAAAATATTGATTTTATTACCGTTTTAGAATCTGCAGGAAGTAGGCATATTTTGAAGCTATTGACCACCAGGTCACTATATATTTTTTAAACCACAGGTGCTCAAACTTCGTTATTGTGAAATCGAAAATTCAAACTTTATATTATATTCGTTTATATATAATCTATATTGATCAAAAATTATTTTATTCTAGTAGAACGTTATTTTATAGTTACTTGTATAAGCAGAGCAACACCAAGATGCACTGGCTTTATTTGCATTTCCATCAAATGTTTTGTGAGCAGTCTTGGAGTTAAGTCCTCCAAGTTACCCAACTGCGCCAATATCCTCGGTGCCTGATAAAATAGAAAACGAACTGTGTAACTCAATGATTTTTTTTGGCTTTAGTTTTGGTATGGTTTGGATTCAAACGGGTTTCTTTGTGGTTCATAATGCAAACAGCAAAGGAGTGAAATAATTTACCAGCGTCCGTCTCATCAGATTACAATGTGGGTGGATAGGCTTTTGTAAAACGATATAAGTGCACTCCACCATCTTCGGCTACATCACCACTTACTGTCATGTGAGGTTGGAGTCTAAAACACTAGAACCTCGAACCTTGATATACTGACAGTCAATTTGGCACCGCTGAAGGGGCTGCAGCACTGCCAAAATTTCGACAGCTTTCTCATAGTTCACATACACAAGTCAAAGTGGCTTATTGTTGCCTTAGGTCTTCTGTACAGTTTGCCGAAGAGTATGTGTTCTATGATACTAAATTCTTTTCAGAAACCGGTTTGTTCGGGAGGCTAAAAGGCGTCAATTCTGCGTGCGAGATGACTTGTAATGGCTCTCGAAAACAGCACGTGGACGCGGTTCAGAAGGAAAATACGTCTATAGTTCTTCAATAGAGCGATGTCGCCTTTCTTGAAGAACAAAAACACTACACGATCTGCTCAACGCCTCCGGTGTAGTGCCACCATGGAGGACGAAATCGAATATGACATAGTAAGGTAATGAAAATGGAGTCAAACACTAAATTCTAGTGCTAAATATGAAGATTAGTTTTTCCCCATATTTTGGGAAATGCTTGGAATCAGAGATGGTTTATTCGCATAGATGATAATGAACCTAAATTCTGACGAAATAGCATACCGTGAACATGACGTCGTAAAGACGCGCGCACGCATGGAACACTTGCGTGTCGGCCATCTTGTCGTGAGTGTCGTTATTCTCCACGCTCGTGTAGTACCTGTGAGCAGTGTCGATGCGATTGGCGGCGCTAGTGTTGCGCGGCAAGTCCTTGTAAGAGAAATTAAATTAATTTGAAATAAAAACGTGATGTAATTTTGCATCAATCTGTAAGTAGTTTTTCCGAAACATGAATGGGATATTATAATAAAATAATAATAGATGATAGTTTTTTTTTTCACAACCAATGTTCTCGTAAGGTTGTAGGTAACGAGTGACATGACCAAATTTGATGAATTTTTCGGATGATTTTTTTCATCATAATCAAAATAAAAAATCTTTTGGTGACTTGGAACAGAGGATTGTCTTACGCCGTTACTACATGGTTCGATTTACGTATAGTTTCCACGTAAAAAAGTGTCTATATTCGTGTACGTTCGTTTAGTGTTAACCAATATCGATACATTAATAAAAATTAAAAAAGAATATAATTATATAATAATAAAGAAATAATATAGTTATAAGGATCAATTTATAAGTAATAGGGTTATTTTTCACTCATTAGTAAATAATATGTTTTATTTCATGGAGACAGGGAAGCCTATGTAGTTGCTAAGTGTAGAGACCCGCGTGCTTGTATGCGTAACTGTAGTAGTAGTAAAGTAAGAGTCAGCTGGTCGTAAGATTGTAATTAAACATAATAATATAATTTATTCCTAACTATTAACTTAGTGCACACCAAAACAATGTACTACACTCCAAGTAAGACCAATCCACCATCGTGAAATAAAAATACTATTATAATTGTTTGTATAGCAAATATCTTGTTGACGGTGCAATTATTAAAGAAGTATTCAAAATAACCTACCAGGATAGGATTTCAATCAGAAAATAATAAACAAAAACACCTTTGCGATATCAATCAGCTTCATAATAAGCGACGAATAAATGCGACGGCTGATGGCGCCGGTCCGACGCGATCTGTAGTTGTCGACCTCTCTGCAAAGAAATAAACACAATGCAACAATCATGATCAAAAACATTCAGATAGTAAAATATTGAAGGAACAAAAATTGTTAATTGAAAAACATTCAGATAGTAAAATAATAAAGGAGGCAAAATTGTTAATTGAAAAACATTCAAATAGCAAAATACTGAAGGAGGCGAAATTGTTAATTGTAGAACATTCAGATAGTGAAATACTGAAGGAGGCAAAATTTTTAATTGAAAAACATTCATATAGTAAAATACTGAAGGAGGCAAAATTGTTAATTGAAAAACATTCAGATAGTAAAATACTGAAGGAGGCAAAATTTTAATTGAAAAACATTCAGATAATAAAATACTGAAGAAGGCAAAATTGTTAATTGAAAAACATTCAGATAGTAAAATACTGAAGGAGGCAAAATTGCTAATTGAAAAACATTCAGATAGTAAAATACTGAAGGACGCAAAATTGTTAATTGAAAAATATTTAATTTAATTAAATTAGACAAATAGATATATTAATATAGATTTTGTATGCATTTTTTTAAAGTTGACTATATTGACTTTCGCCTAGTGAAAAATGGTCATGTATCATGTGTAAAAATAAGTAGGACCACAACTGTGTTTGACATGACCTCGGTTTGTCATCATGTAATTTGCTGATGCCGGGCAAGAACTTTAAAACCTCGGACATTTAGTTGAAATCGAGTGTTTTACAGGACATCGTGACAATAATGTTAACAATAATCGCATTAACATAGTTTTAATTATTTTTGTTTTTCATGTTTGCTGTTTTAAGAAATGCTTGACAAAATCGTCATAAATTACAGCAAAACGGATGAAATATAAAACTACCTATACCTACGCTTTATACTAATCAGTGCATATATATATTCAAGCATCTTTAAGTAATATCGAAATCTCAATTAAGCTCAGGGGTCAGGAATAAATTATATAGTTAAAACGTCTTCTGGGAGCTTAAAAAGATATTTTAAGGTTGTTATAATTTAATTATTGATCATCCAATTAATCAGATGATCCTCGTGCAAGAATTGAGTCCCTTAAAACTAGTGCAAATGAAATGAAAAATGCATAAGGGAGAATATTCAAACTTACAAAAAATAAAGAGTTACTCGTTCAAAAAATACATGCTAGTTGGCGCGTACTGAAATAATAATAATGTCCTCCAGACTGAATTTCGATCACGGTGGCCAGCCTCAACGGACACTAGCCATCGGCTCGTATGTGCAAGCATAGGTTGCACTCTCTATTCCCTCACTCTCATAATCCGATGGGATGGTAAACCGACACGACCAGAGAAAAGATCAGGCGCAGGATCAACGGCTTTATGTGCTTTCTGAGGCACGGGAGTGAGACACCTGCAACTTCCTGACTTCGGGCAGCTACTGAGAATTTCTTGACGGAAAAAATCAATTATTGATTTTTTGTCCCAACCCGGGATTCTAACCCAGGACTTCATGATAAGCAGTTGCACTACTACAACCACTAGACCGAGGCAGTGGGAACTGAAATATACCTTAACGGGATGACATCCAATGGGGAAGAAAAGGTTGCAGTTTCGCACCGTCAAGCACAGTGTTGGGCAACCCTCCAATAGATGGAGTAATGACCTGTAGATACATTCAGGTAGTTCATGGATCTAGTGGCCTCACATCGTGCTTTTTGGGTGTCTATAGTAGAGGCCTCGTTGTGTGTTTGTAGCGCAAGAGAAACTGTTCCTCATTTTCACCCCGTGGGTGTCGTAAAAGATGATTGCTCCCTAGGAGATAGGCAGCAGCGGTAATAGTATGACACCTCAGGTACTATGATTTTCATTCTACCTGCTAGGTGTAACAATTATTGCAAGTTCTTCCAAAAACGGGGGAGAATCAAGTCCTGCAGTGGATTTTTATGGACTGATGATGGTCCTAGAATTTTTTCTCTTATTTCTCAGACATGCGGGTTTCCTCACGATGCTTTCCTTCACCACCGAGCACGTGGTGAATCAGCACTTAAAATTGTAATCAACAATTTTATTGGTGCCGGCGGGGATCGAGCCCGGATTGCTTGCGTACTGTGAAATTTACAGCGGGCGCTAACCATCTGAGCAACCACGGCCCTTACGGCTATCAAAAGGATCACAGATTAATTAAAGAATAAGCCAATATCTGGTCATAGATAATTCAGTGTAGTGACTATAAATAATTTGCTATACATTGGAATTCATTTTCGAGGTCACACTATGCGAACATCATTGCTTAATACAATCCACAATAGAATTATATTCTACTTATTATTCTGTTGCGTAATTCACCTCTTTACTATGTACTTGATGATGAGTGACATTGTGCGATTGAGGTAGACTTGGTTCTCCTTCTTCAGGTCGAACAGCAACTCCTCGTCGTAGCGATAGTCTTGCAGGGCCTCGACTATTGCCTTGGAAAGTCGACGATTTTCTTGAAAATATTTCTGTAGATATATTTTGACCGTATGAATTTCATTCAACATTCAACCATTGCATTAAATGCTTTATTAGTCATGAAAAACACACTATAAAATAGAAACAATAGCCATTCCATCCATTCAGCTAATAAATATCTACTGCTGAACATTGACCCCTCCCACAGATCGCCACAAAGGGAGGATTTTTATAGCATTGGAAGACAAACGAGCATACAGTCAACCTGATGGTAAGTGGGTGCTGTGGATCATAGACATCCACATTTATCCTCAATTTAAAATCAAAATGCAAATGCTTCGTTACTCCCTGAGGACTAGGAATGCCTCAATTCCGGTAAAAAGGGTCTTCGGTTCTCTAAACTCACCACATGAAACACAGCAGCACTACGCTGCTATTTTACCCTGGTATTCTGTGAGAGCGTGGTCCTGTCCCGGTCAAGTTGTCCCATTCGTGCTACAGCCATAATATAGCTGCAGCATGGCTCTACCACGTTCCCGTGCTGCTGGCTATCATTGGTTTTAATTTCCCTCTGTCGCCTCTTACGACTCCCACGGGATAATACGAGGTAGTGGATTTTCTTACACCGCCACTACATTACATAAATTAATGGGTTGCACAAAGTATCTCGATGGTTGCATCAAACAAAAAGTCTACGTCCTGTCTGACAATAGTAAGTATTAAGAGAAAGTGATGATTCATTAGCGAAAAGGCTCATTTACATCGTTCGGGTTGCCTGCCCATTGCAAATGACAAAGTTGAAGCAATGATTAATTAACATGCTTAGACAAAGCAATGTTTATATTAATATTAATTATATTCAAGCTTAGTCCGAGATAACTTGGTAGTATCGTCTACACCTTGCTCGATGAACGCGTCCTTTTAGAGTAGATCTAAAACAAAAAAGTTGTAACACGAACGCAACCTAACGCTTCTCGAACATTGATTTATATAACCCTAGATCAGTAATAACCGCGCCAAAGCGTTGCCACTGCACATATGGCCACAGCCATATGCCTAGCTAACGTGAGTTCATTGTTCAATGTGACGCCGACAGAGTTGAGCCGCGACAAAAATGGGTAAATGTGTAGTGAAAGAATGCTATTCAAGGTCACAAAAACGTAATAAATCAAACGGCATTACTTTCAACACATAATATTTAGTTCTTGTTTTCATATAAACGTAAAAAACTTCAAATAATTAAATAAAATTATCGAATATTGCCATTTAGGTTCAATGTTGCCACTTTTCCGCATTTGTGATTATCCTACATTAATGGAAGACTATATAATTAATGGAGTAAGTTAATTTGTTACCTCTGATTTTAAATATTTTGGAAATTATAATAAAAACTACGTTTTAACTTTCATACAAAATAATTAATTATTCTTATTTTAGTTTATTCATGAATTATTTATTAAATATATTTTATTACATATTTTATACTAATAATTTTATATTACTTATAATTTCATATAAATTTTATATTAATTATATTTTATTAGATACCTATTTTATATTGTTTGATTTATTAGAACCATAAAAATACGTTTTATTTCATCATTATGTTTTCTATTCATCTGGTAAGCTTTGTATCCCTTTTTTTCTAAGGGGACGTAATAAAAATTTTAAAATAAAATATACTTTTTTAATATGAAAACAATTAACTGCAGCTTAAAAAAACTCATTTTTATTTTAGGTAAAATTTCATATAGTAAGCCACACCAACCCACCATTGCATGTTTGTGTGTCTATCTTTATCTAATCTTACGACTACGATATTGTTTTCGCAACTTGTGCAAGTGAGATAGATATATGTTTACTTAAAATTGTTATTAGTTTCAAAGCTACGTCGTCGCGTTTGGATAGTGGTTACACTTTTTTCGACGCGCGGTCATGTGGTTTGCTCCTCTAGTGTTGTATAACTCAATGTTCTCGAATGTCATTCGTTTTACCGCGTTTGATGAACGATCATCCATTTGCATTTGCGCACTAAATCTCGAAAGTTTTTGTGCAATTTATTCTGGTTACATTGGTTTAAAATGCCTAAAAGACGAAGGGAGTCAAAGGAAGAACGTTTAGAAAGGAAGTTGAACAAATATAAGAAAAAATAAGAACGTTGTAAAAGACGTAAAGACGAACATTCAAAAGATAATAGAAACGAAAATGATGTTGGCGATATTGGTAAGTCTGTTTTTATCATGACTCAATTTATTATAATTAATCAATTGCATTATGCGGAACTTTATGGATATATAATATTTCATTAAAATAAAACAAAAAGTTTTAAAAGATCATTAAAATTAGCATGTAGACCGCCAATGTTTTCTAAAAAATTTAAAATGAGGTTTACTTAACCTCAATTTTACCATCCAAAATTTTATGTGTATTAACTTTTGAGACTATCCCGTGGGGCATAGTCACGACTTTCCCGTGGGGATTAGTCGACCAGTCATAATATGTCTGGATACATATGTCACAAACTCGTAAAAGCGAGTGTCACTTTTGACTTATCCCGTGGGGATAATAGTCATGCCATACCATTTAATATGGAGGCCTCTTAAAGTGAGTGTCACTATTAAACCATTATATTGGTACTATTGCAATTGAATACCATTAATTTATGGGCATTACATCTGTAAACAAAGGAGGGAGAGAAATGAAGGCATAAATAAGAAAATTAGTATAATACAATACTACTATAATTATAAAATTTCAGTGGAAAGTATTGAATCAGAAGAGGAGATTATTCTGGAAAATATCGAACCAGAGGAGGAGGAGGTAGAATTTATGGAAGTTAAAGAAGAACATTTAGAAGAGGATATTAGAAGCCATGGGTCCTCCGATTAGTACTGAATCTTCATATGGTTAACCAATACATCCGGAGATTTATAAAAGGGTCGAAGGTATTTTGATGGAAGGCTTGACTAAAGAAAAAATTGAAACATATAAAAAAGAACAACTAATACCGGAAAATACCATTTTGTTAGAGGCACCACTACTGAATCCTGAATTACACATGATACAAGAGTCAGTAAAAACAAGAGATAAAAAAATTGAGAACCGCCAAAATTTATTAGGATTAGCCACAGGCACAATATTAAAATGTGTTGATAATTTAACCAAACAAAATTTTAATAAATTAGATATCATAAAAAACATGACAGAGGCGGCCAGGATTCTAGCCCACCTCCATTCAGAAGATACGGTAATAAGAAAAAATTTGTTAATACCTCACTTAGATAAAACCATATCTAAGACTCTTGCGGATCTCAAACGGGATAAATTCTTATTTGGAGAAAAATTGAGTGAATGTGTAAAGAGTGCAACAATTTTACAAAAATCTGCTTCAAATCTTTTAAAGAAATCTATTCCAAAACCTTTTAAGCCAAGGCAAAATTCTACTACAAAAAACTACTATCCCCCTCAACATCAAGGGACCCAGAGGAAGATGTTCAGGGGAAATCAAAATTTTCAACGGCCGGCAACCAAAGTCCAAACACCGGCAGTGACTCGCAGCCAGCCTCACAAACAAAAGAATTACAGACAACAACGTGCCAAATACCCATAGAGGTAACACATTTTGCTAGTCAAATTAAACATTTTTATAACTGTTGGAATAAGCTTACAAATCATAACACTATTTTATCATGGATACAGGGCTATAAAATCCCTTTTATTGATAATCCAACTCAAAATTGCTTACCACTGAATGATAAGTTGTCAGGTTTAGAAGATAGGATTATATCTATAGAAATTAAAAAGTTAATGAAATTACATGCTATTTCACAGTGTACTCCTGTAAAAGGTCAATATTTATCGAATATTTTTTGTATTCCAAAGCCTGATAAATCACATAGATTTATTTTAAATCTTAAGCCCCTAAATAAATTCATAAATCCTCCACACTTCAAATTAGAAGATATTCGTACCTTATGCAAATTAGTGACTAAGGACAGTTATATGTGTACATTAGATATACAAAATGCATACTATTTAATTAATATTAATGATGATTTCAGAAAGTTTTTACGTTTTAAATATAAAGGAATTCTGTATGAGTTCAATTGTTTACCATTTGGATTGTCTACTGCACCATATACTTTTACAAAATTATTAAAACCAGTAGTAGAACATTTCAGAAGTCAAGGACTCATAAATGTTGCCTATTTAGATGATCTTAATTGCATAGGACTCTCTTATGCAGAGTGCCTACACAATGTTCATAAAACTGTAAATTTACTCCAGTGTTTAGGTTTTATAATTAATATTAAAAAGAGTAATTTAATTCCATCACAAGAAAGAGAATATTTAGGTTTTGTCATAAATACACAAAAAATGATAATAAAACCCAGAGAAAATAAAAAGAAATCTTTATTATCTGCAATACATAAATTTCTTAAATTAAAGTACTGTTCTATTAGAGAATTTGCTGCCTTGGTAGGTAGTTTTGTATGTATGGCAGTATCATATGGATTTGTATACACAAAAATATTTGAGAGGGAGAAATACATAGCTTTACAGAGATCAAATGGGGACTATGAAAAACAAATGAAAATAAATGAAAATGTGAAGTTAGATTTATCATGGTGGCAAAATAGGATTAATACCGCATATAATCCAATAAAACAGTATCAGTTTATATTAGAAATTTGGTCACACGCTTCTAGTACGGGTTGGAGTACACTGTGATGGTAAAGTGACACGAGGTTTTTGGTCCATTCAAGATAAACAAAATCATATAAATTATTTAGAACTCTTAGCAGCATACTTTGGTTTAAAATGTTTTGCAAAAGACTTAAAAAATTGTGAAATATTATTGAGAGTTGATAATACAACTGCAATTTCATATATTAGTCGTATGGGGGGAGTTCAATATCCTAAGCTTAACAACTTATCTCGATTATTGTGGCAATTTTGTGAAAAGAGAATGATATGGGTTTTTGCCTCTTACATTAAATCAAAAGACAATAAAGAAGTAGATTTTGAGTCTCGAAATAGGAATATAGATGCTGAATGGGAACTATCAGATGATAGTTTTAACAGGGTTGTTACAATGTTTGGCCAGCCAGACATTGACCTTTTTGCATCTAGGATTAATACAAAATGCATTAAATATGTGTCATGGCAAAGAGATCCAGAGGCCTGGAATATAGATGCATTTACATTAAGATGGTCTGATTTCTATTTTTATGCATTTCCACCATTTTCAGTTCTTTTAAAAACAATTCAAAAAATTAAGAATGAAAAGGCAAGGGGTATCATTATTTTCCCTGTTCGGACTGCTCAGCCCTGGTATCCTATGATGAAATCAATGATAGACTCGGAAGTAATTTACTTTCCACCTTCAGTAGAACTCTTATCTTCTCCTTTCAGGACACCTCACCCACTACATGCACAACTTACCCTGGGGGCATGCATATTATCAGGACAGCGTTCCAACTAAATAAAACCCCGGAGTCAGCATGTGATTTGATGTTAGCATCTCTGTCCTCAAATACATTAAAACAGTATAATACATGTTTAAAACAGTGGTGGCATTACTGTATGCAAAACAATCATGATATCTATAGGGCATCAGTGCCATATATAATAACATACTTAACAGAGTTATATAATAAAGGGTGTAGTTATCAGACCCTTAATTGCCATAGATCAACTCTTTCCTTAATAATAGGCTCACATTTGGGAACAGATGAAACAATAAAAAGGTGGTTTAAAGGAGTATATAGGCTTAGACCACAAACTCCAAAATATAGTGTGACATGGGACCCTTCAATAGTCCTAAATTTTTTGCAAAAATTGTATCCACTTGAATCACTTGCCTTAGATAAACTTACCAAAAAATGTGCTATGTTGATTGCACTCAGCACTGGACAAAGGATACAAACACTATCTTTAATTAAATTGAGTGATGTAAATGTGACTGAGACACATGTTACAATACTGGTTTCAGACTTACTTAAAACATCGGCTCCTGGAAGACAACAGCCAATGTTAATCCTACCATATTTTAAAGAAAAGCCTGAGATTTGCCCAGCAAAAACTTTGTTATTTTACATTGATACCACTAAAAAATTAAGAGATCAGGATGGAAGTACACAAAATATTTTTATAACATTTAGAAAACCATATAGAGCAGTCACATGTCAAAGCATAAGTAGGTGGCTTAAACAAGTAATGAGCGAAAGTGGTATTGATACAAGCACATTTACTCCACATTCAACTAGACATGCCTCAACGTCTAGTGCTCTAAGACAAGGACTTACAATAGATAACATATTAAAGACAGTTGGATGGTCAGCAAACTCTCAAACATTTGCAAGGCATTATAATAGACCTCTGTTAAATGATAATCACCGGTTTGCAAAAACAGTATGTAGGACAAACTCTACTTGATTAAAATTTAGTTTGGAAAAAATATTTGTAATTTACATATAATTACTACTTAGTTGTGATAGCAACCTATTTTAATTTTTTGTTCAGTGAAGTAACATTTTAATAAAAGTTGATTTTCAAGTTTAGTATTCTTTGAATCTGTCTTTCTTATAATTTTAAGTTCCAATTTAATGTGCAAATGCAAGAAGAATCTATATGTTTACTCATTAACTCTAAACATTTACCAAGTTATCTCGGACTAAGCTTGAATATAATTACATAATTAAACGAACTTACCTTAAGTGAAGTTCAATTTTAATTATATGAAGAGCTTAGTCCGAGATATAAATTTCCCACCCACCTCACTTAATAAGTTTGCAACTTATTAACCCAAGTAAACAGTAGATTCTAATATTTACTCTAAAAGGAATGACATTCGAGAAGCGTTAGGTTGCGTTCGTGTTACAACTTTTTTGTTTTAGATCTACTCTAAAAGGACGCGTTCATCGAGCAAGGTGTAGACGATACTACCAAGTTATCTCGGACTAAGCTCTTCATATAATTAAAATTGAACTTCACTTAAGGTAAGTTCGTTTAATTATGTAATTATATAATTTAAATAATAATTATATAATTAATATTAATATTAATTATAATTTAAGTTAATATTTTTGCTCCGACAGGGCAAGTTGAAATCAAATCTATGCTTAGTGTAAACAGCGCATAACGAAATCAACTTATAGATAAAAAAGGTTTAAAGTTGAAAAAAAAAATTACGTCGGAAATACGACACTTGGTGCAATGTGGTAGAGCCATGCTGCAGGTATATTATTAGTATAGTTGTAACACGAATCGACCGGGGAAGGACCACGCTCTCACGAATGCCAGCGTAAAATAGTAGCTTAATACTGCTGTGTTTCAAATTCAAATTTATTTATTGCTAGAATATAGTACATAATAATCTAATGTTTTTAGTTATTAACGAGACCTTACATCCTACTATGATAACGGCGTGCAATCTTTTACAGTAAACAAAAAAAAATATTAATACTCAATTCGTATGGTGAGTGTAGAGAACCGGGGACCCTTTGTACTGGAAACGAGACATTCTATCTAAGTCCTCACGGGTGACAACGCATCTGCATTTTGACTTGTAATCGATGATAGATGTAGATGTCTATGGGGGATAGCAACCACTTACCATCAGGTGGACTGTCTGATCGTTTGTCACCTTATCCTATAAAATAAAACTCTTTTAAAAAATAGTACAAGTAACTGCTTAAACAAGTGAAACTTTGAAATTCCCTCCATTGTTAAATGTTTGTATAAACTGACAACTGTTGCATTAATTACTTGTCAAAACCTGTGTATAATACTAGCATAATATAGGAAATGTATCAAACTCATTCAAATAATTATTTTCAATTCTTGAATGGTATTATTGCATATTTTTTACGTGGTAGAGCCATGCTGCAGTTATATTAGTAGTATAGTTGTAGCACGAATGGGTCGGCTCGACCGGGGAAGGACCACGCTCTCACAGAATACCAGCGTCAAATAGTAGCTTAGTGCTGCTGTCTTTCGTATGGTGAGTGTAGAGAACCGGAGACCCTTTTTACTGGAAACGAGGCATTTCATCTAAGTCCTCACGAATGACAACGCATCTGCATTTTGATTCGTAATCGAGGATAAATGTAGATGTCTATGGGCCACAGCAACCACTTACCATCAGGTGGACTGTGTGCTCGTTTGTCATTCTATCATATAAAAAAACGCGATTTATTGATTTCAATTATTACCATTTTTGAATAGAGTACAAGAAACTTGAACAGTGTAAATGGAACATAGTAAGAGAGTCCATTTTCCTGTAGCACACACGTGCAATCGTTAAATTCAAAGTTATTGGATTTTCCCATAAACTAAAAACGAAAAGACGGAGCATAACAGTAAAAATCTTTGAACGTAATAAAGAATACTTTTATGCAAATAATACAGTATAAATAATAATTTGTGTTAAAAGATGTCCAGCAACTGCTCGCAAGTCGCTTTACGAATATATGTGTATGTGACTCCTACAGAATATCACTGATACGGTAACTCAATTATTAATTAAATTTGTTATTACTGAATTAGTAGACTTATTTTTACTCACAAGCATACACTACGTATACACTATCGTACGTCGCGCAAGCACGAGCGAGCGGACGTGTAATCGGTTGAGCATAATTAATAGCGGAAAAAGTGTATTTTTCAAATAAATGGATCGAAAATGTAACGGCTGCGATGCCGTAATATACGACATTTCGTACATGGAATGTGCAAGAGATTAATGCAAAAAATTGTACCATCTTAAGTGCTTGGCTCTGACGAAGGATAAATACGAAGCATTTACCGAAGAAAACAAGTGCAATTGGAGATGTGTTTGTAGTGCACCGAAGCGGCATAATTCGGACTCACCAGTTCGAGGTAACCAGAATATATTGAATAAATCTTCTACCCCTTGCTATGTAAACTTAGACTGAGGCAATAGGATGATTCCAAAGGAAGTTATAGAAGTGGATATCAGTAGTAAAATACTGCAAGAACTGCAAGAATTTCGATTTGAGATGAACTTTAAAATAGATTAGCAAATAAGGGAGTACAATTTGCTCAAAGACAGTTCTGTTGATACCGAAACAGAATTACGTAAATTACAAGATACTATGAAAGTAGTGCAGAAAAAGGCGAGTAAAGTCGATGAATTAGACGCGCAAATAAAAACATCGGAGCAAAAAAATGAACAATTAAAGAATTGTCTGAACAAAAATCAGCCTACAAAAGAAAGACATGAGACAGTCGGCAGTAATGAATACATGTTGTTGTTTAGTATAATAGAAAATTATCGTGATGACTACAATAATTTAATAGTGATAGGCGATTTTAATTTATATTCTAGCTCAACAAATGTACGCAATCAATTTGAGTACTTTTGCACATATTGTGAATTCAACCAGTACAACAAATTAAGAAATTGCAATGAACGACAATTAGATCTTGTTTTGAGCACGCGTTCCGTGGAAGACGGGTTGGAGGTGCGCCCGGCTGAACCAATCATCCCGTCCGACCCACATCATCCGCCGCTCGCTACAGCGGGGGCGAGCGCGGTACGGCGGGCAGCCCGCGCCCGCGCCCGCGCAGTTGCTAGCTGAGTCTGAGGGGAGCACCCACACGCATACTGGATGGAACTTCTATAAAGCAAACTTTGCGTTAATGTTCGTCAATAGCGGCCATAGATTGGATGCAAATGTATAGGTTAGATGTAAATAGTAGTTTAGATTATTTTTATGAGGTTTTAAACAAAGTTATGGATGACTGCGTTCCAAGAAAAAAGCGAAGACGTGTAAACTCGGAGTACAGTTACCGCGAGTGCTACACGATAGACATAGTCAGTTTAAGGTTAGCAAATCAGGGGCCGATTATGAGGCGTTTGCTACGTGTAGAACGTATGTAAAATATTTAATAAACTCCACGTACAAAAATTATAAAGACCGGATGCAGAGTGAGTTTCAGGAAAATCCAAAGGCGTTTTGGGCTTACATTAACTCAAAAAAAGACAGCAGAAGTCAACGCAAGATTTTAAAAGATGATAAGGTACAGTAAGTATCTTCTAGCGTGAGAATGGAGCGGCTAGAGTACACTTGGAACAACTAAAGCTTGATGAAGTACTTTACGCTCTGCAAAACTCAAGCAAAAAAAGTCAACAGGATCCGAGGGCATACCGCCCTACATTTTCAAAGACTGCCGACTAGTACTTTGTAAGCCACTTCTCTACATCTTTAATCAGTGCCTGGCGGAGGCAGTGTTTCCAGTTTCCAAGATGGAAAACAACCAAGGTCGTCCCAGTACTCAAAGGAAAGTCAGCATCAAACGTAGACCAATACAGACCGATTGCTGTGCTTTCGACATCAGCTGTCAGGAGGCTGCAGTACACAAGAACATCCTCTCGCAGGTTAATGTACAGCTTTCAGATGAGCAACACGGTTTTAGACCCGAGGGGAGCACCACGAGCAACTTAATTAATTATACGAATTATATTGTACCTGA
Source organism: Parnassius smintheus behrii (assembly GCA_036936625.1). Lineage (NCBI taxonomy): Eukaryota > Metazoa > Arthropoda > Insecta > Lepidoptera > Papilionidae > Parnassius > Parnassius smintheus. The sequence continues at coordinate 59,308,600 of JAUPFT010000001.1, read as the reverse complement.
AGTGGATGCTGGAGGACAGGTAGAAGTAGCTTTCTTGGATTACAAAAAAGCTTTCGACCTAGTGGATAATGACATACTGCTCACAAAAGGGCAGGTGTAGGATTTACTCCCCATTTACTAACATTTTTCGCTAGTTATATGCAGGACAGACAGCAGTTTGTAGAATATGCGGGGTGTAGGTCAGAAAACTATTTAACTAGGTCCGGAGCAAGTCAGAGCAGCAATCTCGGTCCATTTCAACTCATATTGATGATAAATGACCTTCCGACGGTTGTCAAAGATGCTCATTGCACTCTATTTGCAGATGATCTGAAACTGTAGCTTGCTGTTAGAACAGAGTACACTGTCATAGGAGTCATCTTTACGCAAGTAACAATGCAGAATGATTAAAATTCACCCCTCATTCCAATGCGGAGACAGTTTGCTCGCAGTACACCCATAAACGTTTTGCCAATTAACAATTAATTATTTATTCAGTCTTTGTTATGATGTTTATCGACCGAATTGTGTGTGAGAAAACGAATTGTGTTGTTTTTAATACTTTTTTTGTCGGTGGGAGTTGTAGTGTAGTGTAGCCTTTAAGCTAATATATATAAGTGTAAATTGTAGTAGTCCCTCATTACTTCTTAACACCTTCCCACATTGACTTATATATTAATCTTGTAAGGACCGGGCCGATCGAACAACTAAAACGGACCAGTTCGCTGGCGCTAAAATTACAGTTTAGGGCCAACGCGAATCGGTCGACAGTAGTGCGCGCGCAGGACAGATTTGTCTGTCATAAATATGTCTAGGTGTGTGGTAAAAGAATGCATAAATTACGAAACAAAGATTTTTTTTAAAACATTGGGTATCGTATCATCGGTAAATAACCTTATATTAATATTATATAAATGCATTTTGAAAGTTTTACATACATACATAAACACTCACGCCTGTCACCCAGAGGGGTAAGCAGAGACTACAGACTTCCATTTGGCACGATCCTGACACACCTCTCTCGCCTCCTTCACATCCATACACCTACGCATACATGCTCGTCTGTTAAGGGTACTCCTAATTTGGCCCGTTTTTAATAAATCGCCAATTTGGTCGATAAATTTTCGCCTAGGACGTCCCTTTCCGACTCTGCCATTCACTTCTGCAACATAAATTTTCTTTGTCAGTCTTTCCTCATCCATTCTTTCCACATGACCAAACCACCGAAGCATTCCTTTCTTAATCCTGGTCACCACATCATCTTGCAAACCACACTTTTCTCTTATTACACAATTCCTTACCCTGTCATTCAGATTCAGCCCTAACATACTCCTTAACGACCGCATTTCTACTGCGTTTATTCTAGTCTCGTGCTTCTTCTGCCACACCCAACTTTCACTACCATACGTTAAAGTAGGGACCAACACAGCATTGTGAATTGCCATACGTGCCTTTTTCGACACATTTTGACTCTTCACAATAGAGTGCAAGGCCCCATTTACTTTATTTCCCGCATTCACTCGTCGTTCTATATCCATATCTTATCTCCCATCCCTGCTAAATACGCAGCCCAAATATACAAACTCATCTTCTTGCTCGATCAACTCACCTTCTATTCTTATTTCACAAATCGTTTTACTTTCTTCTCTTTCAAAAACCATAACCTTTGTCTTACTTGCGTTCACTTTCATACCCCTTTCTTTTAATGATCCGTTCATTAATGTAACCATCATTTGCAACTCGGCCGCCGACGACGCAAGAAAAACTTGATCATCGGCGTACAAAAGGCATTTGACGGTTAACTCACCAATTCTTAATCCGCATTCTTCAACTTTCAAATTTTGCAAACAACTGTCCATAAATAGGTTGAACAGCCACGGGGAAGCCACACAGCCCTGTCTGATACCCTTATGGATGTCAAACCAGTCAGAGTAGACCCCGTTGATCCTAATACAAGCACTAGAGTCCCTATAAAGAGACTCCAATGCCTGTATCAAGCCAGCGCTCAACCCAAATGAGTTCAGTGTTTGCCATAGCAAATCCCTATCCACTCTGTCATAGACCTTTTCCAAGTCCATAAACGCACAAAAAACCTTCTGGTTTTTGGCCAGAAACTTCTCCGCGATCATGCGCATGGAAAAGACTTGATCTGTACATCCCATTCCCTTTCTAAATCCCGCTTGCACATCCCAAATTTTTCCATCAGTTTCTTTCATGACCATTTCAATCAGTACCTTAGCATACAGTTTTCCCACAATGCCAAGAAGGCTGATGCCACGGTAGTTTTTACAGTCCTACTGCGACCTTCTTCCTTTATATACTGGGACTATTACGGCTTTGCACCAGCCTACCGGTACCCGCTTCAGTTGCCAGCAAAAATTAAACAAGGTGTGCAGCAGGCCTGCCACCACTTCCTCTCCAGCCCTTAGCATTTCGAGTGAAACTCTATCATATCCGGCAGCCTTACCTGCTTTCACGCTTTTCATGCTTTCATTATTTCGTCTATACTTATCTCGCTACCTCTTTCCTCCTCTTTCGGTGTTTCTACTCCACTTAGTACACACGTTGTCTCCTCACTCATAAACACGCTTTCAAAATATTCCTTCCATCTCTTTAAACTCAAAACTTCATCATTCAGAATATAGCCATTCTCGTGTCTTATAGCATTCATCATAGGCTGTTTTGAATGTCCCCTGGCAGTTCTTACAAGTTTACAGAACATTTTAATATTTGCCTGGAAGTTATCCGATATTCTTCTATCATTCTTATCCGTTCTTTCTTGCTTTTTTCTTTCAACTACTTTTTTTACTCTCTTATTAAGATGTCTAAATACTGCCTTTTTTCTTTCAATATCACCATTCGTACCGCCAGAATTACCAGCCTTTGTTGCTAGTAAATCTAGCCATGGTCTCTTCTTTGCTTCAACTTCCATACGTATCTCATCATCCCACCATAACGTATTATTTTTCTACTAACACCACATACTTCGGTAGCTGCATCCACTAAACCTTTATTTACATTTTGCCATATATTCTCCAAGTCTAACTCCTTCATACATAATTCATCCAAACCACTTATATTTTCTTTCAGTCAACATTTAAACTTATTTTTATCACTTTCATCTTGTAACCTTTCTGTTCTAATACGCTGTAACGCAGAGGTAGACACAGACGATCGATGGCGCCAACGCCTGTATAGACCATTAATTCGGCATAAAACTAAATAATGATCCGTTCCTACGTTAGAACCCCGGTAAACCCTCGTATCTACCACTGCGCCCCTCAATCTTTCATCCACAATTATGAAATCTATCATGTTTCTATCGTCACCTCTTTCCCAAGTATACATGTGAATCCTCTTGTGGCGAAAGCAAGTGTTCGTCACAAAAAGATTCTTTTCCATACATACGGTGAGGAGACTTTCACCATTCTCATTTATACTTTCATCACCAAACGTTCCCAATATCCTTTCATAACCAAGCCTCCTCACCCCAACCCTTCCATTAAAATCTCCTAGCATAATAATATTTTAATTTCCCTTACACTTCATTAACACCATCCTTACCATTTCCCAAAACTGCTCACGGATATAAGTGGGCTTAGACATGTCTGGGGCGTAGACCCCTAACACAAACAACTTCTTCAAGCCCACTTTCATTCGTATCAATAGCAGTCTTGGGCTTACACGTTCATACTCTTTCACACATTGGCCCATTCTTTCTGAAAGGATGATACCTACTCCCTGGCATGCCCGCTCGATATCGTCTACACCAGAACAATATGCGGTATACATGCCATGTGTAGTGACATCCTTCCCCTTCCTTTTCGTCTCATTTACGCATAACACATCTATTCCTCTATCATACATCATATCGCATACTTCATCCATTTTATCACTCATTGCCCCACATACATTCAACGTAGCCAGACGGGCCTCTGCAATCCACTTTTCGCCTCTCCGGGAGACAGAACGTGACGGGTGGCGAACCTCGTCGCCGGTTTTCCTCCCGGAGATTCTTCGCACCCCTGCCCCTTTAAAGGGGCGCCGGGAACTCGGGGCCATTTCTTTATTTCGATTCCTCATGGTGAGAAATGGTGTGATATATATATATATATATATATATATATATATATATATATATATATATAACGCCGCTACCACGGCGTGGAGCCGAGTCTGTGGTATTGGCTTGTCGCTCATTTAGCACCACCCGGGGGACACGTGTAGGGTGGGCCTAGGAACAGGTGTCCGTAGGCTTTAACAGCCTACGGACGCGAGCGACTTACCCCCCTAAGTTTTATTTTTGAAAGTTTTATTTTACAGTTAGTTTAGTTACGTTACCAAGATTAGGCCAGGGCTGGATTCAGACCCTCAAAAATATTGTACATGGAAATCAAAATTATACTATTTAAAAAAAATTATATCACGTTTGACGTTCCATGTTTCTTTTTTCCATGTGCCGGGATATTTTGGCGTCACGCGTCTAATTTATCTATACGTTTCGTTTTTTGACGGTTTTATTTTTATTTCTGTTTAATTTTTGTCTAAAGAACTTAGTTTAAGTTAAATTTTGAATATTGGTACTTAATATACATATTTTATATTCAATTAGGGTAAAACGAAAAGAGTGCAAAAGAAACCAGATCTACTTAATTGAATCTGAAAATCTGATTCATAAAACGTTTTGAAATTCTGTTTTCAAACCGATTGCTTCTGGAGCATAGAGTTTTTATCTTGTTTATTTAGTTATATCAAGTTATTTTAGTTTATCTATATATTATCTATATCCCTCATTAAAGTTGTATCAAGTATGCAACATAAATGCATTGATAGACCATCGATTGACCAGAAAGGGAGCTAATTCTAATTTGATTAAAAAAAAAACGCGGTTCTCATGTACAATACAAAAATTCTCGATATCGTAGGGTTAATATTAAAATTTGAAAGGACCCAATAATAATACATGTCGACCTTTAGGTGAAGTTATGATATTTTCGCTTTGTATTATTACGATACTATATACTACAAACTATGAAATAATGATACAATTAGGATAATTATACTACGAAATCCGACCCTGGTTATGTCGTGTTTGATATGACGTTTGTATTATGGCAGATGCGCTACTTTTTCTTGTATGAAAAAGTTGTGATGAAAATATTTAGAAGGGCCTATCCTTCCTTTTGAAATCAATGCCTTCCCAACATTACAATGATCTATTGAAGGTGGGCCAAATTAAGAGTTCTTTTAACCGACGAGCGTGTATGTGTAAGTATATTGATATGAAAGAAGTGGAAGAGGTGAGTCAGGATGCCAAATGGAAGTCCGTAGTCTCTGCCTACTTCTTTGGGTAACAGGAGTAAGAATTTGTATACATTGTACATTTTCTACATAAATTGAATTAATACACTTGTCTAGTTTTATTAAATTAAATTTTGAAATATGACAGAAAGAGACAAATTATTGCAAGTTGTTGCGTGTAATTTATGCATGCATATAGAAATATGAAGTGGTCATCTTTGCTACCTTTACACTATGCTAATTAAGAGAGTAAGTATACTCGTATCTTCTGATTTACTAGAACAGTAACATCCCTATTGTAGTCCTATTATATGTGACGTTTATTTCCAGGACATGACGTCTTTAATCTATACTCGTAGTGATTTCGTTCGCAATGTTAGCAAAACTCGGTATTGATATACTCGTATTTGATTAGTTATTTATTTTATTACACATCTAAAAATTTACTACAATTACATTATTATACGTAAAAATATAAAAAAAGAGGACTTGACTCATTATAATTTGAACGATAACGTAAACAGTTTTCTATTTCAAGTGATTATGATTACTATATTACATTGCATATATTTGTTTCGCAAACTTTAAAAACTACTAGTTAGGGAGGTACGAATACTAAGTTTTGACAAACATATGGTACTTAACCGAGTTGAATCCCATTTGTAATTCCAATTTTTTTATGCTGACTAACGATATGCCCCGGCTTCACACGACTGTTTTTGAGACAACAGTGCCTCTTACCGGAATTAATAGTGAGTGTGAGTGTTCATCAAAATCTACCCAGTCGTTCTCAAGTGATGATCTTTCATACGTGAGACATTTGATTTTAATTTGCATAGATTTACCATTTGCTCACCAGAAAACTAAACCATCGACTATATTCAACAAAGCTTTATATGCTTGGATGAAAATATTTCGAGATCATGAAATTAAGGCAGAATCTTGATAATGCCGTATAGCGGCGGCGTAAAAGAAACTACTTCCTCCTACGAAATAATATATATTATTACTTAGAAGCTCTAAGACCCCAAACCATCCCATGAGTACCGTAAAAGAGGATACAGCGGGAAATGACACAGGAGTTAAGCAACAGTATCTTCCTGATCAACTCAAAATAATAAAAAATTGCGGTTGTCAAACCACTAGCTAAGAGTGGGATCTATGGCAAATATTCCCTCTACGTTCAGCAGTGGACTTTTGATAGGCTGTAATTAATGAATTAATGATGGATAATCTTAATGACAGAATATCTTGAGGGAGCAGAGGGAAAAACATGTAAATCTAATGATTTACATGAATGAATTTAATCAACATGTAAATCGTTCATAATCGATTTATTGGTAGTTGTGTTCTATTGGATCGATTGAAAGGCAGACCACGGTGGTGTCTCTGTGTACGTTCCGTAAAGCAAACCCGGTGTCAAGGACAAAATTGGACAAAAGAAGTCATTATTCCCATCATTATCATCATCAATACAGCCCTTCACAAGTCCACTGCTGAACATAGGCCTCCCCCAGGTAACGCCGCAAAGCACGGTCCTGAGCCACCTGCATCCATCGACTTCCTGCATGTCCTACCAGGTCGTCACTCCATGTAGTAGGGGGTCGCGCTACACTATGCCTACCGGTACGAGGCTGCTACTCGAGAACCTTTCTTTCCCATCGGTTATCGGTTCTTCGAGCTATATGGCCGGCCCATTGCCACTTCAGCTTACTAATCCGTTGGGCTATGTCGGTCACTCTGGTTTTACTGCGGATATCCTCATTTCTGAGTCTATCACGCAGAGAAACTCCGAGCATAGCCCTCTCCATAGCTCGTTGAGCGACCTTGAGCGAAAGTGAAAATCAAAATAAACCTATAATTTGGCCGAAATATACCGACTGAATTTAAGTGAATTTCATAGTGACCTTCTTATACATGTCTCTTTCTACTGTCATTTAATGACTGAAAAAACTATAAGCATCTCTCAAATTGCTCAGAGTAATTATTAGCATAGAGAGAGTCCTTAAATATGAACAAATTTCTTATAACTGAACTTTTTATACACATGACGTTTAATGTGGAACAAAATAAGATAAAGCTATAGCTAAGCTATATTAGTTATATATTTCTTTCTTTTACAAGGTTGTTGTCGTTTTTCAATTCAACCAAGAACGTTGTCGATAAATTCACTTGTCATTAGTCGTTAGTCTATGACTTGTAAAATTAAGGACTTTTATTAATATAGCTTACTATATATTTCAAATTATACAACGATAGTACGAAATTTCGCATTATTCGACTACTTTTTTGTTGTAAGATGTCAGATGAAGCTTCCATAAACTTTAATTGAAAAAATAAGTTTTACGCACTGGATTAATAAAAGTCCTTAATTTTACAAGTCATAGACTAACGACTAATGACAAGTAAATTTATCGACAACGTTTTTGGTTGAATTGAAAAACGACAACAACCTTGTAAAAGAAAGAAATATATAACTAATATAGCTTAGCTATAGCTTTATCTTATTTTGTTCCACATTAAACGTCATGTGTATAAAAAGTTCAGTTATAAGAAATTTGTTCATATTTAAGGACTCTCTCTATGCTAATAATTACTCTGAGCAATTTGAGAAATGCTTATAGTTTTTTCAGTCATTAAATGACAGTAGAAAGAGACATGTATAAAGATAATCTTAGAAGGTAATTAACACTTAGTCTAGGTAAGTGATAATCGACGATAATAAAGAAAGGCCGCATATTCTAAATCTGAGAATTTATGAACAGTCTTTCATTCATTGATCCGCGTGACTACATCGTTCAATTCATTACTAATGAAGGCGATTACCCTAAATGTCTGATTGCGATTTTTATCTAGGGCGCCTAGGTCGCGTTGGTATCATAAGTTTGATTATTACTGCTAAAGACTTGCAACGACAATGGAAAACTGTTCTTTGTGTTTTGAGGCCTTTTGTAATTTGTTTATTGATAAAAATTCGATATGAAGTTCAAATTTAGTGTCATATAAAACAAGGAAGAAACTGAAGACTGCAACGGACTTTTAAACGGTACATACATAAATGGATGTATCTTTATGTGTATATAACAGAAAACTTATGAACTACTGTTGGTTGTTGGTTGAACTTATTTACTACTATGTGGTTATATAGCTTTAAGCAATTTCTATGTAACAAACCGAACGTGAAAGAACATGGTAATTTTATATTTTGATTTTCGATAACCAAACTGCTGATGAATTCTGGCTGCAGCACGAATGGATTAACTAGATCAGGGAAGGATAGCCCAAGGCAAGGCCAGCCTAAGTGAAAACTTAAGTGAAAATTGGCTTCTGTAATCTATGGTCATCTACAGCCAACTTCGAATTCAAACAAAGAAGTCTACTGATGCATTACCACCTTTGAGGGACTTATTTGGAATTTATTTATTTTATTTTATTTTATTTTTACTCAAATATGATTGAGTGGTAGACTGGTAGACAAATATAGAAGATATAGGTAATATTCGCTTTCCTTACTTTTTACAACCTTCAAAATCAATATTGATAATTAATTTCGTTTCATTTCATCCCGTGGATCTCGCAAAAGATGTCTACGGGAAAGGCAAGAATATATTACATTTAATTTTTTTTAATTTAAAAACTTAAGTGATAAATGAACTTAGAGTTTAACAGTGGTAAGTAGATATAGCATTCGCAGCGAATTCCAAACGAAGAAGGCTATTACATTACATTACTAACTCTGAGGACTAAGATAAAATGGCTCACAGCCTGTGATTATTCTTACTTTTATATTCTTAAAATTTTCTACCACGGAAGCCCACATAGTGGAATTTACCGTCACCAGCAGTTTTCACTAACCAATAGATTTAAGAACCTTTAAGAAGCGTCCTCCTTTTTTAAGCCAGCAGTTCAGTTGCATTTGCTTACTAGTTTTGCAGATGTTAATGGATCGCAGTGATCTCTTACCGTTAGGTATGTCTGAGAGAGTGTGCTCGTTTGCTTCTCATTTTATAAAAAAATGGTCAGAATGATCGATAGAGGACATAACCATCTGGTTTGCAGATTGAATTCCAAAAATCAATATAATAATATAAGAGAAAGACATACATTTCTCATTAATATTACGATTGCTAATTCTCGTAACAAGACCGGTGATTACCGCTATAAGCATAAGCGAGCGTTACTCTCCTATCCAGTAAGGGATTCCATTTTATTCCAGGGGTGACCACGCATTCTGCATTTTGATTCTTATGTCGAGAATAGATCTAGATATCCTTTATACGTGGTAGTATAGTTGTAGTATAAATGGGTCGGCTGGACCGGAGAAAGACCACGCTCTCACAGAATATCAGCGTAAAATAGTAGGTTAATGTTGCTATGTATCATATGGTGAGTGTAGAGAACCGGAGACCCCTTTTACTAGAATCGAGGCATTCCACCTTAGTCCTCACGGGTGACAACACGTTTGCATTTTGTTTCGTAATCAAGGATAGTTGTAGATGTCTATGGGCCACAGCAACCACTTACAATCAAGTGGACTGTGTGCTCGTTTGTCACCCAGTCCTATAAGAAAAAGGTCTATGGCCCAAAGCATCTACTTACCATCAAGAGAAATGTGTGCTCAATTATCTCCCTTATTTTATGAAAAAGGGATAAAAGGAAATACAACGTCAACAAGGATCAAACATATCGTTATTTCTGCAACAGTGGAACGGAATCAGATCTTGCGAATATTGGATTATATCATTACGCCATAAATGGATTCACATGCATTTATATGACTGCTCAGAGTTCGAATCAAATAATATACACAGACACACAAGGTGAAGTACCTCAGCGGTGACAGCACACCCACTTAAATTCTTATTCTAGAAAAGATGTACCGCAATGGGTTTTAAAAATTTACAAAAGCAAGCGATCGTTTCGAGAGGAAATTAAAACAAAATAGAACAAAACTAACAATCAACGGCACGTTCTCAGTGAGCGTTCCCAAAGTGCGATACAAAAGAGACGACAATATTAGTAGAAGCCATTTCAACTGCAATATTCACTTTAACAGCCTATACAAATTTCCTTTTAAGAAATAAAAGCTATCTCTACACAGAGGATATCAAGCGGTCACTTTAAAATTAAGCAGCGGCAGCTCCAAGCGCAAATGCAGCCATTCTCCTTTAAAAGTGTACTATAGCTATCGCGCTGAATTTGAAATGCTTTTACATGATATCGATAAAATGCATAATATGTCTATATAAGACTACTCACAAAATACTATCGTAAAATAGCAACTTAATACTGAGTTCTTCGTGGTTCGTATGTTGAGTGTAGAGATCCGGAGACCCTTTTTACTGTAAACGGATATTGCATCTTAGTCCTCAGGGGTGACAACGCATCTGCATTTTGACTCTTAACTGTAGATGTATGGACCACAGCATCTACTTACCATTGGGTGGACTGTGTGCATTCATTCTATCAATCCGTCAGTAATTATTTTGTTGGTAACATTTTAAAGTTCTTTGGCGACAATCTCTATTATGTGACTCCGTGCGACTGTTTGACCATAGACTATTATGTGTTTGACAATTGATATTTCATTTTTGTATTTGTAATAAGTACATTTTATATATTTATTTTGTTACCGTAAGAACTTTAACTATGCCAAATTTCACACTCCCCGGTGCACGAAATATGCTTATAAATATATATGTACAAAGTTTTTTCTTCACCTTTTAATATATAGATATAACCATTTTATGTTAAAAAGACAACATGATTATAAGACTGTAAATAAACAGTTAGCTAACTAGAACATTTATAATGATTTCTTATGTTTACGCGAACACACAGCGATTGATTAAAACTACTTTTACGGATTTTGTTGCGTTTAATTTCTCGATTTTTAATTCGGGACGTTTAGGGTGCTTTCCTTCACCCATGGTCGAGGATTAGGGACTGAGGTGACTGAGGTCCCGATGTCGGTGTTAACCCGGAGTAACTTCAGCTTTTTAATTATTATTTAGGGTCTGGTCGACGCAGTATAAACTTACTGTGTCTTGAAGTCTTACGGTGGTATGCTTGGGTATAGGATATAAAATTGCAAGACTTCAAGACACAGTAAGTTCATTTTGCATAGATCGGTTCATAAATAATAATTAAAAAGCTAAAGGTACTTCGGGTTAACACTGACGTAGGTACGTCAGTCACCTTTGCCGCCGTGACAATGGGTGTTGGAAAGTACCCGAAACGTCTGGTATTAAAAATCAAGAAATTAGACACGAAAAAATTCGTAATTGTAGTTTTTATTAATAGAACATTATACGTATTTTATAAAAAAAAAAATCAATGTTCTTTTTACACTTTCGTCACAGAATAAATAATAGTACTACTTACGTACGTACTTTCGTTCATTGTCAGTCATCTTACAATTTTCGAAATAATTTCAATAAAGGAATAAAAAAACAAAATGTAAATGACGTCAAATATAACTCCTAATTTTTAATATACCACCTACATAATTCAACGGCAGTATTATCCTTTTTTAATTTATATCATTTTCTACCAGCCAACCAGAAAGTTTTGAACTATTAGAATAGTATATTTTATATACCTACGTAATATTGTATATAAAAATTTTAATAAATTAAGCGCAATAAAATTCGCGATATTATTTTTTGTAAATCGTATTTGCGTAAATTCAAGTAGTCTGTATATAATTATCAGTATAAAACTAAAGAATCAATTATCAAGTATTATCAAAAAACTGTTTGTCACGTAAACGACTTCAATGCACAGCCCCCGGTGCTGCAGATGCCATTAAGCTTATCTGTGCAGGGTCGTTTCAATTTACGATGCATAGTTTCCAGTTTTGTATTTTTTTGGTAAAATAAACGCATTCGGTTTTTTTACAACTAAAGTGAATAACGAACACTCTACCCGATGAGAAGTGGCTACCCAACTTCAAACAAAGAGGCTAGCCAACTATTAAGAGTTAAATCGAATACCACACAGCATGTAACGTACGTGGGGGTAATATATAAAACCCAAACTACGAGAAGGAAAAAGACAAAAACACAAAGTCGTATTAAATAACTGATATATTAAGAAAAAAAATAGCAAACAAGTTTTGGCAATAATTAGGAACATTTCGAAAAATCTATTAAAAAAAAACTCACTACACTACACCATACTAAAATCGACTAAAATCCTTATATATATATATATATATATATATATATATATATATATATATATATATATATATATATATATAATGCTGTAGAAATGCGGTCTTCAAGGAATATGCTAGGGTTGAATCTGAATGACAGGGTGAGAAATTGCGTGATAAGAGATAAATGTGGTATGCAAGATGATGTTGTGACCAGGATTAAGAAAGGAATGCTTCGGTGGTTTGGTCACGTAGAAAGAATGAATGATGAAAGAGTGAGAAAGCAAATTTATATGGCAGATGTGAACGGCCGAGTCGGGAAGGGACGCAAAAGTTTATCGACCAAATTGGCGATATTTTGAAAATGGGCCACGTTAGAAGTACCCTTAACCGACGAGCATGTATGCGTAGATAAATGGATGTAAAGGAGGCGAAAGAGGTATGTCAGGATCGTGCCAAATGGAAGTCCGTAGTCTCTGCCTACCCTTCTGGGTGACAGGCGTGAGTGTTTATGTATGTATGTGCATATATATATATATATATATATATATATATATATATATATATATATATATATATATATAAGATACTTGTCACGTTGTTTGTCCGCGATGCACTCCTAAACTACATAACCGATTTATATCAAATTTGCACACTGTATGCAGTTTGGTGCAACTTGAGAGATATGATAGTTATTTTGCCCATGAGTGACCCACAATTTTTGTTTTTGCAAAGTTAAGGATTTTTAATAGGACATGACAAAGAGTCGTCGAAAAAGGCAGAACAACGTCTGCCTGGCGAGCTAGTATTTACTATAATATCATCAGTCAAACTGGCGTCGATAAAGCAGCGCCCTTTTGATCCTTTATTATTCGATGAAGAGCTATTGTATAACAGAGCCATCTATGCAAACAAATCTGTACTTTTTGAGTTACAAGAAAGTGACCATATTAACCGGATGACCACATTACCCTCACGTACTATAATCATATTTGGTTTCTATATATCCTTTAAACAGGAATACATTAACGCAAGTACTGCTATTTGGCAGCAGAAATAGAGAAGAAGGACCCAGACGGATTTGACGGATTCTTATAAGCAAAAAAGAAATTCTTTCACTTACAAACCAATACTTTTGAGCTGTGTTTCAACAGGGTAGGGTCTATATTCACTTAGACTCGTTTTAGACAGGGTAGAGCCATGCTGCAGCTATATTAGTAGTATAGTTGTAGTACGAATGGGGTTGGCTCGACCGGGGAAGAACCACGCCCTCTCAGAATACCAGCGTAAAATAGCAGCGATAATGCTGCTGTGTTTGTAAGGGGAGTGTGGAGAACCGAAGACCCTTTTTACTGGAATCGAGGCATTCCATCTTAGTCCCCACGGGTGACAACGCATCTGCATTTTGATATGTAATCGAGGATAGATGTATATGTCTATGGGTTACAGCAACCACTTACCACCAGGTCGACTGTGAACTCGTTTGTCGCCTTCTACCATAAAATACTTTCTTTTTTTTCATTAGCTCATAAAAATCCACTAAAAGCCAAGTCAGAGTCAAAGACGGAACTTTTTACTCAAATAAGGCTAGTTTAATGCTCCTATGGAGGTTGAATTTACCACGGTTCGCAAAAACAAAAAAAATCAACAAGAAGAGCTCTGAAGCCAAGAAACTCTTCTTTCCGGGGTCTTTCTCTTTCCTTTAAGCCATGTTGTAATTTCATTTACAATCACATCTTACAATGAAACATAGCATGCGTCGGCACCCTAATGACAGGGTGCGGACATTTAAACTATAAACAAAAAATAATAAACTTTATTTTAATAAAAACATTTAAAATGTCAATTTTAATAAAATAATACCTATATAATAATATTAGCCTTTCAGGTGCAGAGTAAGAGTTATTTCTGCACGTAATTGTCCCCAATATATTACTTAAAAAACGTAAATTTAAAAAATATTAATCTGTTTTATTGTAGATTTCTTTTTTAATTTCCTTAATCATCATCATCATCATTACAGCCCTTCACAAGTCCACTGCTGAACATAGGCCTCCCCCAAGTAATGCCACAAAGCACGGTCCTGAGCCACCTGCATCCATCGACTTCCTGCATATCTTACCAGGTCGTCACTCCATCTAGTGGGGGGTCGCCCTACACTACGCCTACCGGTACGAGGCTGCCACTCGAGAACCTTTCTTCCCCATCGGTTATCGGTTCTTCGAGCTATATGGCCGGCCCATTGCAACTTCAGCTTACTAATCCGTTGGGCTATGTCGGTCACTCTGGTTTTACTGCGGATATCCTCAGGATATCCTCTGAGTCTATCACGCAGAGAAACTCCGAGCATAGCCCTCTCCATAGCTCGCTGAGCGACCTTGAGCGTCCTCATACGGCCAGCAGTGAAGGACCACGTCTCAGATCCGTAAGTCATCACTGGCAACACGCACTGGTTGTACAATCTAGTTTTTAGAGATTGAGGTATACCTGACGAGAAGATATGTCGTAATTTCCCGAACGCTGCCCAGCCGAGTTGAATCCGTCGATTGACCTCTCGGTCGAAGTTGGACTTACCTAGTCGGACTATTTGTCCCAGGTAAACGTACTCGTCAACAACTTCGAGCATAGTGCTCCCAACAACTACCGGCATAGGTGTGACATGGACATTAAACATGATCTTTGTTTTGTCCATGTTCATCTTAAGACCTATCCGTTGGGAGGCACTATTGAGGTCATTGAGCATAGTGCTTAAGTCCTCCAGCGATTCTGCCATAAGGACTATATTGTCGGCAAATCGAAGGTGAGTGATGTACTCGCCATTGATGTTAATACCGTATCCTTTCCAGTCCAGTAGCTTGAAAACGTCTTCCAAAGCAGCGGTGAAGAGTTTCGGGGATATAACGTCACCCTGTCTTACACCTCTCTGCAGTTGGATAGGTTTCGAGCTCTGGTTCTGTACTCGGATAGCCATCGTAGCCCTACTGTACAAACACTTCAGCACTTCGATATACCGACAGTCAACTTGGCACCGCTGAAGGGACTGCAGCACCGCCCAAATTTCGACGGAATCAAAGGCTTTCTCATAGTCCACATACGCCAGGCAAAGTGGCAAATTGTACTCTTCAGTCTTCTGTACAATCTGCCGCAGGGTATGTATGTGGTCTATGGTACTGAAGCCTTTTCGGAAACCGGCTTGTTCGGGAGGCTGGAAGTCGTCGAGTCTACGTGCGAGACGATTCGTAATGACTCTCGAAAACAGCACGTAGACGCGGCTCAGGAGGGAAATCGGTCTGTAGTTCTTCAAGAGAGCGGTGTCGCCTTTCTTAAAGAACAAGACCACCGCACTTCTGCTTCACGCCTCTGGAGTAGTGCCATTGCGCTTGCTATTTTTTGTTCAAATTTAAATGTCCATTTTTAGGATTTACGCAAATAACAACAAATGCGTACTGTTATATAATAGTTACTGAATAAAATTTATTTAGCTCACCTCCGGCACATTCGATGAAAATGTTTCTATTGTGCAACACGCTATTAACAATACAAGGGCAGCCATTTTTA